>JARFXV010000001.1:0-425488 GCA_031761425.1 Cosmopolites sordidus
GAAATAAACGTATCTGGATTGACTTGGCGATACTGTAATTTCATATTTTAGGTCTCGGATTACGTAAAATTGTTTGTCCTCTTCCAATTTAATGTTGATGGTGACGTTGTCTGGAGATGATGTGGACACTGCCACGATGAAACTTTGAGATATTGTAAAAGGGCCGATGGAGAAATCTACAACATTAAATGCATTATATTAATATATTATTATAAAAATAATGTTAATGCCTAAAGAATGAATAAATCAAAATAAGTAACATAATAATTTTAAAAAATGTAGTTAAAATCAGCCTATAACGCAACACTAAATATCATTATTAAATTAAAAACATAGTACAATATAACATTATTATTATTCACGTATGGGCCCTAGTGGACCACGCGAAGTACAATTAGAGGCGTTTGTTGTTGTTAGCCTTCCTTTGTGCCCATACTAATTTCATTTTTTCGCTATGAGCTTTTTTCCTTTCATCAGACCAAGTTGTTCCAGTCTTCCTACATTTTTCTCTCTGGCCAACCTTCCAAACGTTCACCTTGTGTCTGAAACAGCCTCTATCCTGAATTTCACTTTGTGAAATATTTGCTGACCTTAGGTCCTCTTTAATTGCAGCAATCCATTTAATTATTTCTACTTTAGCTTTACTCCTATTTTCATAAAATTCGACTATTTGTCTAGTTAACCTACTCGGATTCATCCGTTTTATGTGTCCGTAAAACTTAAGTCTTCTTTTTCTCATATCGCTATGTATATCTGTGTATTGTTTGATTTCTTCGTTTTCTCGAAGTCGGTATGTTGTGCTATTTATTTGTTTGGGGCCTAGGATTTTCCTTACGATTTTTCTTTCCTTCTTTTCAATGTCCTCGATGTCCCTCTTTCTATTCAAAATGAGCGTTTCTGCAGCATATAGACATTCTGGCTTAATAACTGTGTTGTAATGTCTCAGTTTTGTGTTTTTAGATAGGCATTTTTTGTTGTAAATATTTTGTGTAAGTCTCAATGCCGTTTCCATTTTTTGACATCTACCCTTATTGGCCGCTTTTTCCAACCCATTTTCCATGATTATTTCACCCAAATATTTGAATTGAGAGACTCGTCTGATGTTACCATATTTTGTTTTTAGAAATGGCGTTCTTAGTCTGTTGCAGGTCATGTATTGTGTCTTTTCAAAGGAAATTTGGAGTCCTACATTTTCTGCTGTTTCTTTTAGGATTTCAATCTGTTTCTGTGCCGTTAATACATCTTGAGCTAAAATTGCTAGATCATCAGCAAATGCCAGACAATCAATTTTGATGTTGGTTCTCCCCAGTTTAATGGGCTGGTCAATATTCAGGGCCGACTTTTTTTCACGCCACTCCTGTATTACTTTTTCTAGAACACAGTTAAATAAGAGTGGCGAGAGTCCATCCCCTTGTCTCACTCCAGTTCTAATTTCGAAGGGCTCTGAGATCTCACCCATGAATTTAACTTTTGACCTTGTGTTAGTTAACGTTGCTTTAATAATTGCCAGCGTTTTCAGATCTAGTCCTTGTTCTTTCAAGATTCGGAATAAAGATTCGCGGTCAATAGAATCATATGCTTTTTTGAAATCCACAAATGTACAGACGAGATTTTTATTGTACAGTTTTTGATGTCTTAGAATCAACTTCAGATTCAGGATCTGTTCAGGGCAGGATCTGCCCGGTCGAAAACCTGCTTGATATTCACCAATGTTAGGTTCTAACTGTACCTGTGCTCTGTCTAGTAGACATTGAGATAGAATCTTGTAACAAACTGGGAGAAGAGATATCCCTCTATAGTTGTTTACATCCGTTCTATCTCCTTTCTTATATAGTGGATGGATTAGAGCATCTTTCCAATCTTCCGGAATCCGTTCGGTTCGCCAAACTTCTTGTAGAATTTTGGTTATTTCCTTGATTGTACCTGGACCAGCGGATTTCAAAAGTTCAGCAGTGATTCCATCTTCACCAGAAGCTTTGTTATTTTTAAGCCGCTTGATTTGCCTAAGTATTTCCTCTTCATTCGGTGGTAATGAATCTGGGTTTGTTTGTTTAGGTTTTAGTGTTGTTAATTTGTTTAAGGGCTCAGAACAGTTTAGTATTTGTTCAAAATATTTCGCAAGTTCTTTGCAATTGTCTTGGTTATTTAGAGCTAATTGTCCGTTTTCCTTTTGAAAGCATAGGCTCTGCGGTTGATAGCCTGTTAATTTAGTTTTAAATGTTTTGTAAAAGTTTCGGGTGTTATTTTTTTGGAAATCTTTTTCTATTTCATTAAGTTGATTGTTTTCATATTTTCTTTTAGTTTGTCTAATTAGCTTCGATGTTTCTTTTCTTACTTCCAAAAAGATGTTATAGTTTATTGCTGTTTTTTGACTGTTCCAATCTTTGAATGCTTTACTTCGGCTTAATACTGCTTGCTCGCAAACTTCATCCCACCACGGATGTTTTCTACGTTTTTGTAAAGGGACCAACTTTAAGGCCGTTTTAATAATTTTTTGTTTCAATTCTTGCCAGTTCTGTGCTGGTTGTTTATCAAGCTCTTCTGTTAGGGCTGGTTTTATTTTCGTTGGGTCAAACTTTGGTATTAGCAGCCTCTTTTGAATAAGTTTTCGAGGTTTTAAGCTAAGTTTGATTCTAGTCAAGTAGTGATCCGTGTCTATATTAGCTCCTTTCCTGACTTGAACATTCAAAATCTCTTTATAATTGGGGTACGAAATGGCAACATGGTCAATTTGAAATTCACCCATGTACGTGTTTGGGCACCTCCAGGTCTTTTGTTTTGATATTTTCTTCTTAAAATGGGTTGACATTATTTTTAGATTAAACTGCGAACATAGTTCAACCAATCTTCTACCATTATGGTTAGTCCATTTATGAGCGGGAAAATTGCCGACTGTTTTCCTGTACTTTTTTTCTTTCCCTAGCTGGGCGTTGAAATCACCCAATAGGATTTTTACATGGTTAGAGGGAATTTTAGAGATAGTCTTTTCTAGAATTTCCCAGGACTTATTTACTTTTTCAGGATTAGATTTATTTTCTTCATTAACTGGGAGGTGTGCATTGATTAATGTATAGTTTTTGTTAGCACACTTGAGGGATAGTGTCATAAGTCGATTATTTACTGGCTGGACATTTGTTATAGAACCAAGAATGTTTCTTGAGACAGCAAAAGCAACACCGAGATGTGGTGTATTTTTGAGTATTCTTTTGTCCGTTTTACTTTTAAAAAGTCTGTAGTTGCCGAATTCCAAGGTGTTATCATCTGTCAATCTGGTTTCTTGCAAAGCTAAAATTTGGATTTTTTGCTGATTTAATGTTCGCCCCAATTCGTGTAGTTTTCCTGGACGCAGGAGAGAATTGATATTTACCGTTCCAAAGAAAGTTTTTGTTTTTGGTTTCAGACGTTGGCCAGAGGTCTCCGACTCCCTCTGAAAGATTTTGCGTTTAAGCCCGGACGCCCCCAGAATCCGAAAGTCCGGTTGTACCAGCAAAGCTGGCAGAGGATTGTCTACCTCCTGGGGTAATTTTGTAATTACTAGAACGCTTCATCTTGTACTTTGAATTAAAGGTTGAACCATGACGGTTCAGAGGTTAAGAGGTCAATATAACATTATTATTATTATTATTATTCAGCGCAACATGTTTTGAAGGACGTTGACTTTTGATATTCATATACCACTTAGTGTTGGTTTATTGGGTTTCCTAGATTACGGTCACCGTTCCAGATATCGACCGCGAACGACGTCGCTTACCTTCAGTTATCGAGAACTGATGGTCGACGTGATGCAACTCGCCCTTGGGACTGAAATATAACGTAACAGAACTAAAAATACTGCTGTGATGAAAAAGTAAGGAGACTTTTTACATAAAACACCAAGTATTAATATATTCATCCGAATTCATTTTGTCTCATTCAAAGGAGATAAAAATGTAAATTCATTACTCGAAGAAATTATCCATTTTAAAAATCGGCGACAAAAATTTATAAGAATTACATATGTCAATTATGCAATCATACAAGCAAATATTCGCACCGATACGTAAAGCGCACGAATCTTTAAGATCCTAGGTTCATTTCCACCAGTTATTAATCTGAGTATAAAATGAATACACTATTTATTTCGAAGCCTCGTATTTCCTCGTATTAAGTAATATATAATGTTATAGTACATAGAAGAAATTAACATACAAAATAATACCTGGATTTATATTTATAATATCATTCATTGAGTCATGACACATGGTCTTAGATGTATTGTAAAAATACAAGACATGTCTGGTTTTCGTCGTCTCGATCATCTCTGGCACTGTCCATGATGTCACTTCTCTAGCCTGCCTAACCACTAAAAGTATCGGCAGATTATGATTCGCCGATTCACTCCAAGCAATGACTTTGTATGGATTTATAACCTGTAATATAATTGTTTGTAATATATATATATATATATATATATATATATATATATATATATATATATATATATATATATATATGTATATATATATATATATATATATATATATAATATATATATATATATATATATATATATATATGTATATATATATATATATATATATATATATATATATATATATATATATATATATATATATATATATATATGTATATATATATATATATATATATATATATATATATATATATATATATATATATATATATATATATATATATATATATATATATATATATATGTATATATATATATATATATATATATTTATATATATATATATATATATATATATATATATATATATATATATATATATATATGTATAATAATATATATATATATATATATATATATATATATATATATATATATATATATATATATATATATATATATATATATATCTGTGTGTGTATGTATGTATATATGCGTCACTAAAAAATTAAACTTTAGTAATAATTGTTTTTTTTATGATTAAAATTACTTTTAGATACTTTTTTATCTCAGCCCATAAAGCCTAATCAAAAGGTTTTAATTTCGCAATGACTCCTAACACTATCCCAGTAGAGAAAATAATTTCCCAAACGGAAGATGTTTTTTCCCCATCTACCTGCTCTTGAAGTCGAAGAAACCCGCCAAGATATTGCCAGAATCCTTCGTCGTTCCAAACCCCCGAGATCTAATCTACCGTCGGACGAAAAACGTACCTTACTTGAGTTACGCAGAAATTCAGATATAACAATTCTTCCAGCCGACAAAGGGAATGCCACGGTCATACTTAATACTGTTGACTTTGAAATTAAAATGTCTAATCTGTTAGAGAATGCATACTATAAGCAAATTCCTAACGACTGTACAACATATCTAGAGAAGAAAACGCGTTCTGTCATCAATAATTCTAATCTTTCTTCAGATGATAAAAAGGCTTTAATACCTCGCGAAAAATCTTCTCGTATCCCAAAAATGTACGGTCTCCCTAAAATCCATAAAACTGATATTCCTCTACGTCCCATTGTCAGCACATATCGTTCACCAACTTACAAATTAGCAAGATATTTAGCGAAAACTCTCCAGCCGTTCGTGGAAAAATCAGCGTCCTACATCAAAAATTCCTCTCATTTCATTGAGCTTCTTCAAAGGCACAGTATATCCGAAAATGACATTCTGGTTAGTTTTGATACTGTCTCGTTATTTACAAACATTCCCGTTCCAGAAACTCTAGACATTCTAAAAAACAAACACCACACATCAACGGATACTCTTAGTCCTATTGAACATTGCATGTCCAATACATATTTAATTTTCAAAAATAAATTCTTTAAACAAATTCGTGGAGCTCCTATGGGCTCCCCTCTTTCCCCGGTCATAGCCAATATTTTTATGGAACACTTTGAAACTCAAGCCATTAACACCAGTCCGTTGAAACCTATTTGCTGGCTCCGATATGTTGATGACACCTTCGTCATTTGGCCGCACGGACCACAATCTTTAAATCTGTTCCTTTCGCATTTGAACGGTATACATCCCCAGGTCCAATTTACAATGGAGACTGAAAATAATTCTGCTCTCTCTTTTCTTGACGTTCTAATATCAAAAAGGCCAGACCAAAGCTACTCCTATTCTGTCTATCGTAAACCCACCCACACAAACCGGTATCTAAATACGAACTCACATCATCATCCATCCCAATTAAATTCAGTAGTCAAAACTTTAGTTACGAGATCACTAAGATTGTCGGATAGGGAACATAGGCAAACAGAACTTAATTCATTAGAAATGGCACTAATTCAAAATGGCTATGACATGTGTCAAATAAAAAGGCAATTAATAAAGTTCACGCAACTGGTCATACCAACCAATCTACTAGAGAAGTGTCCGAAATTCCCAAAGTTCTTCTGCCATACATCAAAGGAATTACTGATAAAATTTGCTACGTATCAGGGCCCGTAGGAAACGATATTTATAACAGAAATAAATATATCCAGTTTCCTCAGACTAGTGAAGGATAATATTCCACAAGAGTCACATGGTGTCTATGAGATTCCTTGTTCTGGCTGCTCCCAATCATATATCGGTCAAACTAATAGACGTAACCAAAATCGCATATACGAGCATTCTCTCGCTGTCCGAAAATCTGATCTCTCCTCGACTTTAGCAGAACATCATACCCAAACGAGTCACAAAATAGATTTCGACAAGGCCAGTGTAATCGCACCTATATATTCCTACAAACCCCGCATAATTCGTGAAGTAATTGAGATCGAAAAACGTCCAGACTGCTTAAACAAGAGGGACGACGGTCTTAGAGTTCCAAATACATGGAAACCGCTTATTTCCAAATTGCCCATCCGAAACCCTTCCAGTAAAACCCCCCACCCCTCAACCTTTCCCACCCCTCAACCGAGCGCCCCGTCAACAACCTCACCTATTAATACAGAGGTCGCGCCGTCCACGTTTTTTAGTTGTGAACTCTGGGGAGGAAGCAGATTGAGGCCTCGAAGTAAATCAACTAGATTCTCTTGAAAATGGCTTCAAAGTATAAGCCGAAACCTCGAGATTTTATAAAAAACGCGGTTCTACCTGAGAACCTAATAATTCTAATATTACCGACCGCGGAAGCCTTTCCGAAAAAAAAAGTTCCAAGTCATATATGGGTCTCATCAAAACCTATGGGTCTCATCTCAATGAAACCTGTCCCTGAAATGGTTGAAGTTCCAACAAAAACAGGTAATGGATCGAAACCATCAACCATAGTGGAATACAATACAGCAAAAGGATTTAGTGATATTTCCGATCAAAAAGCTTCCTATAGCTCTCCAGTACTCCGCGGGATCAAATGGTACCCGAAAATTGTTATTGAACTGCTGACAAGCACTGTTCTAGTCAATGCCATGGTGGTGTTCAAAGAAATAACTGGAAAAAACATGTGTGTCACAGAGTTTCGCGAAAATATTATCTGTGCTTTGTTGGATGTGGACAACCAACCCAAAAATAAAAATCAAGTCCAACATTCCATAGAGGAGAGGCAAACCCAAGACAGGTGTTCAACTTGCTGTAAAAAGTACGCAGAAAGAGACGGACGCCAATCAGCTATGAAGAATGCAAAAAAAGTATATTATATTTTATAAGTAAGTAATTTTGTAAGTAATTTATAAGTAATTTTGTAAGTATATTATAAAAGTATATATATTTTTGTCCTGCGTGAACTGAAAAAGTGAGATATGTGTGTAACTTGTTTTTTTCGAAAGCATACTTCTTTCGTTAAGTAGTAATGGCATATTTGTATTATTCTTTCACTGGAATGTGATGTTACATATATATAATAAAAAGTACTAGTTTATTTCTTAAAATAAAATGAAAGAATTTGGGCGTGACCCAATATGGTACACATAGTCTGTGATAAATTTCACTATTTTTTTTATTCAGACCACGTGTACCAATTTAGTGAACACGTTTTTTTTTTATGTTAAAACCCCTTTCCAACAACTTAATTCGCAAAAAAATATATTGTGAAACTACCTTTTACCAAGATTTAACAAAAAAAACCCTTGTCCAGGAATAAAGATTTATTCCTGGTCCAGAAATTTAGCGCTGGTTGTTAACGTGTTAATATTGTTAGGTATGCATACATTTACATAAAATTAATATTAAAATACTAATTGCTTAGGTACCCACCCATAATAAAGGAGGGTTATTATGTCAGATAAACGAAGAGCACCAGAGTTATCTAAGCATGTTAAAAAGACAGGGCAATCTATATCTCCAAAAACAAAAATGAAGGTTTTTCGACGAATGGAAAATCGACAAACACTAATGTTTGTAGATATTTGAACTTACCTCGGCGACTGGTTACTACCATTATGAAAAACGCAGATAAAATTAAACACTTTGCTCAACAGTCAGTCTGCGGCAGTAAATAAAGAGAAAAATAAGAGTTAAAATTTTTGAAAAATTGTTATTGTTATGGGTGGATGATGCATATAAAAAAACCCTTGACTCAAGCTGCTATAATTGAAAAAGCAAAAACAATTTTTGATAATCTTAAGGAGACAGATGGAGGCGAAGAAACTTTTTTGGAAAGCAAGGGTTGATTCATGAGATTTAAATCCCGAAGTAACTGTCGTAGTGTAAAATTATGTCGTGAAACAGGAAGTGCAGATGTTGCGACGACTGCTTTTCCTAAGGAATTTCCGGGTTATGTTGAACAAGGCAAATATTCTTTAGATCTAATCTTCAACGTTGTTGAGATTGGGCTTTTTTGGCAAAAGTTACCAGCAGGAACTTCTATTTTTCCTGAAGAACGTTACGCCCCAGATTTTAAAGTTGCGAAAGATAGATTAACTCTCAGGAACTTTGAAACTTAAACCGATGCTAGTGTATCATTCACACCACGTGCTTTAAGGGTCTAAATAAAAACATGTTGCCAGTTTATTAGAAATACAACAAGAAAGTTACGGTCCCACAAGATGTTTTCACAAATTGGTACAGAAGTTATTTTTGCCCTACTCTGCTTCGCTTTTGTGAAGAAAATAAATTACCACCAAAGGCACAATGGACAAGGATCAAAGATGAAATCTTGCGTCGTTGTATTGACTGTCTTTTTTGCAACCAATCGACTCCTTTGTGCTCCACTATAAAATACAGGGTGTTCCATTTAAAATTCTTACATAACATTAATTTTTAAGTTCTATCAAAAAGGCAATATTTTGTAAACGCCCTGTATGCGATAAATTAATTATCATGTCATATTATCATTTTTTTTATTGGAACCTTCGGTGTGGAACACTAAACTCAAAGAGATTTACCACTAAACACCGCATCACTTTTTTTAACGTTCTCGACGCACGTTTCGCTAACCATGTTAGTATTATCAGGAGATGATTTATGTTAAATTAAGAGATTTATCGCTAAACACCAAACAAAATTCACAGAGATTTAGCACTGGACACTAAGTTACTTATTTTTAACTTCTCCATGTGCGATTCTCTAAGTATGTTAGCATTATAGATTGAATATATCCTGATGATACTAACATGGCTAGTGAAACATGTGTTGAGAAATTAAAAAAATATATTTGGTGGAAAATCATTTTGAGTTTACTGTTTCACATCAAAGGTTTCAATAGAAGAATTGATTTATTGCTAATGACAATTTGTAATATTCTACTTACCGCACTATTAGGATAAACAAGCACATATTCAACACTGGTATTTAATAACAGTGAAGTTTCAATCCCATATGGAGCTGCTATTGTTTTAACTATTAAATCCGTTTGTGTTGAGTTTGAGAATAATAGAAGTATAGTTACAATGAAGAATATGCTCATGGTTTGAAATATCTGAAAAAAAAAACTGGTATTTATATAACACCCAAAAGATTGATTAATATTGATTAAGAAATAAGTTTTTTTAGACCACAAGAACATATTTCTATAATAATAGATTGTTTATAAAGACTATATACAAGAGGTTAAAATAATTCTTAGAGGTTCATAATCTGAAATGAGTGAATTTTACACTAATTAATATGCGAAAGTAACAAACTAGTGTTTCCTCATTTAGTTCATGGAGTGTATACTGGGCAATTAGAATTACTTTAGGAAATTTTGCATTGCTAAATGCCAGTTTTCAATAATTTTAAAATATATAAAATAATTTTAAATAATTTTATAATTTTAATTTTATTTAAAATGAATTTTAGAGCTCACGAAACTAGCTCACAACATAACTAGATCTCCATTCTTGCCAGTCACTTACCAACTTTATATTGGCGTAACTAGTGATAAAACAGCAGACACGTGCATCACAAACAGTACGAATGTATGCAAAAAAATTAATAATAATAAAATAATTAATAATAGTAAAATATTTTATTTAAACATTTTTTTTTAAACAAACAGTAATTGTCATTACTGTAAATAGATTAGTCCACGAGCAAATTTCCCAACAGATCAGACTACTTCAACTGTCAGAAAATATCATTGCGACAGCTCAAAAATCAGTTGGGAACAACAAGAATTGTGAGGTCCTTCATTCAGTCTGCTTGACTGTAACTTGGGTCGAAACCGGGCATTGTCAATTTCAACCCTTGAACGGGTGCAAAAAAAATAGAATAATTAATGACAATAATATGGTTTTCGTTTGAAAAACAACTGTGACGTTATGAGGTTAAACCATTTGCTCTATATAGACGATCTAAAATTATTTACCTCATCGATTAGTCACCTGCAACAGATGTTAGAAATAGTGGAAGAATTCTCCAGTGATGTACGAATGCAATTTGGACTGGAAAAATGCCACATATTAAACATCAATAGAGGAAAACTGCTGAACAATGCTTTTGAGGCACAGAACGGAGAAAATATCGAGATAATGAGTGCTGTAGATACATACAAGTATCTGGATATGAAACAGGCGCGCCGAATTGATTACGGATTAATCAAAGAAGAACTTACTTGTCAATTTATTAAAGGAATGAGATAAGTTTTAAGAACAAACTTAAATAGCAGAAACATGTCTAAGGCATCAACACCTATGCAAGTTCGGTGCTAAACTATTTGTTCGGGATAGTTAACTAGAGCGGAACCGAGGTACAAAATTTCAAATCAACACTACTGCGACTAAATGAAGCTCAAGTTCAAGCCTACGCAAAAACCAAACTTGAGAAATTACAATCATAGAGAGAAAAATCTAAAACCTGTCAGACGTTTGAATGAAGTCAAATTCTAGTTGTTTTCTACTGGCAGTACAAGACCAAGTTTCACCTGCCAGAAATTACCTCAAGTATATCATTCGGGACGGAAGTGTGGCGAATTACCGATGTAGATATTGGTGCCGGGTCTTCGAGACCATCCGGAATATAAATACACGGATATACGGAATATAAAAATACGGAATATAAAGACAGAATATAAAGAAAGGCACGACGTAGTGGCAAATATCATTCATCAAGCATTGGCAATAAAACTGCATCTAAAGGAATCGGAGAAAGTCCCATACTACAATTACAATCCTCGACCAGTTCTCAAGAGCAATAGTTACAGAATGTATTGAGACCGAAAAGAGCCTACCGTGCAGAAATTACATAACAACAAACCGGATATTGTTGTTATTGATAAAACTTTAATAAAAACAACGTTTATTGATAAAGTGTCTATAAAGGTTGTCTCTATCTCAAACAACAATAATTTAGTTGCAAATATACTGAAACAATTCTTAATTATAAAAAGCTTTAAGAACAGGTGAAAAGACAATGATATATGAAGTGCATCGAAATAATACCGATCATATTGTCATCAACTGGAATCATTCCAAAGAGCCTGATAAAGAATATTAAAACATTGGGCCTCAAGGATCACGGTTTTAGAGCCATGCAGAAGGCTGTATTTCTTGGAACAGCTCGAAGCGTTCAAAATTTTTTGGACAACAATAGGAAACCAAAGACATCCACCGTACACCACTACAACCGTGTGGCCCGAAAACATGGACAGAGCTCCCACATAGCTTAATCCTTTTAATATCTAAGATATCTGGGATAAGTCAAAGTTCTCCCTAGAGGGAGTGCGAATGCCTTTAGGCTAAATCCATAATAAAACGAATTTAAATAATTAAAAATTACCCTAAAACCTAGAATGGCATATTTCTACATCATCACGGCCAAAAAAGCCAGAATAAACAAATCAAAACCATGGCGATTTGTTTTTTTGATAGCCAGGGGATTGGTCATAAAGAATTTGTGCCTCAAGACCAAACAGTAAAATAATATTTTTACTGGGAAACTTTTGAAAACTTCGAAATTGGGTCATACGTGTGAGACCGAACATCAAGAACACCTGGTTGCTGCATCACGACAATACGCATTGCCACAGCGATTTGAATTCATAAATTTTTAGCTAGTAAAAACATCACTGTGACCCTGCAGTCCCCGTATTCATGAGAATTGAGACCTTGCGACTTTTTCCTTTTCTCGAAATTCAAAATACACATCAAAGAACACCATTTTGGGACATTGGAGAACATTAAAACAGTAACCGACCTGTTAAAAGAGATACTAGGCCTTACCAGGCCATACCAGGTATGGATAGTGGACAAATCGTCTCCAGCGCTGTGAGGTTTCCCATGGAAACCATTTTGAAAGAAACATTGTAGAATAGTAATTTCAATTGAATAAAAAGAATTATAAAAAATTAAAAATGAGTGTCATTACTTTATCCACACGCCCCGTATATATAAATTGAAGAACAACAAAAAAGGCAACACATTGAAGAATTTATTTTATTAATGTTGTAATTTTTATACGAAATGTAATGATTGATCACTATCACTATAATGATGATCACTTAAAAAAAAACATTCTGTAATAAATGTATTAAATACCTGATTATTATCAGACTACTTTAATTACAAGTAATGGAATACTCGTTAAATGGCAGTTCTTATTAACTGAAAAAGACCCAGCTACCTTACTAACGCCACTAAATTATATTTAAACCATCTAGGATTGTAAATTCTTTTCAGTTCATCGTTTGGCTTGATTTCTCCCAACATTATTCATTTAAATTATCTGGCAATGAAGTATCTCACACTAGTTTAAAACACAGCTAGTTAGACACATCAGATGACGCGAATAACCAAATATACTATTGCTGTAATAAATATAATAAATACCTGATCATTATAAAAGTTTTATGTTCGGAACAAACCATATGCGACACACGAGACGGAGTTAAATAATTCGATAATTTTTCAAATAGCTGGTTGTTTGAAATATAAATAACTAATGGAACCAGAAAGTTGGAGATTAACATTGTAGTTGGAGAAACGCTTCCCTAAGTTAAACCGCAGAGAGAGTTTATTGAAAATTGATTTTCCAATAATGTTTAGCAAACAATAATTGCTATACAAAAAGACAGAGCGGGAAGAACATTATATAGGGTCTTTCAACAATGATTTTTTCTTTTATTTTATGTTAAACAAAATACCTATTTTTTAAACTTAATTCGAAAGGTATTTGCCATTTATACTGAGCAACAAAAAACTTTAACATCTAGCATGCATCTTTGATTCAAAACGAAATTATACTCACTGTAGAGCATATACACAAAAACCAATACAGTTTTTGCTTATTTGCTTATTTGTTTCTGTATGTAATTATAAAAAAATGTGGAAAAGTAAACGGTATAAAATTTTTGAATATGTTATGAGGTATTTTTTGTGTGCTATTAAAGTAATTGTGTTTTAATTAAAAGTATGTACTAAAATGTGTAGTATAGTAAATTATATATTATAATACATTATAAATTTTAAATATATATATATATATATATATATATATATATATATATATATATATATATATATATATATATATATATATATATATATATATATATATATCGCCTAAGGTACTGAACGGGTCACGGGTGATAGTGAAGGTTCCATTAGATATTAATGGACAGCAGCGACTATCTCAAAATAAGCCACCCCGAACCAAGGCAAAAAACTAAATCCACTTAGCGTCTGACTTCTATCTAGCGGTTGAGTGGTCAGCGTCTGTTCACCAGTGGTGCGGCTGAGATATAAATTCTAAACTAACCCCTCCAGTCTTAACCTCTAAACCGTCATGGTTCAAACCGTTAATTCAAAGAACAAGATGAAGCGTTCTAGTAATTACAAAATTACCCAAGGAGGTAAACAGTCCTCTGCCAGCTGGTGCTACCGGACTTTCCGATTCTGGGGCGTCCGGGCTTAAACGCAAAATCTTTCAGAGGGAGTCGGAGACCTCTGGCCAACGTCTGAAACCGAAAACAAAAACTTTTTTTGGAACGGTAAATATCAACTTTCTCTTGCGCCCAGGAAAACTACACGAATTGAGGCGAACATTGAATCAACAAAAAATCGAAATTTTAGCTCTGCAAGAAACCAGGTTGACAGATGATAGCACCTTGGACTTCGGCAACTACAGACTATTTAAAAGTAAAACGGACAAAAGAATACTCAAAAATACACCACATCTCGGTGTTACTTTCGCTATCTCAAAAACCATTCTTGGTTCTATAACTAATGTCCAACCAGTAAATAATCAACTTGTGTTAACAAAAACTATACATTAATCAATGCTCACCTTGTTAACGAAAAAAATAAATCTAATTCTGAAAACGTAAATAAGTCCTGGGAAATTCTGGAAAAAGCTAGTTTTAAAATTCCCTCTAAAAATATAAAAATCCTATTGTATGGTTTCAACGCCCAACTAGGGAAAAAAAGAAACTACCGAAAAACAGTCGGCAGTTTTCCCTCTCACAAATAGAGTAACCATAATGGCAGAAGATTGGTTGAACTATGTTCGCAGTTTAATCTAAAAATAATTACTTAATTAACCCCAAACACGTACATGGGTGAATTTAAAATTGACCATGTTGCCATTTCTTGCCGCAATTATAAAGAGATTTTGAATGTTCAAGTCAGGAAAGGAGCGAACATAGACACGGATCACTACTTGAGTAGAATTAAACTTAGCTTAAAACCTCGAAAACATATTCAAAAGAGACTGCTAATACCAAAGTTCGACCCTACGAAAATAAAACCAACGTTAACAGAAGAGCTTGATAAACAACCAGCACAGAACTGGCAAGAATTGAAACAAAAAATCATTAAAACAGCCTTAAAGTTGGTCCCTTTACAAAAACGTAGAAAACGTCCGTGGCGGAATGAAGGTTGCGAGGAAGCAGTATTACGCCGAAGTAAAGCATTCAAAGATTGGAACAGTCAAAAAACAGCAATAAACTATAACATCTTTTTGGAAGTAAGAAAAGAAACATCGAAGCTAATTAGACAAACTAAGAGAAAATATGAAAACAATCAACTTAATGAAATAGAAAAAGATTTCCAAAAAAATAACACCCAAAATTTTTTTAACATTTAAAACTAAATTAACAGACTATCAACACCAAAGCATTGGCTTCCAGAAGGAATACGGACAATTAGCTCTAAAGAACAAAGAACTTGCAAAATATTTTGAACAACTACTAAACTGTTCTGAGCCTTTAAACAGATTACCAACATTAAACCGTAAACAAACAAACCCAGATTCATTACCACCGAATGAAGATGAAGAAGGTAATTACGCAAATCAAACGATTTAAAAATAACAAAGCTTCTGGTGAAGATGGAATCACTGCTGAACTTTTGAAATCCGCTGGTCCAGGTACAATTAAGGAAATAACCAAAATTCTACAAGAAGTTTGGTGAACCGAACAGATTCCGGGAGATATGAAAGATGCTCTAATCTATCCATCACTTAAAAAATACAGGGGGTATCTCTTTTCCCACTTTGTTACAAGATTCTATCTCAATGTCTACTAGATAGAGCACAGGGACAGTTAGAGCCTAAAATTGGTGAATATCAAGCAGGTTTTCGACCGGGCAGATCCTGCCCTGAACAGATCGTGAATCTAAAGTTGATCCTAAGACATCAAAAACTGTACAATAAAAATCTCGTCTGTACATTTGTGGATTTCAAAAAAGCATATGATTCTATTGACCGCGAATCTTTATTCCAAATCTTGAAAGAACAAGGGCTAGATCTGAAATCGCTGGTAATTATTAAAGCAACACTAACTAGCACAAGGTCTAAAGTTAAATTCATGGGTGACATCTCAGAGCCCTTTGAAATTAAAACTGGAGTGAGACAAGGGGATGGACTCTCGCCACTATTATTTAACTGTGTTCTAGAAAAAGTAATACAGGAGTGGCGCGAAAAAAAGTCGGCCCTGAATATTGACCAGCCCATTAAACTGGGGAAAACCAACATCAAAATTGATTGTCTGGCGTTTGTTGATGATCTAGCAATTTTGACTCAAGATATATTAACGGCACAAAAACAGATTGAAATCCTAAAAGAAACAGTAGAAAAGGTAGGACAAATTTCCTTTGAAAAGACACAATACATAACCTGCAACAGACTAAGAATACTATTTCTAAAAACAAAATATGGTAACATCAGACGAATCTCTCAATTCAAATATTTGGGTGAAATAATCATGGAAAACAGGTTGGAAAAAGCGGCCAACAAGGGTAGATGTTAAAAAATGGAAACTGCATTGAGACTTACACAAAATATTTACAACAAAAAATGTCTAAAAACACAAAACTGAAACATTACAATACAGTTATTAAGCCAGAATGTCTATATGGTGCAGAAACACTCATTTTGAATAGGAAGAGAGACATCGAGGAGATTGAAAAGAAGGAAAGAAAAAATCATAAGAAAAATCTTAGGCTCCAAACAAATAAATAGCACAACATGCTGACTTCGAGAAAACCAAGAAATCAAACAATACCCAGATATACATAGCGATATGAGAATAAGAAAACTTAAGTTTTACGGACACATAGAACGGATGAATCCGAGTAGGCTAACTAGACAAATAGTCGAATTTTATGAAAATAGGAGTAGAGCTAAAGTAGAAATAATTAAATGGATTGCCGCAATTAAAGAGGACCTAAGATCAGCAAATATTACACAAAATGAAATTCAGGCTACAGGCTGTTTCAGACACAAGGTTAACGTTTGGAAGGTTGGCTAGCATCCGTGGACGCAAGGAGAGTTAACAACAAGAAACGCCTCTAGTTGTAATTCGCGTGGTCCACCAGGGCCCATACGTATAGTGTAATTTTTTTTAAAACCTGACATAGGCTAACTTTTCTGTTTGAAGTGATAGATTAATACTTCCAGATGCAAAGTTGTAGGAAATAACTTGACTAAGAAAAATTTGCAAACAATGTTTTCCGGTGTTGCCATATTTATTCAGTAGATACTAAAATAATATTTGTTTAAATGGCAACACCATATTTTTTTAACATAATTTGACAAATCATAAAATTCGAAAGACAAAATTTTATGTCACATTTCTTTATTGGGGTAGCTGTTTTAGAACAATTAGCAAAAACAACTAAAATAATTTGCAGTCATCAGGAAGTAAAAGAAGCTAACATAGCAACAGTAGGCCTTGGAAGTTAAACAAAAATAGTGTTGTTTGAAAGGAACCATCATGATTCTGCTGTCATTGTGTTATTTGAAATCTTTTGTATTTGAATGTGTATAAAAATAACGTTTTAATTCAGTTGCTAAGATGAATCAGTTATTTAATCAAAAAGAGAAAGTTGTATTCATTTTTCTTCCTGTTGGTGGCTTAAGACTACGCGATGCATGCGCTGAATTGCACGCTTTACATCCTGATAAGTCCCTTCCAAATCTGAATTTTTTAAGAAATAATTTTTGCGGATCCTTGAGTACATACTACCACTTGTTAGTTTTACTAAATTTTTGAGCACACAAAAGTATTTTATATAATTAATCGATTATTTTATTAAGAAAAAACAAAATGAAATGAAAGGAATTATTGCAATATTTATATTTATCACAATGTTTATGCTCTGCATGGCCTCTGAAAAGATCTTTTCACCAGTTGGGCAAATCTCCTTGTATTTATTTCTTCTGCTGTTTCAATAATTCTATAACGGAGTATGGCTAGATTTTGTATTGGTTTTAAATACACTTTTTTTATGCAGCCCCAGTAAAAGAAATCAAGGAGGTTTTGGTCCGGAGAACGAAGAGATAATTCAATTGAACTAAGTGTGCCCAATCCACCTTTAAAAATCCTTTACAGCACGAGCATAATGCGCTGGTCAACCATCTTGTTGAAACCACATTTCTCTGTAGATATTGAGTGGTACATCTTCCAACAAAGTCTGCAAATCGTTTTGGAGAAAATCCAAGTAGTTGGGACCATTGAAAGTTTCAGGCAGCTCAAATTGTCCAATTATTTGTAAGTTTAAAATTCCGGTTCACATGTTAACTTTAAATTGATACTGGGAGCAGTCTTCACGTGTTAAATGCGGGTTTTCCGTGTGCTAACTAGGTAATCTCACTTACACTGGTAAAATTCATTTTTGAGCACACAAAAATAAAAATAAAAAACATAAATGGGCCATCTTTTGAAATAACTTGTTCAGGGTAGTGTAATAATTTTTTTTAAAGATGAAATGTCAAAGTTAGCTGACATAATTTTTTAAACCACGACACAATGAAACTTCTCTTTTACTACATTAATAACATTCATTGTTTGATTTGTGAGTGCGAATTTTGTGATCATAGTACCTAAAGATGTAGCCTAGGGTGTCGAATATCAAGATTTTCAAAAACATGCCTATTATCACTGAACACGGTAACATAAACTTTTTTTTCATATTTTTGCCAGAACTGGTATAACCTGACCATTCGCCCGGCACCCGTTTGATTTTGAGTTTCGGGACACCCTGTATATATATATATATATATATATATATATATATATATATATATATATATATATATATATATATATATATATATATATATATATATATATATATATATATATATATATCCGACACGGGCTGTGATGACGATGCCACTCTGGTCCAATATACTTAACGATGTCATTAATCCATCGTGCTTTCGGTCTTCTTCGCGGACGTTTGCGATCAAGCGCTATCCACTCCAGGACTGCCTTGGTCTATCTTTCGTCCCATCGCCTCACTATATGGCCTGTCCATATCCATTTCAATTGCTTTACTCTTCCAATGATGTCACAGACTTTCGTTTGTTCCCTGATCGGTGCGCAGGACTTTCTGTCTCGTCTTGTAATGCCAAGCATACATCTTTCCATTCCCCTCTGTGCTACCCGAAGTTTTTGAATTGATTGCGACGTGAGTGTCCAGGTTTCACTTCCGTATGTCATAACGGGTAGAACGCACGGTTCGAAGACTTTTCTTTTCAGGCAAAGTGGGAGTCTGCTCTTAAACATAATGTTGAGCTTGCCAAATGCCTGCCAGCCACATTTAACATGCCGTTCCACATCCCGGGCGGTATTCCCTTCCATTGAAATCCTCTGTCCAAGATATACAAAGCTGTCCATTATCTCCAAATCCCTTCCTAAAACTGAAATTCTTCTGTCCTGAGCAAAGTTATTGAATATAATCTGACTCTTTTCCAGGTTTATTTTCAAACCAAATGGTTCGCCAACCCTTTGCAGTTCTTGTGCGTGTCTTAGCAGCTCCTTTGGGTCTTGTGAAAGGAGAACGATATCATCTGCAAATCTAAGATGGTTTAAGTTTGCACCATTGATGTTTACACTATCTTGTTCCCAATCCAGTTTACGGAATACTTCTTTAAGGCCAACCGAGAAAAGAATAGGCGATATGCGTCACCCAGCCGTACACTTCGTTCTACATTAATTCCCACTTCAAGATCATCAAGATGAATTGTGGCTGTAGCTCCATCACATATCGATCCTATTAGGTATCGATCCTAATAGGTTTGGCTAAGCAGTGCCTGCATTATTGAATGCTTTGAGATAGACTCAAATGCTTTTTTCGTAGTCGATAAAAGCCAAGCGCAGTACAATGTACAATGTACAATCTGTACAATCCATATGTGATCCATTGTACTGAATCCACTTCTGAATCCTGCTTGTTCTGTCGGTTGTGCGTAACTGGGATATATATATATATATATATATATATATATATATATATATATATATATATATATATATATATATATATATATATATATGTATATATATATATATATATATATATATATATATATATATATATATATATATATATATATATATATATATATATATATATAGATATAGATATAGATATGTATATATAGATATATATATCTATATATATATATATATATATATATATATATATATATATATATATATATATATATATATATATATATATATATATATATATATATATATATATATATACATATATATATATATATATATATATATATATATATATATATACATATATTTATATATATATATATATATATATATATATATATATATATATATATATATATATATATATATATATATATATATATATATATATATATATATATATGCCATCCGGCGGGAAGTCGGCGAAAATTATGGGTTGTTGACTGTGGATAGGGACTTCCTATTCTTGACTGTTTTTGACTAGTTTCTGTGAAATGCCATTCAATTTTCAACACTTGACAATGCCATCTATATATATATATATATATATATATATATATATATATATATATATATATATATATATATATATAAATATGAATATTTATTTAGAAAAAAAAAGTTTCATTGAATCGTGGTTTATAAAACCTTGAAACTATTTAGTTTCTGTGAAATGCCATTCAATGGCGGCTACTTCTGACAAAGCGCATTCGGTCCACCCAATTTCCGACCACTTTTTCAAGGAATTTCAACCGACCACTTTTTCAAGGGTTTTAGTTTATGTTTCCTCACAAGGCGTCAACAGTTGCTGGTTTATTAGCATATATCAAAGGTTTAACATAATCCCAAAGAAATTAATCTAAAGGTGTTAAATCACATGACCTTATTGGCCAATTAACAGGTCTGTTCCTTGAAATAATTTTCTCTCCGAACTGTTCCCTCAGTAAATCGATTGTCACGTTATGATATGTGGAGGCGTCCACATATTCCGTGTTGGAACCACATCTCTTCTACATCAGTACCATGCAAATTCAGAATTAAATAATCATTGACAATCGCTCTAACGATCCTCATTAACGAATTGATAAATTTGGATCTTCATCTGCCAGCAAAAGCGATGATATTTTCTAAACGCACTGTTTTGTCTTGTTTTCATTTTAATATCGAGCAGGGTGAAATGCGTTCGGAATTTGTCGATAATTCGACGAATACATCGCCCGATTGGGCGATTATAAAATAAAACCATAAAATTCACGAAGTGCTCTATACGAGGGTTGATCAATAAGTACCCGTGTTTGAAATTAAGACTTAATTTTTTTCAGAAATTTATTTTTATTTTTCAAAGTAGTCTCCTTTTAGATCTATACACTTTTCCAAGCTTTTCAAACTCTCCAAAATACCCTTCGGTCTCGGCGATAACCTCTTCATTTGAGCTGAATTTGTTTCCCGCAAACCATGTTTTCAAGTTAGGGAACAGAAATAAGTCGCTGGGTGCCAGATCGGGCGAGTAAAACGGGTGCGGGTGCAATTTGGCCGCGACAATTAAAGATAAATGTGCATTTGTGTTATCGTGATAGAAGAGTACTTTTTTCTTAGCCAAATGAGGCCGTGTCTTATAAAATTTCTTATCAAATCTGTATAACAACTCACTGTAGTACTGCTCTGAGGCATCCATGAGAATTATTCCTTTGGAATCCCAAAAAATCGTGGCTATAACCTTTCTGGCTGATGGAACCGTTTTTACCTTTTTCGAAGCAGATTCAGCCGGAAAAATATATTGTTTTGGCTATCTCTTGGTATCTGGCGTGTAATAATATATCCAGTTTTCATCAACGGTGACGACTCGACGTCAAAAATCCTGCGAACTTCGCTTAAAGCGGTCCAAACACTGCTTTGACATTGTTAGTCGTACCTTTTGTTGTCCACCGTGAGCAATTGCGGCACCCATCGGGCCGACACTTTCCTCACACCTATCTTATTTAAAATCCTGATTGCTCTTTCATACGAGACATCTACGGCCTCAGCTACTTCGCGCACTTTCGTTATGCGATCAGCGAGAATTTTGTCATGGACCTTTTCGACGATTTCCTCGATAACCACGTCTGACGGGCGACCTGGCCGGTCTTCATCGAAAACAGTTGTACGACCACACTTAAACTCGTTAAACCCAAATCTCACGATTGTCATAGATGGTGAAGGGTCCCCATAGACAGCATCCAACTTCACTTTTATTTCTTCGCATATTTTTCTATCCGAAAATAAAAAACGAATTACGTATTGATATTGCTCTTTTTCCATTTTATCGAGAAATACAAAACACGAATGATACCACTAGCTGTCACCAAAAATTAACCTATAAATTTATCTGAAATTCAGCATGAGGTTATTTAACAGTCTGTAGTACACGACGGTGCTGTCAATTTCACTTGTCAACGCCATCTATTATCAAACACGAGTACATATTGATCAACCCTCGTAAGTTTGGCGCACAAACCACTGATTTTGATAATAAATTTCGACAATTTGCAAGTGTTGCTTTGATGTTAAACGTTCCATGATTGCCAGATAACCCCTATCAGAAGTTCGGTTACACTAAATACCACCGCGCCCTACGTCACTTAATTGCAGTTATAAAGAACTGATGCTCCCTACGCTGCGACTTTTTCCCGTAAAGTTCCTATTAACGAGAAAGTTGAATAGACATAATTTCGCTACTCTGTTAAAAATAATTTATATTTCAATTTTCATTTAACTAAAAAGAAACATTGATATTGAAAACAACATCTGGTATATATGCGACGAAACAATATTTCCTTGAGTATTTTTATTTGCGAGCTCTCAAATTCTCGCCTTTCTAGAATAATCCCGCAAGCGAGTCATGCAAATACTGTCCGCTATATGAAACACTGCATTTTGACCTCAGTTTCAAAATATCCTTTAGACCTTCCCAGGTCTGACTCAGATTAATGTATGCATAGTACTTATTCATCACTTTAAATATTTATTAAAAATGAACACATTTATTTTGAGATAATATAAGATATATATTTAGAACGGTTTCTAAGTTAATGTTTGTTCAGATATGATTACTAATACACTAAAAATATTATTGTTTAAATTTTTTTTTAAAAAGAAGAATAATAAGTGATAACTGGACCAGCTACCAACTAACTGATTTTATAAAATATATTTGGTGCTACATTGTACGTTCATCAACGTAAGATAAAAAGGTTGAGTGTTTTTGAACACATCGACAAACTTCTCAATTACTTGATATCGGATTACGGGTATCGGATTACTTGTAGAATTCTAACTAGTGATGAATATGTCAACACTCAGGAAAACAAGATGTTCTAGGAGCTTTTTTCTTCAAATGTTTAAGATTTGTGAAATTGTCAAAACATGAGACGAATGCAATTAAAATGGATGAGAGAAGAATGCAACTAAAATGAGCAAAAATGCTTCTTCTTATAATTATTATCATGTGGTGTTACAGCCCATCATTAAGCCCTGATCTCCTTCAACCTTCGTCTTCATCCGGATTGATCTCGAACGCCCTCTTGCCAGTTTTTGATGTACAGTAGTTTTTGGCATCTCTTCTTACATTTTCTTGTCACCATGTCTTTGGTCTGCTTTTCTTTCTCTTATCTGATTTTCCAATTGCCACAGCACCAAAAACTCTTGTGAGTACTCTTCTTTCAAATAATGCAAGCATCTCTTCTGTTTTCTCTATGAGGGTCCACGTCTCGCAGTCATGAGTGACTACTGACCAAATAAATATTTTATAGATCTTAATTATTGTGTTCCTTTAAATATGTGTAGATCTTAGGAAGGACTGCAGGGAACACAAGTTGCGTCTCACGGAAAACAGGACTTTTTACCTATTTCTAGTGGCGCCATCTTAAACGTTGGAAAGGTGTATCCTTCACTGCCGTTCTCACAAAATTTCAGGACAGTCGGGTCATTAGAAGCCAAGTTATCGCGCTTAAAGTGTCAGTGTGTTTATTAAAGAGTGAATATTAAGATTTGTTTTAAACTTGGTAAAACATTCACTGAAACGGTTCAAGTAATGAAACAAGTATATGGTGAGGATTATTTATCCCGTTGCAGAGTCCACGAGTGGTTTAAACGATTCAATGAAGGTCGGGAGGACATCAAGGTCGACGAACATCCTGATCCAAAAAATTCCGTGGTTACTCAAAGTAACATTGGAATTTTGCGTGAATTTATAAAAGTCAGTCAAAATCTTCGTTGTGATACATGAAAATGAAATTGAATATATCCAAAGATTCAATTGATCGTATTTTGACCGATCATTTGGGACCTCGGAAGGTTTGTGCACGCTTTATTTCACACAAATTGACTGACGACCAAAAATTGTTTCAAATTCAACATTGCAAGTACTTGATTAAAGAGTAGAAAAAAGACGAAAACTTCAAGTACAGCATTTTACTAGTGATGAGACGTGGTGTTTTCAATATGATCCAGAAACCAATCGTCAAGTACCGAATGAAAGCATCCAAGCGAGTCAAATCTGAAGAAAAGCCGTCTCGAGAAGTCAAAAATCAAAACTATGTTGATTTGTTTATACGATTCGGAGGGAATTATGCACAAGGAGTTCGTCCCACCTGGTCAAATGATCAATGCTGTGTTTTGTATTCGTCATGTGCGGCTACAATACCCTCAACAAAGCAGCTGGTGCTTGTTGCACGCCGTCCCATTGCTCGATGCTCATCACTGATGATTCTTTGACCAAAAATAGCATTTTAGCCATAAATCATTCACCATATTTATCTGATTTGGCCCCCTGCGACTTCTACCTCTTTAAAAAACTTCATTTGCCGATGAAAGGACAATTCGTTCGTCAGCTTAATTGGCCGTGCAAAACATTGTATTGACGCACAAGGAGACTGTTTTGAATAAAAATAATGATTTTTACCAAAAAATTAATATTTGTGGTTTTTTTAAATCCTGTTTTTCGTAAGACGAAGATGTTTGTAAACAGATTTTTTAGCCTTCATTATAAGATTACTGATATATCCATGGAGAAGACCTAATATGCTTTAAAAATAGTTTTCAATCAATACATCCGTTCAGTTGTGATATACGACTGGAAGATTTGGACGAACCTGGACCAAATTAAAACACAAAGTTCCATGAAGACAGCGAGACTAATATTAGCTGATCAAAAGGCAAACAAATGCGAGATATCCGGAACACCCCTACCCATGGGGGAGGTGCAACTAGAGGACTTTCAGCAAATAGAATGAGACGATGATCTCAAGAAAATAGGTGTGCTAAATTGGAAGTAAATAGAATTGAACAGAGATCACTGAAAAATTCGAAGAAACCTTTGTCCTAAGTTGCATTACAAATAGGTAGAGAAGAACATTATATTGTAGTTATTGTAGTTCTATCTGCAGTTTCTTGAAATAATTTATACAGGAACAAAGGATATAAATAGATAAATACACAGTTTCATTAAATTATACCTGTTTATTACAGGCAATTAACTCTGATCGGATATTTATTGACATTCAGATAACTATCCAAGAAATTACCTGAGATATTCTATTACAAATATTTTAAGATAAAATAAATTTAATTCTATATTTGGAACGATTTTTAAGATTTATCAAAATTTTGCTTGGTACTTACTAATGATATTAAAAAGATAATATTTTATATGATCATTTTAGATGTACTTTCATGTACAAAGGTTACTCGAAAAGTTTTCGATCTGACAAAGAAAACACAAGATTTTTGAATTACATAATAACATCGAAAAAAAAATAGAACTTTTTTAATTTAAGAAAAACTACCATCGCTATCTGTTGAAGCAATATATGATCTGAAAGCTGTATATCTCCTCTATAAAATGAGACCACCATCATTAGAATCGATCAACTGATTGTCAAGTTACAGCGCTTAAAGTGATAACACCTTTTGTCACTTCATCACAAAAACACGATGGAACAAAGAGCTAATATTAAATTTTGTCCGGTATAATACTTACTGAAACATTTGAATTGATGAAAAAAGTTTGGTGGTGATTGCTTATCCCGTACACGTGTTCGAGTGGTATAAGCGATTGAAGCACGGTCGTAGCGCTTTGGAAAACTTTGGAAAAATTAAAAATAGCGATGAGTTAATGGAAAAAGTGCGTGAAATGATCTCCCACGATGCGATTTCAACTGTGAGTGACTGTGACAACCAAAGACATGATTCACGAAATTTTGATTTTCAAACAAACGGAAAGTCTTTGCTCTATTTGTTCCTCACGTCTTAAATGAGGACCAAGAAATTGGTCGCATTAAACATTGCAAGGACCTTATTAAAACAGCCAAACGGAACTGCTTATTCCTAAAATCGATTGTAACTGGTGATGAGGTGAATCGAAGTGAATCCTTTAAGTGAGGACCGAATTAGTTGTTGTTGCCCGATAATACACCATCTCACAAAACTATCTATGGCTATTCGTGAATTTTTGGCGAAAAAACAAGTGTGTGTGCATCAGCATTTTTCATAATAGCCTGATTTATCTCCATGTGACTATTTCCTGATCCCGAAACTCAAATTGGCTATGAAAAGAACGGTTTTATGACAGATATATCTTTATAGAACAGGGTAATGGTGAATTTTCAGGCCTGAAAATTTTAAGGCCTGAAATTTATAAATATAAGGCATCCTTAGCTACCACTAAAGTGCAAGAAAGTTACAAGAAACCATGACAAAGGTCATTGAGGCGATTCCGAAAAACGACATAAAAAATATATGTTAGCAATGGTTGGACGTGCCCAGGGGTGTATTGATGTGAAAGGGATGTATTCTGAATAAAAATAAATAATTTTGGTAAAATAACTAATTGTTTTTTTTTTATTTAAAAAGTCCAATTATTTTTCCGACATACTGTGCATGTCTAAATTAATTTGAGATTTTCATTCTTGTGATTTTTGTTTCAAGAAGCCGTTGTCTTGACAAAATAAACATATTAGTCTAACTATAAATGAGCTTCGTGACCTGAATAGATCGAAAGTAACGTTAACGACCACTGAAGAAGTTTGGTAACAAAACTCTAATACAACTCATTAGCGTAAATGATTTGTGCGTGTATATGTAATTTGAGTTTCACCAAAAAATAAAACGATTAAAATAATTTGATTACTTATAAAAATTAATGGAACTTTGTTGGAGTAGGGTCTTACATACTTACGTTCAAATATTGCACAATCAGACTTTTATTTATTTATTTTATTTTAACTTTCCTATTTAAAATCAAATGTAATCGCATTTGAAAAGGTTTTTTGCGGAAAAAAGATAAGCCGCTTTTCGATAGAATGTTTTGAAATGTGTTGGAAATTATTTCAGTGTATAAAAAAATCAATTTTTGTGTCATGCTAAAAAAAAATTAAAGTATATAATTCCTAAGCTATCATATATTAGGAGACATAATGGCAAGACAATATAAGAAGAGATGCTGGAGTTACTACTTATGAAAAACAAACAAGGGGCTACTTGAGATTGATTTGGATGCACGCAGCAGGTTGAAGGACATAAAAACTCACTTGTTACATTTTTATTAATATATATATATATATATATATATATATATATATATATATATATATATATATATATATATATATATATATATATATATATATATATACCTTAACGCTAAATCAAATCATCACCCTTCTCAAATTCAAGCAGTGAACACCCAGATCC
Source organism: Cosmopolites sordidus (assembly GCA_031761425.1). Taxonomy (NCBI): domain Eukaryota; kingdom Metazoa; phylum Arthropoda; class Insecta; order Coleoptera; family Curculionidae; genus Cosmopolites; species Cosmopolites sordidus. The sequence continues at coordinate 27,783 of JARFXV010000001.1, forward strand.
TTCTGACTGACATTACCAGATTCACGAAGTGAGGAACTACCAACATTTTCCTCAGCCCTTAGAAAAAATGGGTATTCAGAAAATTTTATCAGTAAGGCCATTCACCGTCAGGAAACCCAAACACGAAAAACAATAAAGAATCAAGAACCAAATGCACTAAAGATTCTGCGACCATACGTAAAAGGAATCACTAATAGGATAGGCAGATTACTGAGAAAACACAAGGTCAGAACAGTCTACAAGCCACACAAAACTGTCACAAACATCCTAAAAAAACCACAAGGATAAAGTAAGACAGGAAAATAATGGGATATATAGCATATCTTGTTTCGACTGCAACAGAACATGTGTAGGACAAACAAACAAACGGATCTCGACCAGAATACAGGAACATCAAAACAACTTAAAAACAAACACACCAATTCTGCTCTGTTCCAGCACTATCTACAAACAGGACATAAAATCAATTTTGAAGGAACCAGCGACTATTGAAAACTACAATGTCTGAAAAATCAGAGAAGCCTTGAAATAAAAGAACGGGGTGAGCTAAATAAGCGAATCAATGCTCACAACATTCCAAAAATATGGAAATCGCTTATAAAGAAATAACAAACACTGTACCGTGGCGACGATGCAAAAATAACAAACGGACACACGAAGGCGGAGAGGAACGTCGCGAATAGCCCCAAATGAGATGTTGGCGAAACGTCGTGACTCTTCACAGAACGAACGGATCGACACCCGGAACGATTTAGGCACATTATCTGCCATCCGTCAAAATATTCGATGTAAGATTTACATTTTGCATACACATTTTAATTTACTACCCAAAAAAATCGCCTCACGATTCATACAGCAACTGGGGAAGTCCAGTCCAGTGGAGGTAGATAGAAACACAAAAAAAATCAGTAAAATGCCAAAGGAAAACAGCGATGAGAGTGAAAAGATGGTAGGATTAGAGAAAATTTGCACGTTAAAGATAGGCACGAACAAAAGTAACTAAATGCCCTTCTTCTTCTTGTTTTTTTTGGTACTACAGCCAATCAGTGTGCCTTGACCTCCTTCAAACTTCGCCTCCATCCAGATCCTACAACTCCTTAACATTTGTTGATGTGCTTTTTATAATTATCTGACCTTCCAAGTTTCCATTATCACTATCAATACCAAATAGTTTTTATGAATACTCTTCTAGTTTCCAGAAATCAGTTTTCGTGTTCCTTCATATAAATGTAAAGCTTAGGATATACTGCAGAGAGTAAGTAGTTTTGTTCACCACTTCAACGTTGTATTCGCCGACTATTCACTTCTGCTTTCTATTTCTATTCCATCACCTTTATTTTGTCTAAATTTATTTCTACACTACCTCTTCTTTTAACTTTCACCTATTAGTCTTGCTTGTTACTATCTGTTTGTCTTTATTTTTTGCTATTCCTTTTACGTCTATGACTGTTTCGCTGAGACTTTGTTCAATATTATGTTGAGCAGAACTGGTGAAAATCCATCCGCTTGCCGTAAACATCCGATCTAAAATTTTACTGAGGAATGTTGTTAGATTTTTACTACTGCTTTAGAATTAAGCGTCATCATCCGTTTTAACATTTAGAAGAAAGGAACGTCACCTTCTGTTTATTCTTCTACAATTCTTCTATTGGAACCTTCGATGTGAAACACTAAAATCTAAGAGATTTACCACTAAACACCAAATCACTTTATTTTACTTCTCGACGAGCGTTTTGCTAATCATGTAAGCATCATCAGGAGTTGATTAACTGATCTATTGTTGAGCCTTTCTAAACACTGATTGGTATGATACTATTCTCGGTTTTACTATGTTTGTTAGAACGTTACAGATTGTGCAAAGCAATGATATGCGATGATACTTTTCGCATTTCAACTTACGTCCTTTTTAGTCAAAGGCACTAAACAAATATACTAAGCGCTGATATGAAATGTTACAGTCAAACTCTCACATAACTAAATATTAACAACATTATAAAACCCAAAGTGAAAATATTATTTGCAAATATACATAAAACTTCTAGCCATTAACTGACAAGCATAATCTTTTTCTCAAACAAGTGGAACCCTATCGAAGAAATACATCATCAAATATGCAGATGATTTTAGTTAAGAGGACTTCCCTCACAGAAAATATTTTTATTGTATTTACTATGTTTAGCAATAAATTATCACTTAACATAAATATTTAAATAATAAAAGCTTTTAACTTTTTTAAATTGCTTTATATAATTAAAAATTTACTTACATTTTTTAATATTGCAAACAGGTGTATTCAAGTAAATATCGATAAAATAATTTTATAACAATTATTAAAAAAATTAACTAAAACTAAAGCAATTATACGTAAACTTTATTACTATTATCTGGGTAAGTCAATGGCACACATCGCCCTTTAATTTGACAGTAACTTCGTTATCTAATCAATTATTTGCGTACACATTTATCGTCACTCATATGGTTAAATGAAAATTTTCTCACCTTGGCCGCTTTCAAAACATGTAATTGATTTTATTTTTGTTTGTTTATTAAACAAACTGACATAATCTAAAAGAAATTTAAAATATTTACACGTCATTTTTCCTTCATATTTACTGAATATTTGAACTCTGCCTATATTTACTGTGCACTAATAAATTTAAATTGTAAAAATGTTTGTTTTGGATAAAAATACATACATACATACATACATACATACATATACATACATATATATATAATATATATATATATATATATATATATATATATATATATATATATATATATATATATATATATATATATATATATATATATATATATATATATATATATATATAAATATATATATATATAAATATATATATATATATATATATATATATATATATATATATATATATATATATATATATATATATATATATATATATATATATATTATATTATTATTATTCACGTATGGGCCCTAGTGGACCACGCGAAGTACAATTAGAGGCGTTTGTTGTCGTTAGCCTACCTTTGCGCTTTGTGTAATATTTGCTGATCTTAGATTCTCTTTAATTGCAGCAATCCGTTTAATTATTTCTACTTTAGCTCTACTCCTACTTTCATAAAATTCAACTATTTGTCCAGTTAGTCTACTCGGATTCATCCGTTTTATGTGTCCGTAAAACTTAAGTCTTCTTTTTCTCATATCGCTATGTATATCCGTGTATTGTTTGATTTCTTGGTTTTCTCGAAGTCGGTATGTTTGGGTATTTTGGGTATGTTGGGTTTCGGTATGTTTGGGTATTTGTTTGGGGCGTAAGATTTTTCTTGTGATTTTTCTTTCCGTCTTTTTAATGTCCTCGATGTCTCTCTTTCTATTCAAAATGAGCGTTTCCGCCCCCTATAGATATTCTGGTTTAATAACTGTATTGTAATGTCTCAATCTTGTGTTTTTAGATATGCATTTTTTGTTGTAAATATTTTGTGTAAGTCTCAATTTCGTTTCCATTTTTGACATTTACCCTTACTGGCCGCCTTTTCCAACCCATTTTCCATGATTATTTCACCCAAATATTTGAACTGAGAGACTCGTCTGATGCTACCATATTTTGTTTTTAGAAATGGTGTTCTTAGTCTGTTGCAGGTCATGTATTATGTCTTTTCAAAGGAAATTTGGAGTCCTACCTTTTCTGCTGTTTCTTTTAGGATTTCAATCTGTTTTTGTGCCGTTAATATATCTTGAGCCAAAATTGCTAGATCATCAGCAAACGTCAGACAATCTATTTTGATGTTGGTTCTCCCCAGTTTAATGGGCTGGTCAATATTCAGGGCCGACTTTTTGTCACGCCACTCCTGTATTACTTTTTCTAGAACACAATAAATAAGAGTGGCGAGAGTCCATCCCCTTGTCTCACTCCAGTTTTAATTTCGAATGGCTCTGAGATATCACCCATGAATTTAACTTTTGACCTTGTGTTAGTTAATGTTGCTTTAATAATTGCTAGCGTTTTTAGATCTAGTCCTTGTTCTTTCAAGATTTAGAATAAAGATTCGCGGTCAATAGAATCATATGCTTTTTGAAATCCACAGATAGAGGCACAGTACAGATAGAGGCGTTTGTTGTCGTTAGCCTTCCTTTGCGCCCATACTAATTTCATTCTTTCGCTATGAGCTTTTTTCCTTTCGTCAGACCAAGTTGTTCCAGTCTTCCTACATTTTTCCCTCTGGCCAACCTCCCAAACGTTAACTTTGTGTCTAAAACAGCCTCTATCCTGAATTTCACATTGTGTAATATTTGAGGATCTTAGATCCTCTTTAATTACAGCAATCCATTTAATTATTTCTACTTTAGGTCTACTCCTATTTTCATAAAATTCGACTATTTGTCTAGTTAATCTACTCGGATTCATCCGTTTTATGTGTCCGCAAAACGTAAGTCTTCTTTTTCTCATATCGCTATGTTGTGCCATTTATTTGTTTGGGATCTAAGTTGATATTGAAGTTGATGAGATGTCTCTCTTTCTATTCATAATGAGCGTTTCTGCCCCATATAGACATTCTGGTTTAATAACTGTGTTGTAATGTCTCAATTTCGTGTTTTTAGATATGCATTTTTTGTTAAGTCTTAGTCTTAATGCCATTTCCATTTTTTGACATCTACCCTTATTGAGAGACTCGTCTGATGCTACCATATTTTGTTTTTTGTATATATATATATATATATATATATATATATATATATATATATATATATATATATATACATATATATATATATATATATATATATATATATATATATATATATATATATATATATATATATATATATATATATATCATCATCATCATCATCATCAGCCCGTATCGATCCACTGCAGGATGAAGGCCTCTTCAGCATGTTTCCAACTTTCACGGTCCTGGGCTTTCCTCTGCCACTCGGGTCCAATATCCTTAACGATGTCCTCAATCCATCGTGCTTTCGGTCTTCTTCGCGGACGTTTGCGATCAAGCGGTATCCACTCCAGGATTGCCTTGGTCCATCTGTCGTCCCATCGGCTCGCTATATGGCCTGCCCATCTCCATTTCAATTGGTTTACTCTTCCAATGATGTCACAGACTTTTGTTTATTCCCTGATCCATGCGCAGGACTTTCTGTCTCGTCTTGTAATGCCAAGCATACATCTTTCCATTCCCCTCTGTGCCACCCGAAGTTTTTGAATTGATTGCGATGTGAGTGTCCAGGTTTCACTTCCGTGTGTCATAACGGGTAGAACGCACTGATCGAAGACTTTTCTTTTCAGACAAAGTGGGAGTCTGCTCTTAAACACTATGTTGAGCCTACCAAATGCCTGCCAGCCACATTTAACACGCCGTTCCACCTCCCGGGCGGTATTCCCCTCCATTGAAATCCTCTGCCCAAGATATATAAAGCTGTCCACAATCTCCAAATCCCTTCCTAAAACTGAAATTCCTCTGTCCTGATCGAAGTTATTAGCGAGTTATTACGAGCGATTATGAGCGAACATAACCTGACTCTTTTTCAGGTTTACTTTCAAGCCAAATGGTTCGCCAGTCCTTTGCAGTTCTTGTATGCGTCTTTGCAGCTCCTCTGGGTCTTGTGAAATGAGAATAATATCATCTGCAAATCTAAGATGGTTAAGTTGGCACCATTGATCTTTACACCATCCTGTTCCCAATCCAGTTTACGGAATACTTCTTCAAGGCCAGCCGAGAAAAGAATAGGAGATATTGTGTCACCCTGCCGTACACCTCGGAATTCCCACTTCAAGATCATCAAGGTGAATTGTGGCTGTAGCTCCATCATATATCGATTCTAATAGATTTACATAGGCTCTCTCTACACCTTGGCTAAGCAGTGCTTCCATTATCGCATGCTTTGAGATGGAATCAAATGCTTTTTCGTAGTCGATAAAAGCCAAGCACAGTGGCATGGTGTATTCGTTGTGCCTTTCTATGACATGCTGCACAACCTGGAGGTGATCCATTGTACTGAATCCACTTCTGAATCCTGCTTGTTCTCTTGGTTGTGCGTCATTCAGTTTTTTTAATATTTTTTTAGAAATTATCTTAGTGAAAACTTTGTACATTACTGATAGGAGGCTTATTTGAATATAATTTTGCCAGTGTTTTATGTAACGCCCGACCACCAGCTTTTAGCATTTCGACAGTTATACTGTCCTTTCCTGGAGCCTTGCTGTTTTTCATCGATTCTATAGCATTTGTTACTTCCTCCACTAGGATATCTGGCATTTGTTCTTCCGTGGATATTGTTGTCTTTGATTGATTCTGATCTCCATATAACTGGGAATAACATTTTCTGATAATCTCGAACATTTGGGTACGCGCTCTGCACACTGTGCCATCCTCACGCTTTAAAGCATATATTTGCGTTCTTTTGTTTCTCAGCTTCTGTTTAGCTTTGTTAATTCCTTTGTTTTCTTCCAGGGTTTTTTGCACAAGCTGCATACTGAATCGGTGCGTGTCCTCTCTGATACGTTTTCTTATAGTTTTGCAGAGTTCAGTATACTCGACCCTGCCAAAAGGAGTACCTGCATTTCTCATTGCTCGCCGTTTCTTCATTAAATTAATGGTCTCACTGGAGATTTTTGTTTGATTGAGACATTTTTCTTCTGGTGCTATTGAAGCAGCCGTTTGAAGTACATTGTTACCAACTAGATCTACCAACCAGATCGATCTCCAGCTGCTCCTCGCCAGTTTTTGATATACAGTAGTTCTTTAAATTATAAAAACTTTATAATTAGCGTTTTTATATTATAAAATCTTTCAATAAAGATATTTTTGACAGCTAATCTTAAATATTTGACATTTGTATTTAAGTCTTAACAATTAAGAAAAATAAACGCTTGTCATTTATAAAAATAACAATGTTTATATAGTTTATTGTGTTTAAAACGCATAAAACAGCAAAAATACCAGAAAAAACTTCTCTTATAACTTGAAAAAGTAACTATTATGGTTAAAACATGCTGTTGGCAACGGTTATTCTGTTAAAAGAACTTCCAAAAAATGCCCAAACCAAAAGAGAGCACCATACATTTGCACGATGGTTTTCAAAATTTACAAAGAATATTTCAAAATAACTTTATATTATTATTTTTTACCTTCATATTCATCTGATACCTCGTCAACTTCCACCAAAACAAAATTCACTCGCTATCTATACTAAAGTCTCATAATCTTTTTCGCCGAATTACCAGAGAACAATAGTAAAGTCGATGAGCGTTTTTCGACTGTTTTGCCACGGTTCTCTCGATTAATATTTAAACAGTGAAACTTTTACTATCGCCTTCGTTAAAATATAATGGACGATTATAGTAAATGGATTTTCCGATATTAAATTTTCAAAGGGTAATCTGAAATTTGCGACTTAATGAAACAGAAATGTGACCAGAGAGAGGACAAGTCAGCTTAATAAATATTTTATTGAAAATATCGAATCAATATTAATTACCATGAAATAGAAAATTAGTGTTTGTTTATGGAAAAAATGTTGTTTTCAGACAAAACAAATCCAAATGTATCGAAACGGGTTAAGACAAACAATCCGCCTTAATTATATTGTCAAGTATCAAATAGAAGGTAGAAAATGCTTTGAAAACAAGGATTTCTTGTATCACTTGAATTGAAACTATTTAAACTGAAGAATTTTTTTTTTACTAAGAATTACAATACGTGCTGCTCTGTTCGATGCTTTTTCTCCGTTTATTTGGTAGCTACACAATCCCGCGTTCGTATGGTATGTCCACACTTGTTCAACCTTTCCGTTCAACATGTGTTTCAAAGTGCCTTTCAACTTGCGTTATTGCATGCGTTAGCGCATGCATCCTAACACAGGGAAAGACACATGCCTTCTTCCTGTCCACATGTTTGCGTCAGTTTCATTCAACATTTCTGGCAAGTTTAGTAAAGACGGTTTTTTAAAAACGTTAAAATCTGTGTAATTTCAGTTTTATGAATATATCTGACATTGTCATGTTATCCGGTATGAGTACTGCCGTGTTGGTGTGATAAGAGCACGTAAAATAAGGGAAAAATACAGAAAACCTGTATGAACAAAGGAAAATTTAATATAGGAAAATATATACTAAAAAAATATTTCTTACACACTCAATTTACAATTTTTGACATTTTATTTTATTTAATATAAACTTATTCTACCCAGCTCAGTCTTGGACATCCAATTTTATTTTTTCTTCGTGCTTTCGCTTCATAGATTTGTTTTACTAATCTCTCTTCATTCATTCTGTGGATGTGTCCTAGCCAGCTCAGTTGTATTTCTTCTATAGCTCTTTCTATTGGTTTCGTTTCCAGTTGTTCTGGAATACTGGTTCTGTTGTACTGTCGTATTTCTCACTCTATCCCTTCTTGTTATTCCCTCTATTTTGCGTAGGAATCTCATTTCTGCAGCTGTAATTCTACTTTTGTTTCCGTTTGTTAACGCCCAAGATTCGCTGCCGTATATTATTGATGGTCTCACCACTTTCTGATGTACCTGTGCTTCTATCTATTTTGCTCGTTTTCCTAGGAATGTTATTTTAAGATGTTGTATAGTTTGCCTGCTTTTCCAATTTTTTCGTTCATTTCACCGTCCATTTTTACATTATCTTCTATCATTGTGCCTAAATACTTATAGTTTTTGACTTGCTCCATTACCTTGGGCGGTTCTTCCAGTATTAACATATGATTCTCGCGTGTTCTCTGATAGGATGATACTTGTCAGAAATTTAAATAGACTTCAATTGCTGAAAGGAGCTGTCTCCAAAACTATTGTAGAGACTTATACAACCACATATACGTCAGCTTCGGCCATACTAGCCAACATTCCTCCTATAGAGGACCTTATCTTTGAAGTCCTTGATACAAAAAGTCACAGATCAGGCAAAAAAGTGGAAAGGTTATGGCCAGATCGTTCAAGCTGAACCTAAACTTGGCAGGAAGTGGCTGAAAAAGAAGTTAAGAGACAGAAAACAACAACATTAATAAGACGGTAGGAAGAGTGGTTAGCAGAATCAAAAGGAAGAACAACATTCCAATTTATTCCGAATATCAAAGACAGACAAAATTGGTGTCTAGATCTAAATAGAAAGAGTATACAAGTGCTGACAGGTCATGGTCAGTTTATGGTCCACCTTAAAAGAATAGAAAAGTCATTGAATGCTCCACAAATTGCAGAACCAGAGCAGAAGACAGCCCAATACATAAATTATATAATTTTGAGGAATTCTACATAGCAAGAGAGGAATTGGTGGAGGCAGTGGGCCCTGAGTGGTCCTTACCACCGGAGACATTGTTGCACAGGCTGATCTTTTTAAATAAACTTGATCTCTTGGACGGCTTCGCCGTGGATATGTTGAAAATATCCTGGTCGTTATAGAAGAACTATAATTTTATCTTAGAGAATGAATGTTATTTTAAGGTCACCGCTCCAGAAGATGGGGCTACAGACATTGATTGTTACTAAGAACAGGAATTTAATATTTATTTGCGTTATTTTTACATAGGTCTAGCACGAGGTTGGCGATCTTTAGTTAATTATTGTTAGCGCATGGGGAATAGCTTTTACACTTCTATAAGCTCATAGGTTAGTATTATTACCATAGCACGTCACTTCAAAGTAAACAAAGAGGGTTACAGGAACCTCCTAGGCATTGTCCCAAAAGCAGCGGCCTCCTCTCACCGCTTCGCGGTTGTGGACCTATGTGTTATGGAAGTTTTGCCGAATAGGAACTGAACTTGTAAACTTGTTATTTCAAAGACTGAATAAAGAATCATTTTTAACATTTAGCTGAATAAGAAGAAGGCATAATAATAATTTTCTTACCTCGTTCATAATGTTCCATTTATCGACGTCCACCACTAAGAAAAGTTAAAAAAGATAACATCAAGAGGGGCACCGTCCATTCCCTTTAGAATTTGGCGGTGGAGAGGGTTTTGGGCTTTCCCCTTCTTCTTCTTCTTCTTCTTTTTCTTCTTGCCCCATTATCTTCCCATTGAATACAATTTTATGTATGTTTTTGTGTGCCTGCAATTACCATTGTTTTGCTTTGGTCGCTATTTATTTCCATGTTTACTTTTCTTAACTGTTCGTTATATATCGCTAAGTTCAGAATCTGCCAATAGGACGATATCATCAGTGAACAGTAATTCTTGTGTTGTCACTATTTTCATTTTCTAAATGTTTTAAAACTTATTTTAGATCCTTGCAATTTGCTTTGATATTTTTTAAAACATCATCAATAACTATTGAAAATAACAGTGGCCTCAATACGCAGCCCTGCCTTAGGCATATTCCTATCTAAAATTCTGTGGATTCATCGTTATATGCTCTTACTTTATTCTTGTTGTTGTTCTAAAAGGTCTTGTCAATTTCTATTACTCTCTCTTCCTACTCCTCTTCTCTTTAGATTTTTCCAGATATCCCTTCTTTTTACTATATCAAATGCTTTTTTCAGGTCAATGAAACAAATATGGATTTTGGACTCTTTTCTTAACAGCTTTTCTCCTAGTAGTCTAATTATAAATATCAGATGTTGTGTCCTTCTATTCTTTCTAAAACCATGCTGTGGTTTCTCTTATGTTGCTTTTCATCTTTCTCTCAGCCTATGCTCTATTATTCTGGTAAATATTTTTCTAGGTAAACTTGTTAGTGTAATCCCTCTGTAGTTTTTACATTCTTTGATATCTCCTTTTTTAAAGATGGGCAATATTATATCCATATTCCAGTCTGTTGGTACTTTTTTTTCTATTATGATATCGTTTAGCAGTGACAAAAATGCTTCCTTTGCTATTTCTCCTATATATTTCCACATTTCACTGATATTTCCTTTTGCCCTGAAGTTTGCCAAATATAAATATTACTTTCAAAAGTATATATTTATACTTACAAACTTATATACATACTTATAAATATTAAACTACTTCAAATTAAACGTGTAAACTATTGCAAAAATGGCAGATTATATCAAGGAGTTGAAAGCAAAAGCGCAAGATACCCAATATCGGTGGGAGTCGGTGCGCTATCTTTGCGTCTCTTTGTGCGTCATGATGCACCCTTGCATCCTTGTATACCTCTCGTTCAACACCGCATGCACCTTGACGACCTAGAGGTGAACAAGTGTGGATATACCTATAAAAATTCTGAGATTTCTGGTTAAGGAACTGATCCAGATACATTTTCAAGTCTTCCAAGGAAACCAAGTCTTTACCATCTAAGTTATTTTGAGGCGATCTACATAAATGGTAGTCGGAAAGGACAAAGTCAATCTCAGTCAAGTTGTAAAACTTTGTGTTGAGTAAAAACGTGTGGTCTAGTATTGTGGCGATAGAACGCAATGGCCTTTCTGTTGACTCGGCAATTTAGGCCACATCTGGACGATTCTTCTTCTTCTTCCTGAGGTGCTACAACCCGTTAGTGTACCTTACCCTTCTTCAACCTTCGCCACCAACCAAATCGATCACCAACAGCCCCTTGTCAGTGTTTGATATGCAGTGGTTGTTCAACATCTCTCCTTACATTGTCCTGCCATCGTGTCTTTAATCTACCTCTTTTTCTGTTACCCCATATTTTCTTTCCCACCATTTTCCTAGGTATTCGGTTTTCTGACATTCTCGCCACATGTCCAGAGTGTCTGCGTCGCTGAATCTTTACATACAATTGCTTAGTTTCGAAGTTATATCTGATCGAAGATCAGATCGTAACTTTCGAATTCCTTTGAATAAGTTTATACGAGGGTCGTTCAATAAGTCCTTTCGGGCCTTAAGAGTCGTTCAATAAGAGAAGATAGAAAAACAAATTATTTTAAGTAGATTTTTTTTATTTTTCAACATAATCTCCTTTTAGCTTTATACACTTTTCCAAGCGTTTCTCCAACTTTTTTAAGCCATCCAAAAAAGGAAGATTTCGGAAGGTCATCAAAATAGGCATCTATTTGAGCGATGACCTCCTTGTTCGACGTGAACCGTTGTCCGCTAAGTTATTTTTTTTAAGTTTGGAAATACAAAAAATTGCTGGGGGCTAAATCCGGTGAATACAATGCATGTTGTAATAATTCTAACTTGAATTCCATGATTTTGGCCATTGAAACTGTACAAGTGTGCACCCGTGCATTGTCTTGATGGAAAAGGATCATTTTCTTTTTCAAATGAGGACGATTTTTCTTGATTTCTTCGCTCAACCGGTGCAACAACACATCAACTCTCCAGTTGTTGTTTCTCCTTTTTCCAAGTAACTAGTGTAGATGATTCCGCGTGCATCCCAAAAAACTGTGATCATAACCTTGCCGGCCGATTTCACCGTCTTCGCCTTCTTCGGAGCCTGTTCGCCTTCAAAAACCCACTATTTTTATTCTTCCTTTGTTTCTGGAGTGTAATAGTGTATCCCTGTTTTCGGCATCCACCATGCCGAAATTATTTTTACACCCAATTTTTCGTGCAAAATGAAAACACTGCACCTTGCGATAAAGCTGTGGCCTCAACTATTTCGCGGATTTTGATTCGTCGATCACTTAAAACCATGCCATGCATTTTATCAATCATTTCGGGAGTAGTCACTTCCTCTGGATGTCCCGAACGATGCTTATCTTTTGTGGATGTACGGCCACGTTTAAACTCATTTATCCAATTATAAACAGTTGCAAACACAGGAGCAGGCGTGGACGTGTTTTGAACTTCATCCAACTCAGCTTTAAACCTTTTAAATATAAGTATTTAATCACCACTTGAAACTCACTTTTTCCATTTTTCTAAATATACAAAAGTTAAATAAACAAAGCCATCTCTTGCGCGCCATCTCGAGCCATCTCGAGCGCCATCTCTTGAATTTTCTAAGGAATTATTAAACGACCCTGGTATCTTAAAAAAAAATTAGGAAGTAACTAACATTGTTACCCTTCATAATACAATTTCTGATATCTCATGTGATAATGTTTTCATCAAGTTTGTTTCCTAGATACGTAAGTTTTTTCACAACTTCCATATTGTCATCACCGATTATCTACTTTTTGCAGTGGCGGGTCTTGAGGGAGGACGTTGGGGCGCCACCCTTCCAGCATTTATTACAGTAAACAATTTTTCAGAGCAAAAAACACCATATTTTATTTCCATTCAGTTTCTTTCCTTTAACTCACTTTTCTGGTTCTCCTCTTGTATAGGGCTTCAATAGCACGAAAAGTAAAAAGGAAGAAGGGGAAAGCAAAAAAAAATATTCAGCAGCACAATTTTCTTCTACGCCCTCCCACTTTAAAAACCCACGAGCCGCCACTGGATCGTAGTGAGACTATCAATGATATACGGCAGCGAATCTTGTACCTTAACAAAGGGAGACAAAAGTAGAATTACAGCTGTAAAAATGAGATTCGTACACAAAATAGACGGAATTACAATTAGGAATAGAGTGAGAAATACGACAGTAATGTAACAACTGGAAACAAAACCAATAGAAAGAGCTATAAAGGAAAGACAACTGAGCTGGCTAGGACACATCCACAGAATAAATGAAGAGAGATTAGCAAAACAAATCTATAAAGCGAAAACACGAAGAATAATACGTCTAAGACTGAGATGGGTAGAACATGTTCGAAAAGCGGCAGAAAAACGAGGAATTCATTGGAATGAGACTAGAAAGTTGAACAGGTGCGGACATACCAATAAAGGATCTGTTTTCTCATCCTATTGTCCTGCATCCTTTGGCAATGAACTAACCATCTCAGCTGAGATTTTATTATCTGAGATTCTATACTCAAACAGTTGACTCTTTCAAGTTCCTCTCCATAGTATACTCATAGTATTTCCATTTTAATCTGAAGATTTTCCGGAGGCAGCATTGTTGAAATATCTCGAGTTGTTTCATTTGATTCCGATACAGTTCAGCTTTTTGATTTCGATACAGCTGAGCATTCAGCTCCATACAGAAGAGTGGGAATTATGATGACATTTCAAAAACTGATTTCAGTGAGTTTCTTTAAATCCCGATTACTAAACACCCTTCTTATTAGACGTCCAAAATTGGCACCGATACACTTAATTATATATATATATATATATATATATATATATATATATATATATATATATATATATATATATATATATATATATATATATATATATATATATAACGCCTTCCCAAATACGGGAAGTACGCTACTTCCTCCAGTGCAACTTTTACATCAATCTACTACAAAATAAAATACGAAAGAGGATTTTTCTATATTATATTAAAATATGGATTTTTGCTCTCCCTGACAACAATACAACTCATATCAGAGCAGAAAATCGCAAAAACACTTATTCTGTAATATAATTAATATTTGATCTCCACTAAATCAATACCAAAAACTCCAAATAATATTACCTAAATAATATATTACAATGACAGAAGAAATGTAGTAACACACTACTGTTTAGTTAAATATTTTATTCGCGAATTTTCACAAACGACAAAGACAGAATCAATAAATCTTAGATGAAACTTTTGTTCAATCATTTATCAAGTTTGTAAGTTTTTTTACAAGACACGATAATTTTATGTCTAAATTTTGTATCACTCTAATTCTAGTTCTTTTTTATTTAGCCAGTTTTGCAACTAAATATTTATAATTTTGTCACCTTAAAACAGATTAATATGCAACCTTATAATATGTAAATACACAGAGCTGAATTTCTAATTGGATTTTTCAATAAAAAATAAATATCGATTTCTTTACTTTATTTTAAAACTTCCTAATCGATGAGAAAACCTTTTAAAATCACGTGACTATAAAAGCGCCATGATTGGCTGCCATATTTGTGACGTCATTATGTTAAAGTGTTTTCACGTAAGTACTGTCAACGGCTTTTACTTATGTATATACTGTATATACTTGTGTAATATATTGTTGGTTACTAATTTAATTCAGTAATGTATGGCATAGAGTTCATAAAGGCCAATTCTGATAATATACCTGGTGTGAATATTTTTATAGTCACAGATTTTCTCAAAAATGACATTCGGTTCAATTCAGCTGAAGCTCGAAGTACCAAAGCATTAATTTGGGTTTTTTAAAAAATATTAATGCAAATGTAAATAAGAAACAAAATATTTCTATTAAATATAATTAAATTATTTGTAAAAGTCACAGTGTCGTAAAAGTTACGGTGACAAGATATAGGTTATGTTCAATTTAACCCCAAAAATTGTATTTGCACGGTGAAAAGACGGGTATGTCCTAAACATAAAGTTCTGAATAAAGCCAATATAGTTACTTTATTTATTAATGAAAAACTAAGACGAGTTCAAGACACTCAATGCGACGATTGTGTAGCTTCAGCAGCTAATAAATACTCAAACATAAAAAAATTGATATGTTATAAATATTAATCTTTGAGTTGTTTTGTATATAGATGATTGTAAAAATTTGTTGCTGTTTTAGGATTAATACATGGTGCTGCGTGGAACCATTGATTTCGACGTTTAGCATCTTGTAACAGATTTAAAATATTTTTTTTCGTAAGTTGTTTTTATAGTATTCGCACAAAATGATACAAAACAGACACGATAACTAATTAGATTTGACATTTTCAATAAATTTATCAATACACTGATGATAATAACAAAAATAATTTGATTAACATCTAAAACAGTTGTATCAGTTCTCTAATGTCACACGCTCGGGTTTTTTCGGGAACTGTCGATGCGCCATCGGTACTAGGTTTAAAAATTAATTTTCAATTTGATATAACTTTTTAATTATGAGGAAAAAAATTAAAATATAAATATTTTTGTTATAAAATATGATCTTTCCATTTAAGAGAATTTTTTTAAAAATCCCAATTGTCAAATTGTCGATGACAGAGTAGAATATCACTATGTGTATTGGCAGATTATTGTTCCGCTCTTGAAATATCTTCCGCTCTTAAACATTTTATTCCTTTCGAACATCCTTCTTAACTTTTCCATTACCAAAAAACTTAAACGCAATAGATTCACTGTTCATGCAAATTTTTATTCAAATTGTACGCATTTTTATTGCTCTGAGCAAAAACAAATCCATGGTAATACCGTTTGATGAAAAAGTGGATGTTATATAAGGTAGTCTACAAACTAGGTAATAAATTGAGAGAAATCCTGGTTAATCCAAAGGTAAGGTAGACCAACATAAAAATTGAGGATTTAAGAAAATATTTGTCAAGATTGTGATCGAAGGTAAGCTGAGCAAACTAAAAGATTCATATTAACTAAATATAAAGAACATATTGCCCACAGCAAATATGGGAGAAATAAACAATCTTGTGTTACTCAACATACATTCGAATATAACTGTAATAAAAATATTGGTAACTTAAGACTTAAAAGTGTGAATAATAACAAGACTTTGAATGCATATGAAAGCATTCAAATAACAAAATGTAAGGAAACCATGAACCGGGATAATGAACTTATTCCATAAAGTCAACTTTTTAACTTATTAATGTAACACTTGGTTAACTTCATAGTTTATGATTTTTACACATAATTTCGTTTTAGGATTCAATTAAATCATCTCCTGATGATGCTAAGATAGATAGCGCAACGCGCGTCGATAAATTAAAACCAACTAATTTAGTATTTAGTCTCTATGAGTTTAATATTTCACTCCAAAGGTTCCAATAGAATATTGAAAAATTTCTGCTATTAATCATTCTAATAACTCGAAAAATTCTCGATCTGACAAAAAAATGGCGTAAGTAGAACTAAAACAGTATGATATTTGTCAAGTACAGTTTGTTAGATGGTATTCTGCAAAATATCAGACGCGTGCGTTAGGTTCCTTGTTTACGACGATCGAGTTTTCAATTCTTCTACTGGAACCTTCGGTATAAAACACTAAACTCGAAGAGATTTACCACTAAACACCAAATCACTTTTTTAAAATGCTCGTTGGGCGTTTCGCTCACCATGCTAGTGTCCTCAAGTATCAATCTAAGTATATTTATCATATTGATTCAGATTGAATCAGCTACTGATGATGCTGCTGCATAGTTAAGGAAACGCGCGTCGAGAAGTTAAAATAATGGTTTGACGTTGTAAATCTCGTCGAATTCAAACAAGTCTTGACATTTTTTGAAAACAAATTCAAGTTATTAAGCATTGTACTTTCTTTCACAGTGTTTAACCCATCTGGATATACAAAAAGTGTAAGATTTCAGTTTAAATAATTCTATCCGTTATTTTCGATGGCATGTGAAAATTCACCTAAGAGAATATTGCGCTTCACCACTGGGTGATTGAAGAGTGCTATTCAAACTAAACCTCCCCATCTGGCCGAAAAGAAAGTATTCTTTCAACACGATAATACGTCTGCATACACGTTTCGAGAATTTGCTGTAAAACTCTATGAACTATGCTACGAAGTACTTTTGACTCCCAGCGATTACTGTCTCTACACAAACCTGAAGCAATGGCTGGCTGAATGAATATTTACTTCAAATAGTGAACAAAGTTGAGACAGTCACTTATTTTGCAAAGTTTGACAAATTATATTATACTGAGGTTATTAAAAAGTTGGGAGATCGTTGGTTTAAATGTGTTGAATTGCAAGGTGACTAAAATATCTAAATTTGTTTAATGAATGTCTCAAAATTTTTATTTTTTCGTTATCAGGCAGATAACTTTTCGAACAACCCTCACAACTATTCTATATTGATTTCTTAAGCCACGTATGTTAATGAGACCGCTAATTTTAAAACCGATTCATTAAAGATTCATCAAGTGATGCATAAAAAATGCAAATTCAATTACTATTCAATAAACTATGAAGACAACCCGTTTTTATAAAAGGCAATGTATTTTCCTATTTAAATTTTTTATAGGATTAACTAGGTATCCGACAGTTTTGTAATTGTTTATTTTTTCCTTATCTTGATAACTGACCTTTGACGGGAAATAATACAAGTCAAATAAACGAATAACAGTTTCATTTAATCATGGCTTTGGTGTTTTTTAAAGTTATACTTTTGGTTGGAATTTTCGAGATTTTGGAGACGACAGAACTACATAGGTAACAATAATTATAATATTAATCAAAATATTTTCTTCTACCTTGCTACATTTAGAATTCACTATTCGGCCCATCTCTGAACTTGTTAGTAATTAGAAATATTTATTATACACAAAATATATTTACTTCCTATATTTTCAGTATATATATATATATATATATATATATATATATATATATATATATATATATATATATATAAATTAATATAATTTATTTTTTAGATTTGTTTTGAAAACGGGAGGAGAAGACCTCCTAAATGTTAACGTTCAAAAGTTTGTATTTATTTTAGAAAATGTTTGTAATTTGTATAAAAAAAATATATGAACACGCCACAATTATTAAGGCAATTCATATAGAATATATGCTAAATAAAACGGACAGAGACAAATCATTTAAAGAACACTCAAGCTCTGAAGGGTGTTGATGGGTGCGATGGAAAAATGAAGGATTGAATTTGTTTGACAAACAAATTCAATCAATTAGGAGGTTGGAATCTCCTTTAATCCATAACTCGGAGGTCGAAATGCAGCGTCGTTTGTTGCGGTTGATATTTGGATGGGTGACCCTTTTAAGGAGCGGTCAGACTTACGTGCTGAATTTTAACAGGCAAAAATTCAATAATGAATTTCTTCTCAATCACGCCAGTTCGAGGCTGGTTAAGGCCGGATATCTTCTAAGAAATATTTTATGTTGGTTACTCTCCAGTCGGTAAACTTCTTGAGAGACTTAAATTTAAGTGCAAAATCAAGGGTTAACAGTCCGAAAAAAGAACTGACCGAAATTAATCAGTAGCTGATTCGGAGCCAACTTTACGCTGTATGCGCAGTTTCTAAATAGCCTCAGTTGCCGATGCCCCTTTATTCCTAAAATTTTACTTTTACTTTACAAGGAAATCCAATTGTTTGGGGCCATGCAAAGCTGCATCAAAAATATCCCACCTTGGTTACTTGAAAACTAGTTCTTTCGGAACTGGATGACTTCAAACCATTTAATGTTTGATAAAAGAAGAAAAATCTCCAAAAACTGAATACAGTCGAATACCGCATCTACTTGCATACTTGCAGCATCTGATTTTCACATTTTCGTTTATTAGAATGCTTCTTCGGTGAACAGAACTGAATACTTAATAAAACAATTATCTAGTTTGTTGTCTATAAGAACAATGACTTGCAAAGGTGCATTCGAACAATATGCCGATGAATGGCTTTGAATCAAATGGTCCATTTTTGAAAATTAATACTTCTTAATTATTTGATGAAATTTATAACAAAAAGACACCAATTATGAACCATCCTAACATAACTAAACAGTATACCAATTCACAATTTATTAAACTGTAAATTACTGTTTTTTGTTTATTAAATAATATTATACATGATAACATTTTAAAATTATCATTTGTAACGTTACAATTATCATAACTATTTCATTTGCTTTTTAATAATGAAATATTGACATTAATGGGTTGAATTTTTATATTATAATTTATGTAACTTACATAAACTAACTAAAACGTTTTGTTTTAGTTTAAAGGATGAAATCAGGACTATGATGACAGATCAAGTAGAAGTCAGTTTTATGGAATTACTTCATACAATTCTCATTAAGACTCTTCATTTTTTTCAATGCGTTACGATATTAACTGATGCCAATCATCAAGATATCTTTCAAAAACAATGGTTTGAATTATTCGGTGGCTATATTTCGTTTATAACAGTAAGTATTAATTTGAACGATAACAAAAAAAAAACAAATATATATATATATATATATATATATATATATATATATATATATATATATATATATATATATATATAAACGGGACAAAATTATGACAACGCAACAATATGAAATTATCCAAAAAATTAATTTGTCTTTTTCTTATGCCACTTTTAAAGTTTATCGATTATATGAATAGTGAACTATGAATATTTTGTTTCGTTGTTAATGACCGCACTGAAAACAATTCGTTTAGATTTACAGTTTTAAAGATTTTTTTTGAACATAAACAGTTTTATGCAATACTTGCAATTGATTTTCTTTAAAATTAAGCTTATAATTTGTTCCTTTTTTGAATGTATTACGTTTTTATGGTAGACTGTTTTATTTGTGACTCTGAACAATTGTAAAAATAAATCGAACAAGAAATTTAAGTGAATATGAGGGATATTGTCAGAGTTATGTTGCCAATTTGTTAGGCAAACATCGTTTGTTAGGCAAACATCATTCCACAATAAGTCGTACGGTAAGACGTTTAACTGAAGTAGGAACTTACTCTAGAAGGCCAGGGCAAGGGCGAAAACGATACACTAATGACCAAGATAAACGTTTGCTTAGATAATATGCTTAAACAGGGCTGCCATTAGTTCTGTGATGAGAAACGAACTCGAAGCTACCCGCAATATCGCAATTTATTCTAGAATAGTTAGAAGACGATTAAATGAAGTTGGATTAGGCAGTAGGAGACTAGCCACTGCGCCCTTGCGTACTAGAGAAAACAGAATTGCCAGGTTACATTTTGTATCATCATCAAAATTAGTTTGTGGAAGATTGGAAACAGGTTTTATTCACAGATGTAACTAGAGTTAGCCTAAAACATCCAGATGGTCGTGAGCGAGTATGGCGAAGACCAGGAGAGAGGTTTACTACTTGCAATATCTCTGCAAGAGATTCCATTTGGAGGTGGCTCTGTTTTGTTCTGGGGAGGCATCTACTTTGATGCTCGTACATAATTAGTTCCTGTGCGAACGAGAATATTGTAGTAGAATATGTGATGCCTTTCGGCCATTTTTTGGGACCCAATTTCTTGTTTATGTAAGACAACTCACGTCGACCTCACGTGGCTAGGGACTCGATGATTATCTTATTAAAATTAATTAAATATTGCGATTTGTGATTTATTATGTTGTTACGTTAATTTTACGCAGGAGTATATATATATATATATATATATATATATATATATATATATATATATATATATATATATATATATATATATATATATATATATGTATATATATATATATATATATATATATATATATATATATATATATATAAACAAACAAATATATATATAACAAAAAAAATATGCAAACTGACGCACGTCTATAGCATACTCAATTCTCGGACATGCGCATAAGACTCAAAGTAGTAGTGAGAGAAACAGACGCATATATGTCTGCACCGTAATGATTTCGCCGATCTCCAGACCTTGCTAGCAATATAGAAGTATTATATATATATATATATATATATATATATATATATATATATATATATATATATATATATATATATATATCCTGGAAGAAGACAAAGATATTAACAAGGCTAAACAGAAACAGAGAAACAAAAGAACGCCAATATATGCCTTAAGGCGAGAGGATGGCAAAGTGTGCAGGGCGCGTACCCAAATGTTAGAGATTGTCAGAAAATTTTATTCCCAGTTATATGAAGATCAGAACCAATCAAAGACAACAATAGCCACGGACCACTAGACACGGCAACAAATGCCAGATATCCTAGTGGAGGAAGTAACAAATGCTATAGAATCGATGAAAAACGGCAAGGCTCCAGGAAAGGACAGTGTAACTGTCGAAATGATGAAAGCTGGTGGTCGGACGTTACAAAAAATAATGGCAAAATTATACTCAGAATGCATCAAAGAACAAAAAGTACCTGACTTATGGAAAAATGCAGAAGTGATCCTTTTGCATAAAAAAGGAGCATAGGAAGATTTAAAGAACTACCGTCTAATAAGCCTCCTATCAGTAATGTACAAAGTTTTCACTAAGATAATTTCTAATAGAATATTAAAAAAACTGAATGACGCACAACCAAGAGAACAAGCAGGATTCAGAAGTGGATTTAGTACAATGGATCACATCCAGATTGTACAGCAGGCCAATGAAAGGCACAACGAATACACCATGCCACTGTGCTTGACTTTTATCGACTACGAAAAAGCATTTGACTCCATCTCAAAGCATGCGATAATGGATGCACTGCTTAGCCAAGGGGTAGATAAAGCATATGTAAACCTATTAGGATTGATATATGATGGAGCTACAGCCACAATTCACCTTGATGATCTTGAAGTGGGAATTAATGTAGAACGAAGTGTACGGCAGGGTGACGCAATATCGCCTATTCTTTTATCGGCTAGTCTTGAAGAAGTATTCCGTAAACTGGATTGGGAACAGGATGATGTAAATATCAATGGTGCAAACGTAAACCATCTTAGATTTGCAGATTATATTGTTCTCCTTCACAAGACCCAGAAGAGCTGCAAAGACGCATACAAGAACTGCAAAGATATATATTGAACCAAACAAATATTGACAAAATATCAACCATTTTGGCCCAGATTTTTTTAACAAGTTGTGATAAACAGATAAACAGTTGTGTGAATTATTACCGAATATGCATCAGATATTGGCCTGCCACCTCTCCAAAGGGAAAACCAGCAATGTTGCCAGAATGCTACGTCACTAGTCGCATTGCTTTGTTTGCACAACTCGTACACAGTCTCAGATTGAATTGTTTCAAAATATCTATACGGTTGGAAGCAAAAGTTGAAGGAGGTCAAGGCTCATTCATGGATTATCGCACCATAGGAAGATGAAGAAGAGCAACAACCGGTCTCAGGAGTTACTTGCTGATGTAATAGTGTCGGCTAAAGAAGCGGACAAAGCAGCTACTTGGAATATGGGTGAAAATTCCCTGCCGAATGCCCCTTCTAACAATTCCTTATCTAAATTCTATTTCAATGGCAATCTCCAAAAATATTTTCGACAACACTTCATGCGTAATAGTCCAACTGATGCTGATCTGAACCATTACGAGAACAAAACTTTATATATCAAAACATTTCAACCTAATCCGACAGCCAGTTTTGGAACAAATAAATCATGTTTGTATTTTTTATCAGAAAAAATCTATCACGCCCCATGGTTTTATTTTTTGACGAACATAATATTGGTCAACTTCTACAACCCTACTCAATGTCGACTAGTTGACAACAAATTTTATCGACAAATTTCGCAAAGATCCGGCCGTCCAATCTTTTTAGTGTCTCTTCTTTGTCGAATTAGTTTTATTGAAAGTGATTTTCTTTCAAATTTCTTGAAAATTAATCAATACAAAAAGAAAACGTATTCTTAGGTCATTATTGATAATTTCGATGATTTTGGAGCAAATGGCACTGAAGACTCTTTATCCATGGCAAAGCAGCATGGTTGTAAAATGTATCTAGTCCTACTGGAAACCGGATCTCTAGTAGCAAAGCTTTTAAAATTTGGAGATAAGTAAATTTTACATATGATAAGAGATGAATATTTGAAAAATTATATCTGAAAATTTTAGGTTTCGATTGTTTGATACCAACTCAAAATATATTATTTTGTACGATCGTGAACTGTTTGAAAAGGAAACTTCTTACATATGGAAGAGGATCATTAACGTAATATTCATTAAAAAATATGAAAGTAAAAAGAATGTTGATTCAAACAAGAAGTCCATATGGTATGAAATTACAACAGTACCTTTTCCAGTAAATATTGAAGGAATGTTAGTTCCCAGGCGTTTAGATATATGGACAAATAATAAATTTAGAAAAGGTATGGTTAATTTTGAATCGTTTCAATAATTTTTCTTTAGTTTTGATATTGACACTCCCATCCATCTTTTCTTGCTTTTATTTGTTCTCAGTTGTTTTTTTCATAACTATAGATTCTTTGTTTAATTTAAGTTATTCGCGAAGCATATATAGACATGAATGTATCAGTGATAAAGGAAAAACAGATAGTAGGATATACATTATGGTGTCCGCTATTTCCCAAATTAACTTTTTCACTTGGGTATCCTCTAAATCAAATATTTCTGATGCCGAGTAACCCTGCCTTAAAGGGAGAAATCCCTTTAGACGTTTCAAAATAAGTCATTTTTCAGAAGTATTTTTAAAGCTGATAAAATAATTGTATCATTTTAAAGTTTTAACATAATTTTATTTGATCTTTGAAGAGTATTAAATTATTATTATTATAATTTTATAAAATAACGGCTCAATAATTTTTTTTCGGGTGTCTCTGGCGGGAAGTCCAAAAGTGCTGCACTGTTCACTCTTTTTCTATTCATCTGAAACACAAAAAACATTTCTTTTTGTTTCTGATATATGCACGGGAAGGATAAACCTATAAAACTATTAAAAATTAAACTAAAAAGTATTAAATTAAAAATTAACTAAGCTTTAAAACAAAAAATGTTTAACCGTAAATGTTTTAAAATGTTTTGTACTATTCTCTCGACATTTTTATTCCAAAAAGTAGTTTATTTACATGAAATATTTAAAACTTTAAGTATATCCTTCCGATAATGATATAGAAAAAAGCCTCCCAAAATTTCAGCCAAATCGATCAATCACTTTTTGAGTTAACGAGCGAGCAGTTTTTGAAAACACAGTTTCGAGATAATCGCATTTAAAGTTTTAGTTCGATAAAACGATTAGTTTTAGTGACTTACCGATAAAACAGCGATCTCAGGTGTATATAATAGACCCTCAGCCTCTTCGAAAAGCTGTTTTTTTCAACCTGCTGTTGTTTTCGGGCTGTACGAGCTGCTTTTGTCTCGGAAAGGCTCCTCCGCTTGTCTAGTTACTCGCGCCTCATCGGTGGTTTCGGCGAAAATGTTGGCATAGCTGCCAATAATTATACTTGCACTATATACACAAATACACTTACACTATCACTTGTACTTAACTCGAAACTTTCTCCGTGTTTATCAGTAAATTGATTACCTTGATAATGTTTTTTTGTAGAATTTTTCAAGCGATATTATATAAGAACATAAAAAAGATATCTTAAATAATATAAAAAGCACTGAAATGTCTACACATCGTATTAAAAACAATCATTTTATAGATATAAACAATGTTAATTTATTATATTCAGAAAAGTAAAAAATTAGACCTACTAGAAATATTAGAAATAAATATATCCTTAAGAAATTGTCAGATAATAACCACGAATGACCAGCTAAATTTCCAAAACACCTCAGTAATAGATAAGATCTTATTCTTGACCAGGTAGTGAATGACCAGGTTTTTACCTGCCGATATTTACAGCTCAGCATCTAAGGTTTGAATGCGCAGTAGCCTAACGGCCTAACGCCTCAGAACTCATTCGTCGTGCTAACATCGGTTAAGTACTGTACATTCGCAGAACTCTTCGTTGTCTGTCTCTATTAAACAGTGATTCTTACCTTTGCGCATCTCAGAGGCCAATATGCTAATTAAGCTGTCTAGGTCAGGATATACAGGCTCCGACGCACTCGACTGTATGTGCGATAACTCCTTAAATATTTAATATTTTTATTTTTCCTCTTGCCAGTAAACTCTCAATAACTCATATTTTCGATATATAAAAAAAATCGATTTTTTGAAATTTCTAAAGGGATTTCCCCCTTTAATGATAATTCTTCTCCAATTCATTTAACATGCGATTTTTGCGCTTTTTAACTATTTTTTTTCTAGCTTATTATATTGATTATCTTACTAAATGTGTTTGATTCTGCTTATGTTGTAATCCTTTTAGATGGACGAATTTTTATATTGGAATAAAAAAATTATTTATGCCTTTTTTCTAAGTAATTATTATCTACACGATGCTTTATATTCATTCAAATGTAATATATTTAATTTTGCGCTCTCAATAGTAATTAAAAACAGATTTTAAATACGAAAAAATTGATATTTAATTAAGTAAGGTTAGAGGTTTAAATTAAGATTAAATATCAATTTTTTCGTATTTAAAATCTGTTTTAATAACTATTGAGAGCGCAAAATGAAATATATAACATTTAAATGAATAAAAAGCATTGGGTAGTCAGTAAATTTGAAAATGTTGGATAATTATTAGGAAAATCGGTATAAATAAAAATAAAAAAACTTAAATAGGAAAACTTGTAAAATTATTTGTTTTATTCCAATATAAAAATTTGTTGATCTAAAAGAATCATCTCAGAAGCAGAATCAAGAATATTTAGTAAGATATTCAATATAATAAGCGAGAAAAAAATAATATCTAAAAAGTGTAAAAATATCTTGTTAAATGAATGGGAAAAGTATAGTCCTTTAGGCAAAGTTAAACTATATAGAAATGATAAAATTTAACTATACAGAAATGATTTAGAGTAGGGGTTGCCAACCGGTATATCGCGAGCTACCGGTAGCTCGCGTGGACATTTTCGGCAGCTCACGGCTGTAAGTAATCCTCAGACGTCAAACTCATAAGCTTTATAACGAAAATATCGAAATTATAATACAGTTATGGATTACGGCTTGATCAGCGCATAGTAGGCCCCGAACATCAGCCGCTGACGTCACAATGCTAGAATCCGCGAAACCGTCGAGAAAATTGTAGCGACCAACCGATCATTCAGGAAGGATCTGGGCTGCTTTTAACGGGATATATAAATAGACCTTTGCGACGACGCCGCGTTCAGTATTCAGTTACGTTACAATTACAAGGATGGCAAGCAGTAGTAAGAAAGTTAAGACATACCATTTCCATTCTGAGTGGGAAGAACGATACTTCTTTAGAGAAATTAAAAGCAAAAGCGTGTGTTTGTTATGTAACGCTTCTGTATCCGTCGCTAAAAAGAGAAATATTGAAAAGTACCATAAAACTGTTCATTCGACTTTTAAAAAATCAGTTAATTGGAAAATAATCAAAATTTTAAAAGTACCTGTATTTGACAAAAATAAGGCAACAACTGAAGCTTCCTATCGCGTGTCGTAGATAATTTTACAAAATAAGAAGACTTATGAAGAAGAAGAAATAATAAAACATACATTTTTAGAAACTGCTCATTTATTATTCGCCAATCTTAAAAATAAAAACGAGCTGGTGTCTGCCAAAAAACAATGCAACTTTCTGCCAATACAGTGATGAGACAAGTAGTGAGTAGTGACATTTTTTTTTTACAGTTAACACGTAACTTAGATAACTGTAGTTATTTTTTCCTGCAACTTAATGAATCCATAGATGTGGCTGATACCGTCCAGATGGCCATTTTCGTCAGGATGATTTTTAGCGATTTTATGATTAAAGAAGAACTTTTGAAGATTATTCCACTAAAAGGGCATACTACTGGACAGGACCTGTTTTCTCATTTGAAAAATGTTATTTCGTCTGAAAAAACTCCAATATTTAAAATGGTAGTAGTATTTCAATATAAAAATAAATGCACATTTCTATTTATGTTGAATTATTTACCTACAAGAAATTCATGATTTGCTCCCCCTTAGGCTAAAAGCTGGGTACGCTCATTACCATGATGATTCGACAGCGACCCATGTCGAAAGTTCGAATACACTAACAAATCACCCTTTGTTATTGATAAATAAAGAAGCAGAGATGGTAGGATATGCATATGACCTAAACATATTATCTCTATCGAAAAGGTCATGAAAAGAGACCTATGATGAAATAAAAGTGCGAAGCAAAAGAGTCAGTTTTGAAATAAATATATACATAATGGTGAAATAATTGCAAAGGAAAACAGAAATGTATAATATTTAAATATCTGGAAAGGAAACTGGATTGTAACAACATGTATTAAAAAGGGTAAAGCTACGGTTTCCTAAGAAAGCGGTGCTGTTATTTAGGGGCCGTGATAAATCGTGAGGTGGTCGTAAGAAAACGGCCATAAAATCGATGATAAGAGATGTCAACTTAAAAATAGACGGTCAACGGACATTAAGTGTATTGCGGTGGAGAATGGTCTATCTAGACATAGCATTATTACTATATTTGGAAGATATTTAGTCATCGGAAGACGAAAAATATCGTGTGGAGTAAACTGAGGTGCATTTCAATTTTCCTGTTTAAGTTGGCTTTTTTATGGTCTTTGCTCTCCACATTATATCAAGCTTCATTATTTCTTATAAAATCAATCAATATTTCGTCATCTTCGTTGGTTCAAAACACGTTTGTGCTGTGTGCACTCATTTTTTTTAACGGTCACCGTTACACGGGAAAAAAACGTTCGATAACTATTTGTCACAGCTATGACGGCCGTCATCCAAATTGCGGCACCACTATTTGACATAACGGTCACAAACAACGCTCTCCGGGAAACCAATGCCATCTGATTTGCCTAGACAACGTTTTAGTGACGTCATCCACCGCTACATTACGGCCGCTAGATAACGGCAGCCTCTCTTTTAGGAAACCATAGCTTAACAAAGTTACCTACTCCCTGAAATCTGTTTTAAGAACTAAACTTATACAAAGATACATAAAAGTCAAAATCTATAAAATACTCATTCAGCTAGTAGTAACTCATGCCCGGAAGACGCGGATGTTCACAAAGAAAATAGAAGAAATGCTTGAAGTATTTGAAAGGAGAGTACTTAGAAGAATTTTTAGTGCTCTGGATTATAATGGAAATTGAACGAACAAGTATAACTCCGAACTCAAGCAGTAGTATAAATATCTGCGATTCAGCTAACAAGATGCATGCGAGAATACCAGAATTCTAGAGGGACAAATAGGGGGTAACAGAAACAGAGGTATTCCAAAGGCACGATGGCATGATAATATAAGAAACCACGCTGAAAAACTACCGCATATCAAAAACAGGCAAGGGGCTGCTGTAGATGAATCCGGATAAAGACAAAGATTGCTTGATGTCAAGGCTCACTGACGGACTGTAGCGCCACGGGAAGAAGAAGAAGAATATTCTTTGTTTATCTTTGTGTCCACTTACATGATTACAAAGCATAGTAGCAAGTGCTACATGTTATATGCTTTTCTAGACCCAAAAATCAAAACCTTTATCAAAAATAAATTGTCGAGGTTTTCAACCATGGTACAGTCAGTTGTTTTAGTGAGAGTGCTTTAATGAGAAATTATTGAACACATCATATGAATTGAAGCTAATACTCTTTGCACTTTCACTTGCCAAACATACTCGAAAGTATATTTTTTTTTTTGGAGTGCGTATGATTCCATATATACAGAGTGTTTGGTGTATTGTTTGCCAAATTAAAATGGATGCCAATTAATAGGAGGGGTCTTTTGCTATCTCCTCAGCCTCCATAAAGCATTATTGGGTCCACAGGTTTTTTTATGTCAATTATTTAATTATTTATTTGAAAAATTCCAAAAGTCAGCATTGAAAGTTGAATTACAAAAAAAGTTATTAGTATAGCCTCCAAATTATTTTTTAAAATTTTAATGTGTAATGTGGGGTTCTATGAAAATCAAAATTAGGTGCAAGCGATATCTATTTTTTTATAGAATCGCAAAGTTTTAGGAAGAAGTAAAAATAAATTTAAAGCTCAATTTTGAATTGCATATTAAAAAAAACTAAAAGCGATCGGGGTCTTCGAATCCTTTAAAAAAAATCTCTGGTTTATCCTATGTCTAACGTCATAAAAACGTTTTACTAACTTCACTAATTTACTAACTTTGTGTATCGGGACACATTAGGCTGATATTCGATATTACTTATTTGCGTAAATAATATACGTTAAAAGAATTTCTTCTTTAATTATGACGAAAGCCGCCTCTATGCGTTGGAACAAATCTTCTCTAGTTACAAACTTCTGTGACCTGTACAAGTTCGTTTGCCCGTCCCCAGATGTAAAAATCCAGAGTTAGATCTGGGGACCGTGGAGGCCATGGAATAGGACCATCCCTCCCAATCCACGAATTTGGGAAAAGATTATTTAAATACTCCCTGACTATTAAGCTCCAGTGTGCAGGACCACTGTCATTTTAGAACCCAATACTCCTGTCTTCATTAAATATTAGAACCTCAGCTAACAATTCGGGTAAGACGTTTTGCAGGAACTCAAGGTAATTATCCCCGTTGAGATGATCAGATAAATAATATGGTTCAATTACTCCTGCCCAAACATTAATACTAAATCTTTTCTGAAATGACCTCTGTCTTTTGACTCATGGGTTCTCATCTCTCGGCGACCAGTGGTGAAGGTTGTATAAATTAAGAAGCCCTTCTTTATTAAATTTCAAGATCTTCCACGTCTGTATGCAGCAAAAAAAAGACAAAATCGGACACAGTTAACAAAGTCGTTATTTTCAAGACCTGCAACCAATAAAATACGCGTAAGAATGCTTTACTTAGTGTGAATAGTGCCAGTGATAACACGCGCAGTGGGAATTCATCTTTAGCGTGTACGGGTTGTAAATCTATTCAAAAATGACCTGCCTTGTACCGGAGTGTAAAGAAAACATGTTTCTTATTTTGGCAAAGTACTTTCCACACCTTCTAAATAGAAATTTCGAGTAAGGAAGCTACATTTCTGATGCTTCTAGTAGGGTCTTCCTCGGACAGCGCCAAAATCTGCTCATCGATTTCAACATTGTGTTGTGTCGCAATGCCTCTTGGTTCATTAATGTTCAAATACCCAGTTTCGCGTAAGTGTCGGTACGTATTTTGGAACGTGTGGCGGGAAGGTAACCGTCTGTTAAGAAAGCGTTCTTGATAGATTCTTTGCGTTTCTCGTGCAACACCATTGGCGCTTTTAATTGTCATCAAAATATCCGCATATTCTTCATTAGAGAATGCAGCCATCATCAAATCACTAACAAAAACACTAACAAAACTAAACAAAAACTAACACAACTCAACCAAAGCAAATATCACAAGTAACAGGATTAAGATTAGCGGCGCTGCGTTAGAACAACAAATGCGTTAATCAGCAAAGACAGACAAATCTCGACTAAAAAAACTGACACCGCTGCGCACGTTTTTTGAGCTGGTTGTCCGTTTACCTAATGAAAGAGAGAGGCAGATGATGCAATTCTATTGTGTATGAGGGAGATGAAAAGAGGAGTTAGAAAGAGGATAAACCAGAGATGTTTTTAAAGAATTCAAAGAACCTGACACCTTTAAGTTTTTTAATATGCAATTTAAAGTTGAGTTTTAAATTTATTTTTACTTTTTCCAAAAACTTTGCGAGTCTATAAAAAAAACTAGATGTCGCTTGCATGTAATTTTGATTTTCCCTACAACATTACGCATTAAAATAAAAAATAATTTGGAAGATATACCATAACTTTTTTTTTAAATTCAAGTTTCAATGCTGACTTTTGGAATTTTTCAAAAAAATATTTAAAAATTAATATATAAAAAACTTGTGGGCCCAATAATGCTTTATGTAGGCTGAGGAGACAGCAAAGACCCCTCCTATTGGCCATTTTAATTTGGTCAAGAATAGGAAGATCCCATCCACAGTCAACAACCCATCCTTTTTGCCGACTTCCCGTCGGACCGGACGAGAGAGCACATGACGGTAAGACAGCACATGACGATAAGAGAGCACATGACGGTACCCTGAACAGTTTAAACATCAAGAGACGAAACATGTGCCCTCCAATGGAAAGGATGGGTGGGGCCCGTCCCTAGTCAAGTAATCAATAAAATGTTCATTTAGGCGGAGACGCAGGTTGTTGTGTGTTCCACATGAGATTGTGGAACCCAGCACTTGGGTGTCTGATGACACTCCGCACTGTTGTCTCATTGGACGCAGTCCAAGGAATTCTAACACTGCATATATATATATATATATATATATATATATATATATATATATATATATATATATATATATATATATATATACAAAATAGAGTTCCTGGTTTGTTCGCTCTGTGAAGTTTAAACGAAACATAATAAATAGACCATCTACACAACAAATGAAAGTTTTATTCCAGATATTTCTTTTATTGCACATTTTTTTCTCTCCTATGAGTACAGCACTAAGCAATAAGCATTTGTTATGTTATTGATACTAGGTAGAGGTCACTCCAATGAACGATCTCTTTATGAGTTAATAATTTACTTTATAATAAAGTTTGTAAGTTCTGGCAATGTCAATTAAGTTATATAAACCACACAGGAGTTCAATTATCTGGCACCCAATATTAGATCTGATGGTTGAAGGCGTTTCAATGTTTGTAGTTGACTCTCATCATGCACATTTAACTTGTTGGCCAACACATTGGGATTCACTGACACTCTATCACTGTATTTCGCACTATATTGGTAAATGACTTCTTTAATAGGGGACAGTAGGATGTCACGCTGGATAATGTTATTGGAAACATAATTTGAGCATCAACAATGGCGCGTTCCATTTTGGAACCTCTGGGGTATAGATATATTGAAACTACTGGCAATTCCCCTCAGTTGGATTGCGTAATTCCAGATAGATTTCAGAATGGTTTTGTAGAGTTCAGAGAGAGCTTCGATTTGCGGCCTATGAGCCAATACATTTGACTAAGTTTTAGACCGAGTTGTTTTCGTTTAGCGAATATATGTTTCTGCTACATTAATCGGCGATCAAGGTGTATATCGAGATATGGTATATCGAGATTGGTATCCTCGTTACATGTAACATGCGTTGACTTGGAATCGTTGACTTTCATGCGCCAATTTTAGATATTTTCAAGGTTTGTTTGTAAGTCTCTCGAGGCCTGCGATGGGTTAATATGTGATGCTAGCACCGCTGTGTCGTCGGCAAATGTCGCAACGTCGGTTGATCTTTTGGTTGTTGCTAGATATGCGGTATAAAGCAAATATAAGATGGGTCCTAGAACACTTACCTATTGTACGCCGGATTGTATACATTTTAACTCTGTATATTCGCTACCTTGTTAGACGAAGAAGTGCCTTTCTGTCAAATAGGATTTCGGTAACAGTGTTGGTATGAGAGGAGCGATTTTAATTTGACCAGCAGACCAGTATGTCATACCTTGTCAAAGGCCTGGGACACGTCAAGGAAAGCAGCCGAACAATATATCTTGGTGTTTAGATCTGTATTAATTTTGTTAACCAGTCTGCGTACCTGTTCTATTGTACCGTGCTTATTTCAAAAACCGAATTGGTGGCCCGGAATTAGTTTTTCTTCTTTAATTACACATAAAAAATTACATCGACCAAATGACCACTGTTCTCCTCCTCGCAAACATTTGCTCTTCTCACAGCGTTTTCAAAGACACTTCTCAGCGTTACAGGAGATTTTGTGGATATGGTGTATCGCATGCCGGATGTTGTCTTTTAGGTCCTCGATGGTTAGAGGGTTGATGGCATATACTCTGTTCTTGAGATAGCCCCATAGAAAAAAGTCTGGGGCGGTCAGATCCGGTAAGCGAGGTGCATATCTCACATCACCATTTTAAAATTATTGACCGATTATTTTCAAAAAACAAGGGTACCATTCTGGTTCGCTGGGCAATTATGTACCTCTCCATACTTGAATTCTCTGACTTTGATCTGTAAAAAAAAAGAAAAAATTAAAAACTACAAAGAATTAAAAAGTTATGATTATTCAAAAATAGGTAATTTATTTTGTGTCACCCTGTATTATTTCTATTTTTTCATTTATATTTTTTTGCATTTTGATCTCTACATATCTTCCTTTCTTTTAAATACTGCAAGAATTTATTCTGTTTTCTTTATGAAAGTTCACATCTCTAAATATTTTATAGATCTTGAGTCTTGAGTTTCCCATCCCTTTGTATGAGTTTAGATCTTAGGATAGACTGCAGGGAGTAAATATTTGTATTGCCCTGATTTCTCCTGTGATGTTGTTGTTTTCTTAGTTTGCTTTCCAGATAAGTAAATTCTCACACAACTTTAGTATTGATATGGCGATTGTCCAATTGTATTTTTTTCTTCGATTAGTTCTTTTTTCCATCACCTTTGTTTTGTCATTATTTATTTATAGACAGACTATTTTGACCTTTCAACTTTATTTCATCACAGGTATCTCCTAATGATCTTTTCAATCTGTAAATACAAGGATGAATCAAATATAAACCGGATTTTTTTTTCCTCAGCCAATCACAAGCGAGCTGTCAGTGTAGGTCCTTACACTGCAATGTATTAGAAGTGGGACAAACGCTCGGTAAGCTGTTTCACTCAGTTGTTTTGATAGTACAGCCATTAGTGAGCAACTGGTTCCACCGTCTGTTGCGCATCGGATTATAATAAAGTTTTTAACCAAGGAAGGCATTAAACCATCCGAAATATTAACTCGGTTGAAGGTTCAGTATGGGGACGATATCCTATCTAAGGCCCAAATGTTTGGTTGACCTAAGAAGTTTAAGAGTGGACGAGAAAATGTGATAAATGTAAGATATCCCCATTGTCACTGGTGATAAAATTGGTGCAGTTCGCAACTTTATCGAAGGTGACCCTCGGCTCACTATCCATAAAATCGCTTTAAAGATGGGTATATTTGTTTTGGAAGTTTAGAATAGGTTCCGAAGTTGTTGACCAAAGATCAAAAAAACATCTGATTGCAAATCAGTAACATACTTCTGAATCGATTTCGGCGGGAAGGAGAGACTTTTTAAAACATATCATAACATATGATGAAACGTGAGTGCATTATTACACTCTAGAATTAAAAATGGCAAGTAAGGAATGGCGAAAGAGAGATGAAACCTGCGCTGTAAAGGCCAAAACCCATCACTCAACTCATAAGGTTCTCGCGACCGTTTTTTTCAATTGGAAGGGAGGTTTGCTGATTTATTTTCTACATGATCGACGTATGGCTAATGCTGCCCACTAGTGTCAGCTGTTGGAAGCAACAAAATCCGCTTACAGGAGCAAAAGATGCGGTGTCCACATCAGAGACGTCCTCCTTCTCCATGACAGCGCCAAGTCACACACAGCGGTTTTGACGAAGGAAGCACTGGAGATTGGAAACCCTTGAATACCCTCCATACAGTCCAGATTTGTCACCCTGTGATTATTTTTTGTTTGGGCCCTTGAAAGATGCCCTTGGAGGGTTACAATTATACAACGATCAAGATGTTGAGGATTTCGTGTGCAATTGGCTGATGACCCTAACTCACAGTTTCTACGAGCAAGGAATTCACAAGCTTCCGAACGCCTGGGAAAAATATGTATAGCGTCGAAGAAAAATGATCAATAGTTTTTTTGTATAAATAAAACAAAGTTGTTTAATTTCCATTCATATTTTTCTCTAAAACATAGCGCATTTCGTTACACTGTAGCTTCTTCGGATGGTTGACAAAGAACAAGGAAGAAGAAAGATGGAAGACAAAGACCAATTTCTTTGTCAACCATCCGAAGAAGCTGCAGTGGAGCGAAACGCGTTGTTTTAGAGAAAAAACAAGTGGAAATTAGACAACTTTGTTTTATTTATACAATTTAGTAAGGATTTCCATCAATAAAATGCCGCAACCATCCTCAATAGTTTTTTTGTATTATTTTATAAATAATAAATATGTGTAAAACAATTCCGGTTTATATTTGATTCACTCTCGTATATTTAAGTCATCTGCATACCCTACTATCTATTTTTCTTTATTTATCATTCTCGCTGATCACTTCATATTCAAAAATGGACATTGTTAATAAAGAGTCGTCATTACCTTATGAATTTTTATACCATATTTCCATCTGCGGCAGAAAATGTATTATCATTTTACTGTAAACAAAATTCGGATTTATGATTCAAACTAAATTTCAGGTGCAGACCTTTTTAAAGATAAAACATCGAACTTGAAAAATCAAACGTTAAAAATCGTTACATTTGCACATATACCAGGAACAACAAAGACCAACGAAACCCTAGACAGTACAACGCGAGCGGTATTCTATTCTAAAACCAATCAGTTTTATTCCGGCACTGAAGTTGAGGTATTTACAACATAGAATTAGAGTAGGAGGATGGTCGGAAAAGATAACCACCACCCACGTAACTAATTATTATTAATATTTTCTTCCATTATAGATTCTACGAACTGTTTCAAATTTTATGAATTTTCGCTGTGAAGTTTACGAAGCAGAAAATGCTGATATTGAATTATGGGGTAACAAACTTTATGACAATAATTACACTGGACTTTTAGGTAATTGTCTTCCTAAGGGTGGTATATTTTAATTATAAATCTAACATAGATATGATGGTTATTGTCTAAATGGTTGAGGCGTGTTCATATATTTTTTTCTTTTTTTTGGGTTTTTCACCACGATCTGAAGCTCAAAACATATCAAGAATATCTGTTATTATGTAAATAAAAGAATCACTGAATAAAAATCATAACCGACACTAATTTCTCAGTGATTCTTTTTTGTAATAAATTTGCCTAACGAACAAAAATTTTCTAAAATAAATACAAACTTTTAAAAGTTAACGTTTCGGGAGATCTCCTCCCGTTTTCAAAACGAATCTAAAAAATAAATTATATTAATTTCTATATATACTGAAAGGAACTAAATATATTTTGTGTTTATGTTAATGATACTTACATTGACAATAATAGTTTTAATAACAGTGACATACTACCAAAAAATATATATAGGTAATGTTTACTGTATGATAATTATGTATTGAAATACTTGAACGTTTTTAATTGTATCCTTTAGAATCGGGAACTATATGTAATTTAAATCCACCGAAGGCATAACAATACAGTTATTTTTATTTAAATTAATTATAGCCGTTTCTTTTAATCTTCTATATTTTGTTACCGATTCTTTTAATACCGTTTTGAAATTATTCCAATTGATTCTATGTCCCGATTCCCATGCGTGTTGACAAATTCTAGATTTATTAAAATCGCCCTTTCTAAGAAGGTTTTTATGTTCCTTCGGTTACCTGTATGTTCCTTATCTAACGGTCTCGATGTCTCACCTATATAAAATTTGCCACATTCGCAGGGAATTTTATAAACCACATTTTTGGTATTCTGTTGTGTGTTGTTTGGTTTGGTTTTTGTTAATATAGATCTAAGAGTATTTTTTGTTTTAAATGTCGTTCTTATGTTGTATTTATTTCCTACTCATTTAATTGTGTCAGAAATACCGCGGATGTAAGGAACTGTGAGGTTAATTGTTTGAGAGTTACTATTATTGTTATTAGTAAGTGGTCTGTTTTGTCTGGTATCAAAAGTTTTAAAAGTTATAACATTTTTTGGGTAATTGATTTTTATTAAAATGTCTTTGATATAATTTGTTTTTATTTTTGTAGTGTATCACTGTCGGTACAAACAAGTTTTGCTCTGTCATATAAATATTATAATTACTCCTATTTTGAATGATTTTGAGTGATTGGAAAATACATTGAGATACCTATCTGTTTGTAGGTTTTCTGTAAACTGTAGTTTTTAATGTGCATTTGTGTTTTATTATTAAAGTGTCGAGTAATTGCAATTTATTCTTCCCCTCCATCTCTAAAGTAAACTTAATTGTAGGCTCTTAACTGTGGCCATATAGCAAAAATATCATATATCAACATATCTTAGCCATATTATTAGATTTTTAAGAGATTTACTTAATATATCATTCTCTAGTTACTCTATAAAGATCTCACTTATCAAAGGAAAGAGAGAAGAACCCATTGCCATTCCGAAATTTTGTTGATAATAATAATTTTCTAATTGAAAATATGTGGTTTTTAAGCATAGAGTTAATAATTCCAAAATTGTATTTATTGTTAGTTTAGTGCGGTCTTTTAATGTTGTGGCATGTTCTAATCTCTTTCTAATTATTCAAAGTGATTTATCAAATGGTACATTAGTAAATAAACTCACCACGTCAAAACTAACCATTAAACTTTGGTTTGTATTTTTAATATTGGAACTTTTGTCTAAGAAATCTGACGTATTAATATATAATTTTTAATATATTCGTTTTACCTGAAAGTGGATCTATACTAATAACTATAGGATGAAGTGGTATATTAGTTTTGGATATTTTTGGTAGACCATAAAAATGAGCTGGTTTACTAAAATGTGGTTAGGCAAATTTATTACAGAAAAAGAATCACTGAGAAATTAGTATCCGTTTTGTTTTTTACCCAGTGATTCTTTTATTTACATAAGAACAGATATTCTTGATATATTTTTAGCTTTATATCGTGGCGAATAACCCAAAAATAAAAGAAAAAATGATGATGGTTGTTGAACTTGATACGAGTATGATCTCAGGCATTAGTTTTGCTGAACTATTGTTGAAGAATTATGGGTTATATAGTGGCTCAAATAACCCAGCTTAAGGTCAGAAGGATTCAAAATTGGCACACGCGGTCCACCCTGTTTGACTTTTCGCATGGAGCTGCATTGCTCTGTATGTCTCCTCACGCCATTTAGATCTGTCGTTTGCCGTTAGGTCCGATTCAGACACGCTTGACATAAAGTTCTTTAGAGACAACTTTATGACGTCTTTGTATTTTCTTTTTGGACCTCCCCTCCCAGATTTTGTTTATTATTCTTTAATTCGCCATAGAATCTGTTTCGGCATTCTAGTGTCCTGCATGCTTTGGCAATTACCTAAGCATCTCAGCTGAACTTGTATGATTTAGGATTTTATTCTCAAACTGTTGGCTCTTTGAAGCATTTCCACATTGGTCTGATTGCCCTGTCATTTTATTCATACGAATTTTCGGAGTCAGCCTTGGTGAAATCTCTCGAGTTGTTTCTCTCGATACAAGACCCACGATTCAGGTTCATACGTGGCGTGGGAATTATAATCACTAATATTAGTGTGTTTATTTAAGCCACGGTTACTAAACTCCCTTCTCATTAGCCATCCAAAATTAGCTTTCTTCTTCTTCGTATGCTTCTTTATAGAAGAGTCTTGACTTATGGAAATTCATTCCGTTCTTATATTATCCGGACTACTTGTCGCCAGCGTTATCTATTGGCTTCCTCGGTTGCACATTGGAGAGATGTACCAGTTAGATCTTTAATTTCGTCTGTCCATCTTTTTGGAGGCCTGCCGCGTGATCTAAAACCCTCCATCCGTCCCTCTACTATCAGTCTTTCCAAGTTATTACCATCCCTGCGTTCAATATGGCCGAAGCATGTTGGTATTTGTTCACGAATAATTTGGGATATTATCTGTGGGTCCTTCAATTTCTTGAATAACGGATTCATTTGTTCGTCTGATAGTATACGGAATGCGAAGGACCAGTTTCCAGCTAAAATTCAAAAGGATCAAAACGCTTGAGATCTTGTTTTTTAATGGTCCATGTTTCAGCGAGATATAGCAATACTGGAAAAACTAAGGTGTTTATTATCTGCTTATTTGTGTGTGTTCTGAGTTATATCCCTATCTCTCTATACCTTCTCCAAATTCCGCATTGTTTTTCTTGCCATTTTGCATCTTTTTCTGATCTCATCATCATCTCAGTATCATATTGGAAGATTTGCTGCAATAATATTTTCATTGGTCTAAAATACCATCGATATATGTTCTTTTTCGTCTTGTGGATGCTGTATTATCCATGTGCCTAGCTTATATTTTCTTGTTATTTTCTTCACAGCTTTATAAAGGTCTTTGGTGTTGTGTTTACCAATTCACTTTACTCTACATATAACATCTTCCTGCATGTCGACAGAGTAGGAAATTTAAGTTGCCAAATACTGGAAATATGCAATTTCTTCCAGTGATTGACCATTCTGAACAATATGACCAGATTTGTTCTGTCCATTTTTGGAGAAGTTTGTTGCAACATCTTCTTTTTTGTTCCTTAATTTTTAGTCCGAAAGTTACGGAGGCCTTACTAATTAAGTCCAGCACCATTTGCAACGCCGTCGCACTATGCGCAAGAAGCAGACACATCCCCCCACTGCATTTCAATGATTCTAACCTCCTTTGTTTTTGATTTTATATATATATATATATATATATATATATATATATATATATATATATATATATATATATATATATATATTATATATATATATATATATATATATATATATATATATATATTATATATATATATATATATATATATATATATATATATATATATATATATATATATATATATATATATATATATATATATATATATATATATATATATATTATATATATGCAAACCACCTGCATATGCATCTCATATATATATATATATATATATATATATATATATATATATATATATAATAATATTAATTATTATGTATATCTTTTGCAGGTGAGATGGATAATGG
The DNA here is from genome assembly GCA_031761425.1 of Cosmopolites sordidus. NCBI lineage: Eukaryota > Metazoa > Arthropoda > Insecta > Coleoptera > Curculionidae > Cosmopolites > Cosmopolites sordidus. The sequence goes on from JARFXV010000001.1 coordinate 67,858, forward strand.
TATAGCTGACATTGCACTAGGAGATTTATATTATGTACCATTTATGTTGGATATTATGGACCTAACCGTACCATACAACACAGAATGTCTAACATTTTTAACACCTGAATCTTTGACGGACATCTCGTGGAAGACTCTTATCCTTCCATTTTCGTAAGATAATTTTTTAACCAACAATTTTTTCAGAAGGTGCTGACGACCCGACAAAGAAAATGCAAGATTTTCGAGAATTCTTTTTTAACATAATTAACTTGTAACTCAATATATTTAAATCAACGACGTTCCAACTTTTAAATACCTTCAATCATAAATTTTTTCAAGTTGCAGGCTCGAGAGAGCACTTTAGCACTAATTTTGTTGCCTAATTTCTTAAAAAATATTTTTTGTTTCCGAAACGGCTCAAGATATATATATATATATATATATATATATATATATATATATATATATATATATATATATATATATATATATATATATATATATATATATATATATAGTATATAAAAAAGATTCAAAATGGTTCACAGAATTTAGAAATGCCATAACATATAGGATATTCCATTTAAAAAAATTAAGTTGGAATCAGCTCCGAGTAGATCTGGCAACACTGCAGCGCAGAAAATATATTAACTAGATAATTCACATTCATTTACATAAGTATCCAAAATTTAAAATCATTACCCCAAGTAGTTCTCCGTAAACGTCTAATGTACAATCAACCGTGAATCACCCTATATATTATATTATATTATTATATTATTATATTATTATATTATTATATTATTATATTATTATATTATTATATTATTATATTATTATATTATTATATTATTATATTATTATATTATTATATTATTATATTATTATATTAGTATATTATTATATTATTATATTATTATATTATATTATATTATTATTTAATTATAGTAATATAATTATATTATTACTTTCAGGCCTATCATGTGGGCATGCGTCAGTTCCAGCTTGTTGATTTCTAGCTTAATCTTTCATGCCCTAGCAAAGTTTCACCTACGCATAAACCAAATTAAAGACCATAAAATAAAAGAACTGGAAAAGCAAGCCCGAGAGTCCACAATGAAAAAAATGTTCTGCAGTTTGTCACTTCATTCCCAAATTATAAAAGTTGATCCGGATGTTAAGTATGCTCTTTTAAAAGAACAATATGCTGAAAATAAAGATAAAGATGGTCTGTATCAATTTTCTGATGGCATTAATTCGCTCCTATACACGTATAGTATGCAATTGTTAGGTGAGGAAAACGAATTCGTAAACTGTGTAGTATTAGCTATAAGGGAAAAACAAAAAAATAATTTAAAGAACCTTTGAGGGTTCTATTTGCACTTTGTTGTAATAATAATAAGTCAATGTTATTCAAATATGTATCAGATATATCATATATCATAGATATATCATCATCATCATCATCATCATCATTTCATTAAAATCCTTCCACTCGTTCGAGGGTGACTGACGGACAAACATCCAAACAAACCACTCGCGGCTCGTGGATTTTTAAAGTGAGAGGGCGTAGAAGAAAATAGTGCTGCTGAAGAATACTTTTTTGCTTTCCCCTTCCTCCTTTTTACTTTTCGTGCTATTGAAACCCTATACAGGAGGTAAAACAGGTAAATGAGTTAAAGGAAAGAAACTGAACGGAAATAAAATATGGTGTTTGGCTCTGAATTGTTTACTGTGATAAATGCTGGAGTGGCGGCGCCCGAACGCCCTGCCTCATGAACCGCCACTGAAACAAACACTTTCACATTTTTAATATTAGTAAGATTTATTTTTCTTATAAAGAGGAAATCGTCAAAAGGCATTCGGAAAACTTTTTTTGTTCTGTCTTTCTCACCATGAAGGTTGGTAGTGGTTCCCAGTGTTGTGAATTATTCGAAAATAAGTTTTAGTTAGTTTACGGCCTGCTATGTATATTATATAAGATTAAGTTATTGATCTATTGTATGTGGCTAACTTCTTGTTTATTATTCTTCTTAAAAAATAACCTAAGTTTTTTTCCTATAAAAAGAAATAAATAGCTTTTCAGTAAAGTTCTTACTGCAACGAATCATTTTGATTACATGACCCAGTATGGATATTTGTGTATTCTGCTTTTTCTTTCATAAAGGGGTACGTTTGTACCTCTAAGCTTGATCATTGTGTTTACTGCGTAGTGTTACTTTTTTACCATGCAATATAAAAAAAATGAAACAATCCAATACACAAAAATCATCACACAATCCAAAAACCTATAAAGAATAATTAAAATAAATTTACAATCATTTTGGCGATATAGAGATTTTCATAAATTAAAGTGATGGCGCACGCCATTGCATGAAACGATTTATTCACTTATCTTATACAGCAAGTCCGGTCTCTCATAATAAGCTTTTTAACATGACCTTTTGTAAATTCAATAGTTATAGATATTGGCGTCTCGGATAGTTTAACAGTGTTATCTATACTGTAATATTGTGTGTAAACTTATAATGAATTTCTAATATTTAAAGCGAAAATAAATTCTAGTTTAACGGCGTTAATCTGATAATTAATTTTATAGTGGCATTATTTTTTAGTAATCTATGTTCATTATCATATGACACGATCCTGTTCCATACACTTAAACTACAATAATAAATATTTTTCTAGTATCATTGCCTAAACTTCCAATTGGATGGTCTTTAAGAGTACTCACTGGCTGGTATTGGCTATACTGTCTTCTAGTCGTTGTTACCTATAAAGCCAGCATGACCGCTATTCTTTCCAGGCCTATGCCTAGGTAACCACTAAAAAGACCAGAAAACACATATTTATATATTTTTTTCTTAGGATAGCTATTGATACTCTACAGGAACTTATCGACAGTAAATTGACTTATGGTGGCTGGGGTGAAATCAATAAGCACTTTTTTAAATCATCGCCAGATGAAATTGTTAAATTGATCGGTGACAATTTTGAGATCGTGGACAACGACGAAATTGCTGTCGATAAAGTAGCAGAAGGAAAATTTGCTTTCTATGAAAACATATATTTCTTGAAGGAGGCAGTCGTTAAACGACAAACCAAGCAAGTATTTTTTGAAAATGTATACGTTTCTTTAATTCGTTATTATTTGAATTTATCCCAAAAAGGGGGAGATAATTGAAAGGGTTAAAGGCCTAACTAGATGACCCCAGGATTTTACCAGAATGTTATCCCATGACTAGGGTAAAAAACGATTTTCCAAAAAGAACTCTGATGAAACTTCGCGGAACTGACTTCTGAGAAGTCGGGGACACTTGTCTGGAAGAGATTATCTGACAAAGAATGATCGCCAGATCTTGTAAATCGACTATTCAACAAGTCCAATATAAGGGGAAATCCCTGGGGGCTCGCGACTAAATGGGCTTTGGGCTTTCAATCAGGACGCTATTCATGAAGTTTCACTCAGACTAATTGTTAATTGTTTTCAAGCAAAAAAAAATAATTTACTTAAACTTTCAGTAAATATTTTTGTGTAGTTTTTTTTTGGAAAAATCAAGATTGGTGGTTTAATTGTGATTCTTCAACGGGGGTCTTAAGAATCATGTACGATTGATGAAATAAAGTTGCAAATATTGAATTCAACTTTTAATAACTTGAGAATTTCTCAAGAAAAATTTTAATACAAACGATAAAAAGACCTTTAAATAATATTAAACTGGGTGGGGCTAGTGTGTACTAATGTGTATAGTCCGTTTCAAGATATTTCATTGCCCTTCGGCGAAATGTTAATTGCCCCATTAAATCTTAATATAAATATTTCTTAAAAGGCGCCAGAGCCGGAGTGGTTTAACTTCTGAATAATTTTGGGAAAAATAAAATTGTTATTGTTTAATTATAATTAAATTATTATTATTATCATTATGTATAACTAAAAGATTGTTTATTAGTTTGAAAACATTATATTATTAGTAAATAATACATAGGAATCTTCTATTTTAATAACATGGTTGATCGAATTTTTCCGACTTTCTTTGGAAATACTATCTACAGCCTTCCTAATTAATGTTGCAGCACTTGCACTTAGAGTCGGAGAAATGTTTTCTGCTGCAGATACACATTCCTTTTTAATATTAAATGTCTTTAATATTTAGGGAGTATTATTTGCTTTAGTATTATTTGCATTAGTAACTTTTATTTGCATTAGAATCTTTTTTTAGCGGTTATGATAACTAGCATTGTCCATTACAATCACGCTTTTCTTAGGCACATTGGACAAAAGGCTATTTATAAACCAATCTTCAATAAGTTTTGCTGTGGTGTCGTCATGGTAGTCCAAAGATGAATGTTTAATATTTTTGGAGGACAACCGTCAACAATTTAGAACCCAGCCATCCTCGGAACCAGAATGTAAAATTGTAATTATTTTCCCTTGTTCGCTGGGGGTTTGGTTTGGCATTTTCTTGATGTATCTACCCATCCTTTTGCTGGCGTCTCATGTGTATCGAACCATGTTTCGTCAAACTAGATAATGGGATGGTTTTCTAATCTGTATTTTTTTTAGAGTTTAAGTAGTCAAACCACCATCGTCGCAATCGTTGTGATTCCATTAATATTTGCCTTTTATTAATGGTCCGATATGGAAAACCCATTTGAGATAATATTCTCCGGAGGCTAATTCTGCTGCAAAGAATGTTGGTTTCATCTATTCTCAGTCGTTGTTACAATGAATGCAATGAAGGCACAGTTTGCTCTTCATATATAGCATAAATTTTACTTCGAATTAAGTCTTTGTCGCTTTTGTCAATACATTTGCTTTTACCATAATCACTATGGACTTTTTTAGGTTTAATTGGCTTCGTCACAATAGCTTTAACTGTAGACAATGGAGTTTTCGTTAATGAAGACGTTTCTGCTGTGGCTGCATTTACATTAAGCCCCCTATTCAATAAAGAAATATACACATTTCTAACAATTTGCTTAGCATAGGATGCTAAATGTTTTCTTTTAAAATTAGCACTACCAGAGGCACAATCTTGGAGCCATTATCTTGCCAAGAGTGCCACATTTTTAGCACGTTTGGAATAACAAAAAATACGATCGAAATTATATAACTACACTGTTTAAGCAGAGAATGCGAACTAAACTAAAATATTTCGAAACTACTAAATCAGGTATAAAATTAATGTTATCTTTTTACCTTTTATTTTATTAGGTCCGGCCCTGTTTACGTTTCTTGCAACTTTGGCGGATTTCGTTGTGGCAAGGCGGTGGCGGCTCGTGAGGGAGGAAGTTGGGGCGTCGCCTCTCCAGCATTTATCACAGTAAACAATTTTTCAAAGAAAAACACCCTGGTTCACCTCCTGTATAGGGTTTTGATAGCACGAAAAGTAAAAAGAAGGAAGGAGAAAGCAAAAAAAAATCTTCAGTAGCACTATTTTCTTCTACGCCCTCCCACTTTAAAAACCCACGAGCCACTACTGCGGCAGGGGTTGTTAGGAGTTCATTGCAGCCAATCGGTCAATGATATATCTTGAAACGCACTATACACTACTAAGTGTAACGCTACCATTTTTGTTTCGGCGCCATTTTTTTTCGTTATATTTGTAACAGTTTGAGTTTATGTGTAGTACAGATGTGCATGTTTTATCGTGGATAAAAATACGCTAAAAGAACGCAGTGAAGCTGTGATAATTTACATTAAAAAAAATAATTCAATTATTACAACTCAACGACAATCTGATCAACAATGATCATTTTGAAGAACATTTTCCTTACTCGTTTAATTTCTTGAAATGGAGATTTATACACAATAAATCTCCATTTCAAGAAATGTATTATTATTATGAGGATTTATTGAAAGGGTTATTTCCTATGGGGATTTTTGAAGGAAAAGGTTTACATAAATACGTCTCAAACCATACAGCAATTCAACGACAACATCCATGCTGAAATCACTGAATTAACACCAGATATGTTGGCAAAAGTGATGGAAAAATGTATTAAAATGAGCACAAAGTTGCATTGTTGCTTGTTGTATTACATTTGATTGTCATAATTTTTAAAAATTAATCGATACAATTTAAAGATGAAATAAACATATTACAGAAAAATTAAGAAAAAATTATCTCATTTCTTTTAAAAGTTATAAATAACACAGGTCAACAAATTTAGACTTTTTTGAGATAACATTGATGAAAATAGTTGTATATGAAGTAAAGTGGAGTTTATATAAATACGTCTCAAACCATAAAGCAATTCAACGACAACATCCGTGCTGAAATCACTGAATTAACACCAGATATGTTGGCAAAAGTGATGGAAAAATGTGTAAAAATGAGCACAAAGTTGCATTGTTGCTTGTTTTATTGCATTTGATTGTCATAATTTTTAAAAATTAATCAATACAATTTAAAGACGAAATAAACATATAACAGAAAAATTAAGAAAAAAATATTTAATTTCTTGTAAAAGTTATAAATAACACAGGACAACAAATTTAGACTTTTTTGAGATAACATTGATGAAAATAGTTGTATATGACGTAAAGTGCTTCCCAATAGGGACCATATGATTTTGACAGCTAATGACGGCCATATTTGATATCCAGTTCTTGACATTTGCTGTCAATTGTTTTCAGTAAGGTTTGCCATTTCACCATGAACAAGTTTTCGTTGGAACTTTTGGAAATTATCCAAACATTTTTTCCAAAAAGTTTTTCATTTCGCAGCATTTCGTTCAAAACATTTCGCTCAAAGCATTTCGTTCAAAACACGGTGATCATTCTGCTCCTTCTTATCAAGCCATCCGCCGTATAACTGATAAGTTTGAACGTAAGTTTAGTCTTTATGACCAAAAGCCACCGTCATGACTTCGTAGTGGCCGAGTAAAGAAAATATCGCGGTTGTTCGTAAAAGTATTGCCGAAAACGATGTGTCTGTTCCGCGCCTTTCTCAAGAGTTGGTCTTATCCAGGATGACCACCTGACGTATTTTGCGTTTGAACGGTTTACATCCATACAAGTGTTGGTACAAGAACTTAAGCCAACTAACCATCGATTCCAAGCAATGGAAAACGATCCGGATTTTAATCGCAAAATCATCTTCTCCGATGAGGCTCATTTTTGGTTAAACGGCTACGTCAATAAGCAAATTGTCGTTATTAATGTGAGTGAGACCCACAAGTAATTCATCAGGCCCCAATACATTCCGAAAGAATCACTACTTGGTGATTCTTTCTATTTGACTATTGTGATTATTTTTTCAAGAACGCCGAAGGACGAACCGTCACTATAAATGGCGAACGCCATTGTGACATGTTATCTGATTTTATCTTTCCGTACATTAATTAAATTGATGCGGACGAACTATATTTTCAACAAGACTTGCCACTCAACACGCATTACGACGGACTTATTGAGCAATCAATTCGAAAAATCGGTAATTTCACGGAATGGCCCTTGCAACTGGCCACCAAGATCTTATGATCTAACACATTTAGACTATTTTCTTTAGGGCTAAGTTAAATCACGTGTTAACACCAACAAACCCAAGACTCTTGATAAATTTGAAGCCAACATTCGAGCTACCACAGTCGCCATATCACCCGATATTTTATTTAAATTATTAATATACCATCTAATAAAAACAATGAGCATCACTTTCGGCGGAATTTAATTTCAAATTCAAATCGTATCGCTCTTATTGGGAACCCTTTATTTTGTAATCCTTAATCCGAAAATGATAAGCTAATTACTGTAACACGTAGAGTTTTTTGTTACAGGGGGTCGGTAATAGAAAAAGAAGGAGACGACATATTTTTACAATCTAATATTTATTTAATTAAACATGTAAAACGTGTTAAATATATGCAAATATATTACTGAGGATTATGTGAATAAGAAATATATTACCTGAGATGTCATACAGCGACAAAAACGTTCACATTTTCCTCTTGTTTCCTGTAGCATAATCTCTTTTGACAGGGAACCCTATCTTCCACGCTCGGTCTGTGACCGGGTCGCGCTGACGAAACCGACACCACGGCTAACTTCGTTAATTGTCGTGCTGTTATTGTCGTATCGTTAATTGTCGTGCAGTTATAAATGAGGTGTCGTTGTAAAGTGCATTAAATAGTTAATCTATTGATACACTAAATTTAAAAACCGTCTCGTGTACTTTGGAAACTATGAGCCGTTGAAATTTTAAAAATAGCCATGGCGCGCCCAAAATCGAAGAATACTAAGAGGGATGCATTAAAAATCGAAGCAAATAAAGCTAAAAACAAAGAACGGGCTAAGAGGCATCGATTAAGTTAAAAATCATTGCAATCGGCCTACGAGAACCCAACCAACCAGGCCTCCGAAGTTGCTTTCTGCGAGGAAAATTTAGAACCGCAACCCAGTACAAGTGGGGTGACATCACCCTCGCCTCGAATAACAATTGTGAATACTAAACGAGGCAAGAAGAATCGATTGTGCCAAAATTCATCGCAAAATTTATCGCAATCTGGCCACGAGAACTCAGCCAAAAAGACTCCGAAAATTGCGGCCCGCGTGGAAAATTGAGAGCCACCCCCTAGTACAAGTGGAATGACGTCATCTGGTCGAACCGTAACTCGGCCCAAGAAACTAACGCCGAGAAGTGCAAATTATAAAGAGAAAGAAAGAAATTAGAGAAATTGGCAGTTGTCACATCAAGAAGCAAATATCAAGGCTCAGAGAGATATTCGAGATGAGACGCCGACAACGGCAGAACGTAACAGGGGTCGTCTATGTCTTTAGAAGTTCAGCCAGACATCGCAAATTACAATTCGAGGTACAAAGCGTCAGATATCGAGTTTACTCGTCGCTTTCTCAACGATGAATTTGGACGTGTGTGATATATTTGATCGTCTGTAATTCAAAGGCAGGCTAAAGAAATGCATCGCTTTGCAACAACATAGCTTCGCTTGCAACTTGCTTCTCCAAACCCACAAGCCTCCCACCACTTACATCGGTAGAGGAGAGAATCATCTCACCTGTTCTACCATTCACAGACATTAGACGTTTACGCTACGGAATTGGCCAATATAAGATATGCGGCCAGATAATCAATTTACCCGTAGATCGACAAAATAGTGCGATTCTTGCCGCGCCCACAGACGAAGAAATGACAATTAACGTGAACATAAAGAAAAGAATCGTATACAAGTCGGTATACTTAGCGGGTACGGTGCGGAGGAGTGTAGTTAAGAAATGGCTCAAATACTTGTTCAAACAGCCAGTCTACAAACATTACGGCATCAAAATAGACTTTAGCTCATGGGGTGATAATAATGTGCAGCCGTCGACAGAGTCCGAGGTACAGTTGCTCATAGATCCCATCGAAGAGACTCCGATTCTCGACTCGGGCCACCTTGTTGCCCTCCAACAAACATTGATGAGGAATGAGATGAAAATGGTAGAGCCTTTTATGAGTACAGATCAAGATAAACGTCCGACTTACGATGGACCCACTTGGGATCAGCCTAAAGCTTTGAATATGACGCCAAGTCAGAACGTAACACCGCTGAACATTTTAGACGTCTTACACGGAGAGGAAATGTCGTTTCCCGCGATTTACTATGGCTCCCAACGCATCTTCAAACCAGACGAGCAACTCTCTTCATGATGGCCACCGGCGAGATTAGACGCAGAGATCGCCGTGGAGTAACGCCGCCCCGCGTAATATATATGGCCATGAAGTTGATGCGTCTAAGGGCAGTAGAAGGTGTACGTAAGCTATCCAAAAAAAGTAGAAGGATTCCCTGTTTAAAATTGAGGCACGAACCGATCGTGCTTCCGTCCGTTTTTTTTTTAACCAGCAGTAGTCGCCCAACATAGATGGAATTTCGCGTCCCTGGTATTTTGCTTCTATCGTCCTGATATCCTGGTGAAACCTCTCTCCTGGAAAAATCCAAATGGGAGTGGAAAAAATGCATTTTTAAGGACATGCGACACCTTAGTATTCCATAAGCTTTCAAGAGTTCATCTATGAGGTTTTTATAGTTTTCATCTTTCTGGTTGCTCAGAAATCCTTTGCTTAATATGGAGGGGGAAGAAATAACTTTTTTGGGTTAACAAAAGGAGCGTATTTTATATTTGAAGTACCAGGTTCAAAAGCAGTTTTTTGAGGTCATTCTTTTTTACTTTAATGTTCTTTTGTTGCCCTGCTATTCCATAGACCCAAAAAACAGCAATACTTTGTACCAAAGTACTCCTTACCTTTGAACTCCAAAGTCAGGTACAAATAATGTCAATACCCCATGTAAAGGAGAAGCAGATACTTGAAAATGGGTCGTGCTAGGCCATTTCTGTGAAAAGGTGTTTTAATAACTACCCAAATGAAACGCAAAAAGAGCATTCTCACCAATATTTCAAAAATCATGTCGACCTGTGTAATTATATAATAGTGTATTATATAGTAGTGTATTATATAGTAGTGTAATTATATAGTAGTGTAGTATAATAGTAGTGTGACACTTGCACCACACTGTTTTGATACTTGTATTTGTAGATTTCAACAAAATGCCTCTAGGAATATAGCCAACCGCGTAAACAACGATGTCAGAAGTTTTATACGAACCGATAGAAATCTGCACATAATGAAAGATTGTATCATTACCATGCCTGTTTCCATAGGCTTACAGAAAAATTCTCCGATCAAACTTCGTATCGACAAATTGATCCGACGAGTACTGGAAGCTGGTTTGGTACATAAATGGTTAGACGACGTGATGCAAAAGATTCTACGAGACACAGTCGATCCAAAACCGGACGCAAAAGCTTTGATGAGTTTCAGAAAATTTTATGGGGCAGTGGTGATTTTATTTATAGGTTATCTTCTTGGGATTCTTCTTCTAATTGGAGAAATAATATATTATAAATATTTTGGAAAAAAATCAACGTCTAATTAATGTCGTTGAGTTTTATAAGAGGAGAAACACCGAGAAATCAGTGAAATTTAAATCCAAACGATATTATGTTAAATAAATAGTTAATGGTTTAATATTCGTTCGATACAAAAGTTCAAGCCATTTTTTTTGAGAAAAATTAAAAAAAAATGAACAAGCTTTAACTTCCTGGTAAAGTTTCCAGTGACATTAAAAGTTAAAGTAATTGACATCTCTTAACCAGAATTCTATATATTTGAGAATACAGAGGTTTTCTTTAACATATAACTGTTCATTATTAATTCCATATAGCTATAATAAGAATAAATTGCTTTAATACATTACAACAATAATATTTCTATTAATTTTTAATAGTTACATGTAGGCTATACTAAAACTCCTTAACAACATATCGTATGTATGACGTAATTTTAATCGAGCTTGACCCGGGAAAAACTGTAAACAAATAACCAAACAAATCAGTATGAGAAGTTGTTTATGAATAGTATTTGAATGTATTTTTCTGCTTTGGTAAAGATAACAATTTGCAGTGTTTAATACCTGTTATAAAGAATGAGTAGGCTTTCTCGTGATCATCATAATCTTCTCTCCGAAGATGTTTTAAATATGTTGTTTACTAAAAACATTTATACTGTTCGTGATTATCTCCGAGCAGAAAACAAATATATAGAGAGAATATCTTCATTAACGTTTCCGGTATAGTATTCTAAATTAAATTTGTTATTGTTATTGAAGGTGAATATTAGATTTAAAAAACCTATTTTAGGAAATAAATGCTGTTAAAAAACATCTGATAAAAAGTTTTTCTGTTCCTACCGTTAACGCATTTCATTGCTATCAAAAAATGTTAGTGCATTCTGCGTTAATACCGACTGGAATTGAGAGGTTTGGTTTTAAATTTAAATCAATCAAACATGGAATTTCCTAATATTTACTTTCCAGTATCGATAAAATATTAAATGGAGGTATAATGACTGGTAATATATACGAAATATGTGGGCCTCCAAGTTCAGGAAAAACTTTATTTGTTATAAATATATTAAAGGCTTTTTTAAGAAGTGATAACAGTCCATACTTTTTAGATAGCAGACAAAAATTGTCAGCAAAGTCACTCAAAATAACATTGAGTAATGAATTTAAGGTATGCTTTCTTTTTTATAGTAAATAATAAACTAGACATATCCTTTTAGGATAATTATTTATCCCAAATGAACAGAATTCTAATAAAAAGAATTCACAATAAATATGAGTTAATAAGTGCCTTATATGATATTAAGAACGAATTGGACAGTCAAATTATTTCAGTTAGAGTAATTATAATTGATTCTCTTCCAACCTTACTTTTAACATCAGCAGATAGTACAGAAAATAATAACATACTTAACCATTTAGCCAATATTTTAAGATATTTAGCTAACGAACGTCACATTGCAATAGTTGTTACTAATTTAGTTACAACATGGGTTGAAGGTGATATAACGGCTATAAATTATGTTCAGGAGAGAATTGGTTGTGGAAAATATTGGAGAAATATACCAAATTACAGGATAAAGTTACACAAACAACCTCCTGATAATGTTGAGGTAGATTTAGTTAAATGTAATGTTATTCAACACCACAAAAAATGTACACTGAAAATAAATGATTTTATTTAACATAAAAACAAATTGTAAATTTTTGTGTTATCCAACCTAACTTTAACCTATCCTGTTATTTATTTATTATATCTTTTTATCGGTGATATTCAGATACTTTACCATTGTTGTATTGGTAACACTTAATAGGTATAGCATTCAAAAGTATTTTTGTCAGAGAATGAATTGCACCCTAACCTTCTTTGTTTGTATTTATTTGAAGTCTAGCGAATTTTCCCCACATTTCTAAAAGAATGTATAATTAAATACATTTTATAAACTTAATTTAGACTCCAATAAATTTAAGTTAGTAATATTAGGTTTTAAATTATTCGATGTCAATCATTTTCTTTATTCTAGATTTTGAATGGATTATGTATAATAACAGTGGTTTAATTCCAGCCAGGTTTTTAATTTTAATTGCACATTTCTCGATTTGCGTTGATTTAATATGGAACAGCAAGGAGAGTCTCAAGTCTTGTTTGATTGTAACAGAGATGGGATCACATATCAACTTCCACCATACCGGGTATGTATTTTAATTAATATGCTCTAAGATAATAAACTTTAATGGTTTTTGGCATATTAACATAAATCATTAAGATACTAATCAGTTCATAATTTGAATTTAAATTTATTGTCCTGTATATTGTATACATAAATAAATGTTAATTTATTTGTAACGATCAACAGGTTATCAACTAAGTTATATAAATATATTATGTATACTATGTATTAGAGAGTTACAAAACATTTGTATCAATCAGTTTGTTTTTAATCACATATTGTTCAGATTTTAAAACATTTGACTAGTAATCTCTATAATTGTAAATAAGTTTCATGTAAAGTTCATTAGTTATCACAAAAACAAAAACATAAGCTTAAAACCAATTTGAAATATTTGGTAAAAATATAGGTACTGATCAGTGTTTTAAAAACTTTAGTTTTTTGTATAGTGATAGTTTTTCAATTTAACTTGAAACAGTTTTCTTAAGCTGACATATTTTTGTTGTAATATTTAAGTGGCAATGGTAATATTTTTTTAATTTATTTTTCAGACTTATAACAGGTCTTAGCATAACCATAGGATTAATTGTTTTTGAATTTGTATGTTTCATTTGTGGCTTTACCATGTTTAATAATACATCTGCTTTGCTATGTATCCTTTTGATCATTAATTTTAAATTTAAATTACTGTTTATGAGATATTCCTTAACAATTAAATAGCTATAAGTGCTCATACAGCTGCATGTTTCATGCTGTGTCTATTTATCTTAGATGAGTGGCATTGCAACTGGTTTTGGTGGATTTTTGCCTTTGGGTCTGGTGTTCCATCGAGTTATGACTTAACAGTGCTTGTTTGTGTGTTAATTAATAACAAATACTGATTACAATTAAGCCTAGTCTACATAATTGTATGTATTGTATGAAAGATAATTGTAGTAGTCTGATTGTATCAGCAGTACATATTTCATCTAGTCATTTTTAATAAATATATTTTCTAGAAATATCTATAATCCTTTTTATTGATCCACCTTTTTTTGCTATTCTAACTTTTAGGATACATCAATAAAATATCCAGGATGGACGAAACTAATGGTTTTAGCTGGATTAGCTACTGTATTAGGTTCTTCAACTCCAGTTGGATACAATATTGGAGTGATAAATACACCAGGTTATGTAAGTTGAATTTAATTTGTACTAATTGATGATTCTTAGATGAGAAATGCATTGAATTCACATAAAAAAATCAATATAGGGGATGTGGGAAGTTTATGAAATGAGTTGAAAAGTCATTTTTCCTGGCAAGTATTTGTGATATCTTGCATTTATGTAAAGTTACAGCGGTATGTTTAAGAGTACAACGCCTCTTTCATAAAACTCCAAATTTTGATGCTTTGATACTGGTATAAGATACTTTTAGATGCTAATAATGGAGAATTTGTCCAGACTAAATGATATTTTGATATCCCTACTACATATTTCGACCATTTCTGTCAAAGTGTTTTGTAAAATTTCTATCAAGTAGTTTCTCCATTGAATTTAAGGTTACCCATATACTATTATTATTATTAGTCAAAAAATTGAATTTAAGAAAGCAGTTTTAGTGACGAGTAGTAATTATATAGAAAATAATATACAGTAATTAAACCAAGTATTTGCATACCCTAATTTTTAGGGGATAATCATGATGAAAATTAAAAAAATTATTTGTAAATATAACAATATATCACACATATGATAACATTTTATTTGAAAATATCAATTAAATAAACAATGGAACAATAACGTTTGAAACCGCAAAAAAAAAAAAATATATATATATATATATATATATATATATATATATATATATATATATATATATACACCGCCAAGTATCAGCAGTAATTTTTATAAAAATCAATTTCCATTGGCACCTAATTTATTGGAATGGGCCATAGATTTTCTATGATATTAAGGTTCGGTGACTGGGGTGGTTATGGCTATATTAGCTGTATGTTTAGGGTCGAAATCATTTTGGAAATAGAACGTCTTTTCCAGCTCTGATTTTAAAGTATTATCTCGAAGGTTACCTGGTCACACTTCCACATAGGACCGGGCTGTTACCCTTTATAATGTAAAGATTTCCTACGCCCTTGTAAGACAGTTACCTCCAAACCATAACATTACTACCACCATGCTTAAATGTATTTATTCTTTCTATTAAACCTAAGTAAATCTAAGTTGGTTTTGTCGGAAAAAATAAATTGCTTCCAAAAATATAAAGGTTTTTCTTCACATTTTTGTGGTCTTTTTCGTCTATCAATTTCATTGAGAAAGAGCTTCTTTACAGGTCGCCTACCTCAAAACACCTTTGTCTGAGATAAGACCTTCTTGCCCGAGCATGTCACGAAGTCATTCGCAAGCTGTTGGGCCACCTGTGGTGGTGTTTTAAAGGCGCCTTTGAAATTTTCCCTTGCTCCCTTACAGTGAGGACCCGAGAACAACCGGATCGAGGTTTGTTTTCAATTGTCAGCGTCATTTATTTTTTTGCAATATTATCACCCTATAGAAAATAATAAATTAAGTTGTCTTCCAATTTATCTATAAGTAAATATTTCCCCCTTCACTCCCACATGAATATCTTTTCGCTTCGGAGCTTTACATTGAAGCAGTCTCTATGCCAAGAGTGCAAGTACTTTCTTTGCAATCCAAAATAACATTGTTTAGCATATGATTTGTGTGATTGATATTGATTGAAACAACTTTGTTTTCAAGTCGTGTACCTTCCTGTTATATTTACAAATAAAGCAAATTGATTAATTTCGCCATGATTTCTGATAAATCCTTAAAGATCATCAGGATGAACAAATATTTTTTGGCCTGCTGTAGATTCTCGATAAAGTTTAAGGCTGTCCATGTACTGTTATTATTACTAATATTATTCTTAGTCAAAAATATGTCTTTAGGAAGATAATAAGAATGTCGATAATATATATTACTATTTTCATTTACATAAAATAATATCTCATTGATTGAAACATGAAAGTCTTTTTTAGATTATCAAACAATTTTGTAATGAAAGCGTCTATTCAAGATTCAATGTTGTATTAGATGAAAGCCAATTAGATATAGTATGGTCATCTATTGTTTCCATTTTTTTAATTGGTGGTGCCATTGGATCTTTGTGCGGTTCTATGTTAGCTAACAGAATAGGAAGAAAAGGAGGACTGACTGTTTCTTCGGTATTAGGTGTGATAGCTGGTGTATTGTTTTGGAGCTCAAAAAGCGCCAACTCTATCGAAATGCTGTTTATTGGGCGTATTTTCGGAGGCCTTTCAGCAGGTAATTTTATATATTTCATCTAAAGCATAATACATTGTTATTACATGATGTAGGGTTCAGTTGAATTCACAATAGAATTCCTATAATTAAGGATAAAAAATCACAATTTTTCAAATTCAGTAAGTACTAAATTATTCTCGTTAATTAACAAACTCATCCCAATTGTTTCATGTATTTAATAAGTTTATTTTGTTATTATATATTTTTTTTAGGTTTAATTACTACAATAATGCCAATGTACTTAATGGAGCTCGCACCACCGTGCCTTAAAGGAGCTACTGGAGCTTTATGTCCTCTTGGTGTTACATTAGGGATATTACTTGGTCAGATTTTGTCCATGTACAACATTTTAGGTAATATTTAAAATTATTTTATGTAATTATCAACTTGAACCCACTACTCAATAACCTACCTCACTAAGCCCAACATATTTGTCTGTAAAAAAGAAGAAACGGGACCATTAAGCTATTCTTCTTAACATGATGACTACCTTCACCTTGTTTATTGCTACTCTAAATATCTAGTCCGATGTACAGTTGAACCATTCTCCAAATTTCGCAGACGTAACATTCTTCGTATTCTCACGGTTCTTTTCCTCTCTATCATTTCTTGTATAATCACACTCAACAGTTCATAACGTTGTACCCTCATTACGTGACTAAAGTATTCTAATTTGCGTTTCTTTATGGTTATGAGTACTCTCGGTAGATATTCTATGTAATTGTAACTATAGGGTAGTTTTTTTAGTGCGTACGAACTATAAATTTAAATAAAACAATAACCAAATTAGATACATTGAAGCTATTTATCTTATGTGAAGTAACATTCAATGGCATTAATGTTTGAAAACAATTTCGGAAAAATGTCCGCCGCGGCTACTTGTAAGTGCATTCTGCCAATTTCCGACCACTTTTTCAAGCAATTAGAGTCTTATGTCTGCAATTGTCCCAGTTATGTTGGCTCCCAAGGCGTTAATAGTTGCTAGTTTATTGGCATAGACCAAAGATTTAACATAACCCCAAAGAAAATATTCTAAAGACGTTAAAGCACATGACCTTAATGGCTAATTATCAGATCCGTTTCTCGAAATAATTTTCTCACCGAATTGTTCCCTCAATAAATCGGTTGTTGCATTAGCTGAATGACATTTGGAACCGTCCTGTTAGAACCACATCTCCTCCAGATCAATACCATTAAAATTCGGAATTAAATTATCATCGATCATAGCTCTGAGACGATCTCCGTTAACGGTAACGTGCTTTCCAGCCTGACTTCCAGCTTTCCGCACTGTATTGTGCATTTTTCTGGAAACAACGGAAACTTTTGAATCATTTACCCATTTTTTTCACTCCAAATGCGGCATTTTTGTTTATTAACTCACCCATTTAGCCAAAAATGACCTTCATCGCTGAACAAAATTTTTTGGTCAAATTCTGAGTAAAGTCTGAATTAATTTTGAGCCCATTCACCGAACGTAGGACTCAAGCGATGGTGTTGGAACTTGACTTGCTGGACAAGCTAGATTTTGTAAAGCACCATTTCAAGATATTTACGCAAAATTTTCCACGTATTCGAATAACAAAGCCCAGCTTTTTGCGAACGGCAACAAATTGATAAATTTGGATCTTCATCGACACTTCCAGCAACAGCGACGATATTTTCTTCGGAACGCACTATTTTTTGCCTTTTTTTGTTTTAATATCGAGCATCGTGAAATACGTTCGGATATATTTGTCGATAATTCGGCGAATACTTCGCTCGGTTGAGGGATTATGTGTAGCATAATATTCACGAAGTGATCTATAAGTTTGGCGCACAGAACACTGATGTTGATAATAAATTTCGACAATTTGCAAGCGTTGTTCTGAAGTTAAACGTTCCATAATGAGCAGACCAGACTATACTGAATAATTTTGACACTAGAGGCGCGCAAATTCATTTGACAGAGCCGTTTTGATAGCTCGTTTGACAGCGACCCCTATCGGAAGTTCGAACACACTAATAAAATCACCCGTTACTTGTGCCAGACTGTAATTCAAAGCAAGGTCATTATTAACATGTTAAATTTTATTAAACAATTTGTCTAAGGTTTATTGGACTTAGAAACACCTTATAATACAACCTACTGCTATTTTTGATCAGAAAGTTAGTTTCAGAAAGTTAAAATTCACTGAAATCTTTAAAAGCTACATTTAAAATCAGCTCCCAAAGATGTTTCCAGAATTGGAAGAAAACGTTAGCTTACTTATATTGCAATGAGTGTGGAATTTATTTATTGCAACGAAAATTAAATAAACTTGTTACTTTTGGATTTTAATGCAGTTATTCAAAATTAGCATGTTTTAATACAATTTCTTTTAGGTAATGAAGATGGTTGGCCACATTGTTTGACAGTGGCAGCAATGCTTCAAGCTTTATATATTCTAATAAGTTTTGTTCTTCCTGAAAGTCCCAAATATTTATATATTATAAACGATGAACCTGCTTTGGCTGTAAAAGGTACGCTTTTTTTAGTTTTCTTTTGTTACTTTTGTTGATTTTTACCATATATTAGGTTCTCAATTTAATTAAACAGGTCAACAAATTTAAACTTTTGTTGAGGTAACATTGATGAAAGTAGGTATATATAAAGGATTTTGTAGTCCTAAATCCGAAAATGATAAGCTAATTACTGTAACACGTACAATTTTTTTTTACAGGAGGTCGGTTGTGGGAAAAAAATGGAGACGGCATATTTTTACAATCTGATATTTATTTGATATAAACATGTAAAACGTGTTAAATGCAAAGACATTACTGAGGATTATGTAAATAAAAAATATATTACATGAGATGTCGTTCAGCGACAAAAACTTTTACATTTTCCTCTTGTGTTCTGTCGCATCATTTCTTTTTAAAAAGCAGCAGTAATCGCTGAACATAGATGGATTCCAGCGTCCCTGGTATCTTGGTTCCATCGTCCTGCTGTTCTGGTGAAACCTCTCTCCTTGTTCGTCGCTTACTGCACCCCAATTTTCCGGAAAAAAAAATCCAGCGTAGTATTTCATAGTATTTTACCCTAGTATTTCATAGGCTTTCAAGAGTTCATCTATGAAGTTTTTATAGTTTTCATCTTTCTTGTTGCTCAGAAATTATTTCACTATACTTACAAAACACTTCCAAGCTGCCAATTCCTTTTAATTTTTCTTGAAAACGGAAATCACCTAGAAGCTCCTTTATTTGAAGGCCAATAAATATGCCTTCTTTTAATTTTGCATCACTTAATTAAGGAAATATTTCTTTTAGGTAACTTGAAACCATACCTTGTTTGTCCATGACTTGGACAAAGTTTTTCATTAAACCAAGCTTAATATGGAGAAGCGGAAGAAGCACCTTGTTTGGGTTAACAAGGGGGGCAACATATTTTATGTTTGAAGTATCAGGTTCGAAAGAAGTTCTATGAGGCCAATCTTTCCTACTGTAATGTTCTTTTGTTGCCCTACTGTCCCATAGACACAAAAAAACAGCAATAGTTTGTAAAAACCCCTTGAAGTCCTAGCAATGTACTTGTCACTTTTAAATCCCCACAAATATCCCACTGATACTGTTCATATTTAACGCGATTTAATATGGTTGATCAGTTGTCATAGGTTTATTTCATTGTCACTGAATGGGCTAAAGAAATAGATTAGGGTTTTTGTTTTCATTATCAAGCAAGACTGCTTTTGGGCTGTATTTCGACGAATATACGAAAATACGCTACTCGGAAGGTATATGTTCCATATTAAGCTCATTTATTAAACCATCAATATTACAACAGACAAAATAGCCAAAGAACAATTTCTGTGATCATAAAATCTTAAAAGTACGATAATTTTTATTATAACTTTGGAAATTTTTCATTAAAACATTCCAATAATTTAGCACTAGGGAATTACTGATTTTTTTGAATATTCTAGAATTAAAGCGTATTAGAGATGTAGATGAAGAATCGTTAGCTGTTGAAATTGATTTATTAAAACTGGAAGAACAGGAGAATATTCGTCAAGGTGAACAATGGGGTATTACTAGAGTACTGAAAAGTCAGGAATTGTTTTTGCCCTTGTTGCTTGTTTGTATCTTACAAGCTGGTCAGCAACTTAGTGGTGTTAATGCGGTAAATATTTACTCTCGCAGTTCCTATTAATTATGTTTACTGAAATATTTCTTCAATAGGTTTTTTATTACTCATCCAATATTTTCAAAAGTGCTGGACTATCGGTTAGGAGTAGTGAATTGGCGACTATTGGTGCAGGATGTTGCAACATATTTATGGCTATGGCATCAGTTCAAACCATGTCCTGGTTCAAAAGACGTACTATTCTTCAGATTAGTTTGGTTATGTCAACAATATTCCTTGTGATATTAGGGCTTTCCATTAGTTATATGGTAAGTCTTGGTATTATTCAGTTCCTTAATTGTAACCTTCGGTGAGACACACTAAACTCAAAGATATTTATCACTAAACACCAAATCATTTCGTTTTAATTCCTTGACGCGCGTTTCGCTAGTCATGAATAATGATGAAAATTGATTCATCTCCTGATGATGCTAACATGAGTATTGTCTGAATGATTGTGTCGTGATTTATTTACATATGAACAGATATTTTTGATATTAGATCGTGGCAAAAAAACTCAAAAAAAGAAAAAATAGTAGATGCTAACATGGTTAGCAAAACGCGCGTCGAGAAGTTTTAAATAGTGATTTGGCGTTTAGTGGTAAATCTCTTCGAGTTTAGTCTTATATTTTCCCCGAAAACATTGAGTTAACAGCCATTCAGAAATTTTCGCGTAAATAATTTTAATCTTAGCGATGCACCACGTTCTATGCGACCGGCCGAGGCTGATGGCACGAAATGTTGGCCCTAACTGAAAGTGGTCAGCATAGAACAACTCGAGAAATCGGAGAGACATCCTTGAAATAAAGCAGTCAACAGACTCCAGATGACTAAGCTTTGAATGGTTAGCAAGACCGATGTTTTGTAGATCGAATTTTTGCTTGCGATTCTTTATTGAAGCGCAACAGAATCAATCAATTTTTAAAGCAGACGATTACAGGTAATAAAAAATGGACTGTGTATAATAATGTTAAGCGTAAGAGATCATACTGTAAACTGGAAGATGCCCCTTCAACCAGCGCAGAAACCAGTTTACACCGGAAGATTATGCAGTGCATTTAGTGGGACTGGAAAGGCGTCGTTTATTATGAGCTGATACCCCAAAACTAGTCTATTAATTCGGAGGAATAATGTTCATAACTGGGTGAATGAAAGCGAGCAATCGACTAGAAGCGGCCTGAATTACTCAACAGAAAGGGCATTGCATTTCATTGAAACACTGCTGAGCACACGTCTCTTTGGCCACCCAACACAAACTTTTACTTGACTAGGTTGTTTTGGTCCATCCACCGTACTCTCCAGACCTTGCACCATTCGACTACCATTTATCTAGATCACTTCAAGACAGCTTAGATGGTAAAAACGTGACTTCCCTGGAGGACTCGAAAGGTTTCCTGAATCAGTTCTTTAACTAGAAACCTGAGTACTTCTATGAGCGCAAGATTCTGCAGCTACCGGAGAAATAGAGAAAAGTCATCCAACAAAACGGCACTTGCTGTATTGTTTAGTTATTTCGAATCGAATACCCCTTATACCACCAAGTGTCGGGAGATTTCTTGGGTTGCCTATATTAGAACCCATACAAATCTCGACCACGAACGACGTCGCTTAACTTCACTTATTAAGAATTCATGCTTGACACGATGTGACCCACCCTTAGGACTTGATTAGTTATAGTATTTAGCAAATATAATTTTTCTTCCATTTTTCTGAAAAAAATGGGATGAGCTTTTGTTTCAACCCAATATATTATATACAAAATCAGTTAGTTTTTTTTGTATTTTATAGGATTCATACCACTGGATGCCTTATCTGTGTATAGTCGGTGTGCTAGGTTATGTTTTGTCTTATGGTTTAGGTTTAGGACCTATTCCATATTTCATTGGATCAGAACTGTTTGAAGTGGGAGCGCGATCAAGCGCAATGGCTTTGGGAAGTATGGCCAACTGGAGTGGTAACTTCATCATAGGACTGTCGTTCCCTACGATGGCTGCTTACATTGGTGCTCCATCTTTTTATATTTTCGCCTCCATCGTTATTGCTATATTACTATTTATAAGGTAAGTTCCAATAATTTAACAAAATTTTATCATTGTTATTTTATTTACTACTTTATTTTCAGGAATTATCTTCCTGAAACAAAAGGTAAAGAAGCATGTGAAATTTATGACCTAATATCTAATGGGCTAAAATCAAGACCATTAGAAACACAGTCTAATATACAATTGAATGAAACTGCCACTAATCAAAAGGACCTAATATGACTACAATGCTACATAATAAAAATTACTAATAGACATAGTATCAGTAAGTTTTTTTCGTTGGGAACTATCAATAGAAGGGTGAATAGTTAACACTCATTTGGTGAAATATCTATTAATTTTTATTTGGAGAAGGTGATGCATATGTTAGCTTTATGATATTCACCAGAATTGATAATTTCAACCTTAATCATTAAGAGGAAATGACTGATGATAAAAAGTACACAATTAGTTTAATTATTGGGAAATGTAAAAATACTGAAGTGGAAAGATAACCAAATATTTTCTATGAAGCACCAAAACAGGCACGGAAACAGGCTTGAAGTATTCTTCATTCAATTTCATACTGTTTAACGTCAAGTAAAATAACAATTAATATTTGAATTTCTTTTATACAAATTTGTCTTCGGCAACCGATATTTTATTAAAAGAAGAACATTAAGAATAAAATTACAATAGCCAAATAGACATTTTTAATTATTATTTTCTTGTGTTATTTTGTATGTAGCTTATTATGTTTTATTTTATTGGCACTCACTCTATTTTTGTGAAAGTGTTATTTTATTGTCTATCACCATAAGGTGGTGGATTATAACAGAATATTCCAGTTGTAATATGATTGTATATAGGACCAGTTCATTTAAAACGCATATGATTAAGGATCAAAATTGATTATGCACTGATTACAATAAAAAATGTTATAAATGCTGTGTTTTCTATATATACCGAATTTACAAAAGTACGAACGTGTGTAGGTATTATCGAAACCAACATTCTTTTCCTAGAGCAAAAATCGGTTTTCATTTTAAACGAAAGAGTTACTTTACAGGAAATTTTGGAATGATCAAGAAAAAATGGTTCGACAACATGAAATTAGGTTATTATGCTGGCTTGAACAACGCTATCCATGGTTGATGTGGGTAGACCAGTCAATTATAAACCATTACCCTCCCTTCCTTATTGTTTTCGCTGCTTGACCGCCGTCTGACTGGCTTTGAACGCTTCCCACTAGTGATGCGAGGATACGTATTAAAATAACAGTGTAATCCGAATATTAAATTAATACGTAATACCTACTAATCCGACTTATCAACATCAACAATCGCACTAATAGAATAGTAATAGAAACATAATAGAATTAATCCATCGATATCTGCTGCTTTCCGTTTAGTAATACGGATGAAAAGAATAGGAACTATTACGAGTTAATTAATATGTATTGTATATCAACGGTTAGTGATACGGATTATCGGTGCTAAATATTCCGATTGATTTCATTCGCGTTGTTATTTTTTCCCTCCCCCTAATACGAATTATGACGAATCTTTCCGACTTTGCATTCCGAGCAACATATATGGCGGATAATAATACGTAATACTAATGCGGATGATAATCCGACTATTTTATTAATCCGTGTCCGTATCATCCGAATATCAAAATCATCCGACTATTTACAACACTACTTCCCACCACTCCCGCTCTACAGGACAAATAAATAGAGGGAAGTGTTGTATCTTAAGCTACGGTTTCCTAACGATGCGGTACCGAAATATAGCGGTGGATGACGTCACTAAAACGTTATTTATGCCAACCAGATGACGTTACTTTCCTAGCGAGCGTTGGTTGTAGGCGTAACGTCAAATAGCTGTGCTGTCATTTGAATGACTGCCGTCATAACGGTGCAAACGGAGCGTTTTTTGTCATGCGGCGGTGGTGACAATTTTTAAATAAAAAAAACGAAAGTAAACGTGATTTGGACCAGTGAAGCTGACTAAATATTGACTGATTTTGTAAGAAACGATGAAGCTTTATATAATGTGGAGAACAAACTATAAAAGGTCTACCTAAAACAAAATATTTAGAATATAGTTGAAAAATTAGTTCTGCAATCAATCAATCACGATTTCTAAATATCTCACGCTCCTCCAAACGATAGTTTTCGTGTTCCGATGGTTCCTCATCTTCCAAATATAATAACAATATTATGTCTAGATCGTCCACTCTCTACCGCAATACGCTCACTGCCGTTGCCTTTTTTTTTTTTTAAGTTGACATCTCTGGTCACCGTTCTTACGGCCATTTTTTTCCGCCGCATCACGACTAATCACGGCCGCTTTCTTAGAAAACTGTTTTAGACAGCAGATCATTAAAAAAAAGTTATTTGGTGTTTAATGGTAAATCTCTGTGAGTTTAGTTTTTCGCACCGAAGGTTCCAATAGAAAAATTGAATATATCATGGTTCAAAATGAACCTTATAGAATTTACCAACATTAACTGAGTGGTCCCAATATATTAGCTACCAATAATAATAATAAGGGGTCGTCCAAATAAAGGAGCTAGTTTCCATTTTATTTTGGCGCTATTTTTTACACTTTCACGCTTTTTAGTTAGACTTGGACATTTAGCCTAAATAGCACGCTTCAATAGTCCATTAGGTCTTTTTTTTGTCATACATTCTATGAACAGCACACCACGAGAATCCCATAAAAACCCATTCATTTCAATATGTCTTTCATATCATGTCAAGGACATGGTCAATCGAAATGTTTATGTATAAAAAAACTCGTTTATCAGTTGGTGATAATTTATAACGATTTTGTCGGTCGTAGATGTTCTTGTGCACCCCATCTGAAGCATTCAATAGCTTCAAAGTGTCTATGATGACGTTTAAATTCAACAGACCACTATTTTATCGTCGAAAACGAAAAAGGAGAGTCCTTTAAAAGTGGAATTAAGATTATTTTTGTATGTTCGCCGGAATTAAACCCTCTAAAAGAAAGAAGTTTAAAGTAGTTTGAACTTAAAATGTTATCCATTTTTCAGAAAATTTGAAAACTTGTTGCTTTACTACTAATTAAACGCAAACGTTTGAAACTGCGCAACACGTCTTCTTTATACTCGACAAATATCATAGTTATTTAGTCAAACTCGTGCAATCGCTGTTTCAGACGAAGAACTTTTCAAAGACCCTCGTACTAAAGCAAATAAGACTTCTTTTTAGAGTATTGTAGAATTTTGCTCCGAAAACTCTCCCCCTCTTTTTCAATTGTGAATATTTTGCAACAACTTATAATAATAGCCTCTTGTATCACAATATAATGTTGTAGGAATTACCCTTATAACAATATATTTTTATAAGGAAAAAATGAATGGGACCACATACTTATTTAAGTGTAATGCTTTGAATCAACAATATATGATTAATCTGGTGAAATAAAACACTACTTCTACATCAACAATATAATAAAATATATATTTGTCTTAAAATACAACAGTAATACAAATACTTTAAATACCTTTATTGAAGGCCAGATCAACACACTTGTACAGATGTTTCTCTTAAACCTACATCAATATGTAAATGCATGTGTGCTTGTTATATTACATATATAGACGTCGATAACATAGTCATGCTAAAAGACTGAGGTATATATCAATTTGGCTTTTTAAGGCACTTTTGAAAAAGACGCATTTAGTTTAACATTTTCACCATATCTTCAAGCTCATATACTGCTTGAACCATATCTGGTCTGTTTTTCTTATCGTCTAGGCATTTCGCGGCTAAACTGTACAGTTTCGCAGCAAAATTAATGTCGTTGTATTCCCACGATCCAATATTTTTGTCCAACAAAGGCTCGATCGAGTCTTCACAATTATTCTCCATATAGGTCAACTAATTTAAGAAAAAATAATAATTAATAATACTACTATGATCAAAAACTAAGGTGACTTTTTAAATAAAACACAAGTATTTATTTATTCATCCAAATTTACTTTGTCTCCTTCAAGGTAATCTTATCAGTCTTCAAAACAGTTTTTCTACTCGACTTCTGGTATTTCAATCAGAGCGTCCAGCGATCTCTCTTGAAGGGCTCCTATAGATTCAAAACGGTGTCTACGAAGTCGTTTCTTCGGTCGAGGGAGCAGGAAAGTCACACGGATTTCCGAACCACGGTCATCAGCCACCGACAACCCAGGCCAGCAGACCCCCCCTTCAGGCTATCATCCTTTGGTTATGATAACATATTTTTTTTATAGAATAATTATTAGGTTATTCACAGCTTTTTTAAAATGTATCACAACTGGATTGAAAAAGATTCAATTCTATATAGAAACACCTGTATCAATCATTGTACAAGGTGTTTAATATTGTTGTTCATTTTTGTAAGTATAATTAATAGAAGTCGATTTAAGGAATAATAATTTAAAAAAAGGGATAATTCGTTCTGATTTGACCCTCTTGCTCAGAAACAATCACAGACATTTAAGTGTGTGTGTGTTGTGTCTTTGTGTGTTCAACAAAGGCTCGATCGAGTCTTCACAATTATTCTCCATATAGGTCAACTAATTTAAGAAAAAATAATAATTAATAATACTACTATGATCAAAAACTAAGGTGACTTTTTAAATAAAACACAAGTATTTATTTATTCATCCAAATTTACTTTGTCTCCTTCAAATTTCATTCAGAGCGTCCAGCGATCTCTCTTGAAGGGCTCCTATAGATTCAAAACGGTGTCTAGGTAAGACATACACATACACGCCATAGGTATGTGTATGTCTATGTGGTAGGAAGTAATAAGAACAGAAAAAATAAAAAAACAACCATCCAAGCGCTGGAATCGAACCAACTACAGTGCCAACTGCGGTTTCGGCACAGCGGCGAGAGGCCATCGCGACCGGCTATAATAATTTTATTATTAAAGCATTATAGTACAGTGTTTGGAAATTTATTTAGCAAAAATAATACTGTCAAGATGGCGGCCTTCGCGGCGCTGGCATTCTTGAAAGCATGATCGATAATGTGCCGCACATATGTCTGGATATCGAGTGGATCTCATGAACAATATCCTCCTTTAGTTGCAATATGGTAGGTGGTTTATTTTCATAAACTTTGCTCTTGACATAACCACACAAGAAAAAATCAAGTGGAGTTAAATCTGGATCTCTATGGGATATCACTTTTCCTGGGAATAATTCCTGTAGTTTCTTTCATTTCTTGCACAATTTGAATTTTATAGGGATGAAGACAAAGATCTTTTTTTAAATAACATGCAGTGAAGATTTCTTGATGTGTATCTGGCTACTATCCATAAGGATTGGGATGGATTTTCTCTAACCGACTCACGCACACTTTCAATGTTTGCACCTATGCTTGACCTTGGATAACCCGTAGATGGTAAATTTAGAGTTGATCCTGTAGTTTCAAACTTGTTTATCCATTTCTTTATTAAATTAACTTATATAACCGTATAAAGATGAGCCGTAATAAGCGAATTATTGTTTTGATAATACGCGCAAACATAGAAAGCACATTGTTGTCCAGTGAAATGCTCCATGGCAACTAATTCTCCCTGAACCAAGCTTCGATGTAAAGTTAAGACGACCAGCGCGTTCTGCGCCACCTAGGAGAAAACAAGTAATTTAAATATGAACATCTCTGGACACCTGGTAATAAAGCCAAGAACCACCCGAAGAACACGCTTTCTGTTGACCAAAGTTGGATATTTTAATGCAATTCACATTTAAGATTGTCATAAGCATCTCAAAGTATATTACATCCTTAAAATGATATAAAAACATAACAAGCAAAAATTAGTTAATAATCTGATTTTTTTCGATAACTTAATGGTTATGTTCATATAAAAACTGAACTAAACTGTCAACAAATATTATGAACTTACCAAATCTACTCCTTCTCTGCTCTGATCAATTGGAGGCAATGACGTCAATAATTCTAACAGAACTACACCAAAACTGAAAGAATCTAGTTTAATGGAAATGTCTCCTTCAAAACATTCAGGACTCATGTAGGCTGAAGTACCAAATGGCGTAGTGTATGTATCAGTTTTCTGACTAGGAAGCAACTTAACAATCCCAAAGTCACAAAGCTGAAAACCAAAACTTCTTCACTGATTCTAATGCATGATAACAAGATTGTACCTTTGGAGTGTTATTCGCATCTAGAAGAATATTGGCAGATTTTATATCCCTATGAATAAGTGGTGTAGCAAAGGCTGTATGTAGGTAAGCCACACCTTTGGCCGTTCCCAAAGCTATGGACAATCGTTGTTGCCATGATAGTTTCAAAGGATTTTTCTACAAATTTAGTAACATTCAATCCAATATAAGCTTCCGACTAAGAGTGTCAGAACTTTAAAACGTAATAGCGGCAACACTGTTTGAAATGTAAATGTTACTCTAGACTGCTGTGTTCAATATGATGCGCGTAGCAGTTGGAAAGCGACCCTAACTTTGTAAAAAAATATGTATTCCGTCGAAACACACTTCTGGCTTAATATTTTGAAAAACAAAATTGCGGGATTTAGGCCGATGAAAATCCTGAAATAATTCAGGATTAGTTACTTCTTCATCCTCAGAAAGTCACTGTTCACATCCACAGAAAGCACCTTATTTTTTTGAAGACGATGGTGGAAATTGTGTTACTATTAATGGAGAGCACTATAGGAATATGCAGACAGAATATATTTGAACTTTAACTGATAAATGTATTTATAAACAATGTTTTTGTCCAACAAGACATTTTCAATTATCACACATCTCGCCAGAGACAATCGATTTATTGTAAGAAAAATTTCCTGGAGACGTTATTTCGCGAAATGATGTCAACTGTCCACCAAGATCATGCGATATCACGTCATTGGATTATTTTTTATGAAGTCATGTTAAATCTCTAGATTACAGAAAGAAATCCTGAACAATTCTTAACCTTAAATGAAACATTCAGACCGCCATTGAAAATATTCCAAGTGATATAGATGAAGAGTAATCAAAAATTGGCTCACCAAACCAGACATTATTTATTCTTCAGGATAGAATAAAAATTACCGGATTATCATTTGTAGTTACCATTGTAATTCATTTTAAAGTTGTGGCACTCTTATTAGACAATCCTTTATTAATGAAAAACTTACCTCTAATGTATCAGACAAGGCACCTCCTGAAACATATTCGTAAACTAAACAATATGTACATCCATCACAAGAATATCCCAACAAAGTCACTAAATTTTCATGTTTGTATTTACATAAAAATTCTACTTCATTTTTAAATTGCTTCGTGACTTCATCATCTTCATTTACCACCTCAACATCATCCAAAAATATTTTCTTAACTGCTACTGGTTGATCTAGTAATCCTGTTGCTAAGAACACTGAACCAAAAGCACCTTTTCCTAGAAGTCTTCCTCTTTCCCTAAGCATTATAAAGGGTGTATCACTAAAGTTATTTGTAGCATGCTCCAGTTCAGAATATGTAAAATGAGGAAGTTCAGTGTTCAGCGATAAATTGGGTAATGGTGAAGGACATTTGTTTGAACCATTTGAAGAAGTTTTTGAATTTGGTTCAGGTATTAAAATTGAAATAGAAGATTGACTATCCTTTTTATGGAGCAAATCAAAATTGGGAATTATATCTGAACTAGACTTAGATTCTGTACCCCCTAAGATACTTAAAGCTGGAATTCCTTGATCACTAACTGCTGGAATTCCTTGATCACTAACTGCTGGAATTCCTTGATCACTAACCTCTTTTGAATCATGCATTAGTTGTGACAGTGAAGGAATCGAAGAATTATCCTGACTGGAACTGGGAGAATTAGTTAAAATTTGACTAAAGGCTGGAGTAAATGAATGACTAGATTTGTTTTCAGTTGAATTGGTCTCACTCTGATTCTGAATGTCAGAAATCAAAAGATCTGACAAATGGGGCATATTATCTGAATTACTTGAATTCTCATCTGCACGAACTTGGGAATTATTTGTGTCAGATAAAAATATTGACAAATTTGGCATTTCCACCCCCTTCTCTGATGCAACTGCATTATCTTCAATTAAAGGATAATTTTCAGAAGTTTTATTTGACTTACTTCTTTCAACAATTAGTGGAGCATTAAATGGAGATCTGTTTTGAATATCTACTTCGCTAACTACAATCTGTGGTATCACTTTCACTGGACTCTTAGCTTCCACTGATTTCTTTCTAATCTCATTAATAGCTTTCTCGGGATAATTAACAGCATTTAATTGTTCTTCTATTTCTTTTAGTTTTTCAGCCTCTTGTTCAAATTCTGGGGAAGGTATTGAAATAGGAGCTGCTGGTCCAGATTGTGGTCTCGGGGGTGGTTCCTCATTTAGTAGTTTTGCTATATAGTCAACTGCTCTAAAAAGCTGTGCCTTTGTCAGTAAATATTTGAAATGACCAAGGTTAGCTCTAATTTTGCCAGAAGTGCCCCATTCGTCTATTAAAATTTCAGTACATGACCTTTTATATTGCATTCCAGCTTGTTCAATTATTCTGAAATACAAGTAAACTAGAGTTGTTGAAACAATCTACTTACATTATCTACCAACTTAAAGTGCTCTGAATTATATTTTGGTAAATTATCCGGCCGGATATCGGCAACGTAGGTAGTAACGCTTAATTGTTTCGGTATTATAGCCATTAGTCGTTTCCAGGAATCGGCATAATCTAATATTTGACCTAGTTCTCTTACAATACTCGGTGGTAATTTACGAATTTCTAACTTCGGATCCATTGTATCAATGCCTAGCGCGTCTGAAACCGATTCCAACATACAAATACTTGTTCTATATTAAACATATCTGGTTAAAATAAAAAAAAACATGTTTAAAAAACTCCTTGGTATTTCATTTTTATTTAAATACGCCCAAAACAAAAAACTTTTTTGGTTAAGTTGACAGATTAATTATACTCTTTAATATTCTTCTTCCTTCATTTTATAGTAACTAATAAATAGTAACAGTTCCTCTCCGAGAAACTTGGTACTAGAAATTCCATTCCTTACATTTCTTTCAGGACTTTGGGGATATGTTCATATTCTTTAAACCAACATTATAAGAATTACAGGAATTTATTTGAATGTTCAAAATGAAGTGGTACATTCTTCTTATTTAAAAAAAAATATGTACGTGATGGTAATTATATAATTAATTATGTAATAAACCCAATAAATAAATAAAATTGCTTCATTAATTATTGATTTAATACAATTCAAAGGAATAAAACTTAATTAATT
Organism: Cosmopolites sordidus; assembly: GCA_031761425.1. Lineage (NCBI taxonomy): Eukaryota > Metazoa > Arthropoda > Insecta > Coleoptera > Curculionidae > Cosmopolites > Cosmopolites sordidus. The sequence continues at coordinate 99,691 of JARFXV010000001.1, forward strand.
AATTTATTTTTGATTTATATTTCAGTTATTTAGTTTCTATTTTGTGTTTAATTGTCTATGATTATATCTTTTAAATGTTCGAAATTTTTCTGAAAAAGAAAATTAATATGTATTAACATTATTATCTTTTAATTGCCTAATTAGAGTATGTTGTAATTAAAGTAGCCAAACGATTGTCTCATCATAATATTGACATAGGCTTTAAAATTTCGTCATGTAAATAAGAATATACACATTTGCTTGTGTTTTTGAATGAAGAACATTTGGAGATAAGCAGTGATGACGGCTATTTAAATAACAGTCCGAAAAATGATTTTGTAACAATAGCAGATAATATGTTGTAATAAGATAATTAACATTTTTAACATATAGCAAATCTGTGAAATATTAAGCATTTCAAAAAAAGTTTATTTTCTGTCATATTTGTGATTCGAGTAGTGTTTCTGAATTAAAAATGGAATTTGTCATTGGTGGTACTGCTGCAATGGGTGCTTGTTTATTTACAAACCCTTTAGAAGTGTTAAAAACCCGATTGCAATTACAAGGTGAATTAAAAGAAAAAGGTTCTCATGCAGTGCATTATAAAAATGTCTTCCATGCTGGTTACGTGGTTGCAAAAAATGATGGGATATTGGCCCTACAAAAAGGCTTAGCACCCGCCCTCGTAGTTCAGTTGTTGTTGAATGGAGCAAGATTAGGTATGTAATTGTGATCGTATTTTAAACATTATGTATGTCAATACATTATATTAAATGTTTTTAAAATATAATACTACTTTGTAGGATGCTATGGTATAGCAGATTCCTATGGATATTTGAGGGATAAACAAGGAAATATGATATTTGCTCAAAGTGTAATTATCACCGGTTTTGGTGCGATACTGGGTCAATATTTATCAAGTCCGTTTTTCTTAGTCAAAACCCACCTGCAGTCTCAAGCAGTACAAGCTATAGCTGTAGGTCACCAACATAACCACCAAAGCTCAGTTACAGCTTTAATAAATATTTATCAGGCAAATGGGGTATGTTATATTCAGATTTAACTAATATTATTCCAGAACCAAAAATTTATAGGTAAAAGGTTTATTTCGGGGTGCTGTTGCTTCAGTTCCTAGAGCATTTGTGGGAGGATCTTCTCAACTAATGTCTTTTGATTATGCTAAAAATCTCATTGAACACTATCACATCACCGATAATGCTTTACTAAAATCGTTTATTGGGAGTATGGTTGGAGGAATTGCTATAAGCATTGCTATGACACCGTTTGACCTCATATTAACAAGGCTATACAATCAACGTAAGCAAAAATACTTTTTTTAGATATATTATTATAATTTAATTTGAATCTATTAACATCTAACCATCATTTTATATTTTTTTAAAAACAATTTTGTATGGTTGGTCATCTATAGTATATTTTAGAATTATTTTCTTTTAGCTACTGATTCCAAAGGAAAAGGTCTTTTGTATAGTAATTATATAGACTGTGTGGTTAAAATATATAAATCAGAAGGATTACTTGCTTTCTACAAAGGACTTGGTCCTATGTATCTGAGACTGGGACCTCACACAGTTTTATGTTTGGTGTTCTGGGATCACCTAAGATCTCTATATAACACATATTTTGGAGAGGACCAAACAGTTAAAAATGCACAAACAGTTGCATAAATCCTTTCTATGATTAAAACGGTCAAGGTTCCTTTTATGAATAATTCCAATTTATAATGCCAAGTAGGAGAGATTTATGAACAGAGATTTCCAGAAATTATTTTGATGTGATGTTATAGTAAATCCTAACTAAACTATATTTTATGATTCTTGTTATACCTCTGAATTATTTTATTGTTAACAAATGTACCTAATTTTATCAGATTTTTATTATGTATTTGCAAAAGGCCTTGAAAAGACGTTAATTATTTAAAAATATATTTGTATTAGGAGATATAAGTTGTTCAATTTTTGTATTGGAGCCTTTGATGTGAAAACTTAAATTCTAAAAAATTTAACACAAAACACCAAATCATTTCTATACAGCCTCTCAAGACCTGTTTTGTTAACCGTGTTGGCATTCTCAGGAGATGGTTAAGTCTAATACTATTATGAAAATGATGGCTATTAATTGAAATCACTCTTAGGTACTGAAAAGTGTAAAAATCACAAAAATTCAATGTTGTTTGAGCAGCTGAGGGTGGAAAAAAAAACTAATATTAACCGACTGGTGTTTTCCAGTCATAATTTCGGCCACCTAACTTTAATAAAAATTTTATACAAACAGCCACCTGTCCACTTTCCTTCTCCCATAAGTTAAACGTTGTGTATCTTAGGTTGCATAGCGTTACTGTAGTTCTATGCAAAATTGAATATTTGAATTTGCTATTCAATATATCTTTACTATTATTACTATGAAACATTGATAGAGAATAGAATTTATAGTGGTTATAACCTGAAGAAGATCGCTGTTCAAACATAATTCAATATATTTTATTCTGTTATCAGCTAAAATTTATATATCTCCTTTTCCAAGTGAAAAAAATTATGAATTACTAACGGGTCAAACATTTTCAATGTGAAACTAAACAATGACGATGCACAACAGAATAAAAGTGGCATTGACATCTTAATTCTAATAACGTTTGTCAGATACTGAAACATTAAATCTGTATTGTAATCCCAGCAGAGGCAATTAATATAAATTTTGCATATTAAATGGCTTCAAACATTTTCAAGCAAACTTTTCTTAAGAGAATTATGGGAACGTGTCGACATACTGATCCGAAGAGAGCGTTTAAGATGAGACATGTGACAGAAAAAACAACCGAAGTAAAAAAGTTTTGTAAGGTTAAAAAGTAAGAACGTTGCGTTGAATCCAAGCACCCGGGACCTTCACTATACTTGGACGAGAGAATGTTTATCGTCCTAAAACATGTTCTGGAAAAAAACCGAACCGAATCCGACAATGACATGGCACTAAAACCGTAACAGACGGTGTTAGGACCTCTCTTTGCCTGATTCGCTGTAAAATGAAATTTTTTGTAGTTTTCCTTAAAGTATGATGATATGAATGGAAAAAATATTTAAAAGGTTTATGTGTTATTGGTCAGTACATTTATTTTAGTTCTGATTTGTCAGCAATGTTATTGGGTGAATGCAAAAGTTCGTCCTATTTGTTTAACAAAAACTAAAGACAAATTTTATTTACTAAAAATGGCATTTAATATAGTACCGTTCTGTTCGATGACCTTTCTCCAGTAGCTGCATAATCCCACGCTTATAGAAGTTCTTAGGCTTCTACCTAAGACCTGATCCAGGTAATTTTTCTTGTATTCCAAGGGAAATAAAATGTTTACCATCTAAGCTGTTTTGAAGCAACCTAAATCGGGAGAGTACTGCGGATGAACCAAAACATCCCAGTTAAGTTGTAAAGGTTTTGTACATGGTCCTTAAGACACGCGTGGACTAGCATTGTCTCAATGAAATGCAATATCCTTTGTGTTGGCTAATTCAGAACGTTCTTAGTCGATTGCTCCCTTTAATTCACTTAGTTGTGAATAGTATTTCCCAGATTTAATAAGCTGGTTTCAACTAACAGCTGATTATAAGCAATTACCTCCCTCCTACCAAATGCATTGCATAACCTTCTTGGTTATGCCTAAATAGATAGTGGTAGAGGTATCTCTGCGCTTACCTCATGATCTCATATGCTTAACATTATTATACACAATCCGCTTTTGATCACTTTAACTATCCGCTTTATAAATGGAGCAGTTTCATTCTGCTTCTATCGAGAATCGCAACCCTGCTAAGCATTCCTAATTGACGTAATCGCCTTGACACTAATGACTGATTGATTCAAAGAATTCTTCCGATCTGTCGAGTTGTTCTATTGCTGATCATTTTTAATTCGTCCGGGACATGGTGTATCGCTAAAACCTTCTCTACACACTGACCTATGATGGCTTACATCAAGCCAACGTCATCATGGGGCACTGACGTGTAATGGCCCATTTTTTGCTACATCAAATGAGAATCAACATGCACAGTGATTAACACCGTTGGTGGGCCTACATAGTGCCCACTATTTCACCAGCCCCCGCTGTTGTGCATATACGACTGTTTTTACTCTGTATTGTTTATTTGATTATGTACTTTATTCATTACTTGAATCTCGAACGGAAAAAAGATTTCGACAAGCGCAGAGCATATGGTCTCGCCCATAGAAGACTAGCTGTGGCCGCCACTGATACCATTATACTGACCCATCACGGATTATCGTGTAGAGGAACCTTAACGATTCTTGCTTAACAAATATAGTCATAGTCAAATTTCAGACCGAGATCTTTCGAACGCCTCTTATATAAAAACGAGAAATAAAACAAAAATATATTCTTTTGCATTTAATTTATAGTACGTCAATAATGTTAATATATTTGGAATGTATAAGTGCAACAACCTAACCTAATATTGATCATATGACATGTAGACGAGATATGATTTTGTCTATACAGAAAAATGTCACTTACACTGTTAGTTGATTGACAATATCGACATGATTATATCAACTACTTCTAATACTACGCGACCATGTTTATATTTTAAAATTGGAACATTTTATTTTTATTTTAGTAGATTGTTAGGCCTAACTCAATATATAAATATTATTTATACTCATGGTAACCACAAAATATTCCACAGTAATTCTAAAATACCACGAATGCTAAATATTTCACATTATATTTATTTTCAAAAATTAATTCTTTGTGGAAACCATTAAACATACACAGTATGTTTGAAAAATAACCTAACTTTTTAAATTCAAAGAAAACAACGAGCGCCTACTATTGAAACAATATATAATCTGAAAGCTATATATCTCCTCTACAAAACGAGACTGCTATCATTAGAATCGACCAACAGATTGTCAAATTATACATCCCGTACACGTGCGTTCGAGTGGTATAAGCGATTCCAGGATGGTTGTGCTGCTTTGGAAAACAACCAAAAAATAAAAAATCGCGAAGAGTTTGTGGAAAAAGTGCATGAAATGATTGCCTACAATGCGAATCTAACTGTGAGATGAGATTCTACTGTGAGAATCATTCAAGTAAGGACCGAATATCGAGCGCCGGGAAGTTGGTTTTGTTGCACGATAATGCTCCGTCTCATAGGACGGTCGCTATTGGTGAATTTTAAAAAAAGTCTGTGCTTCAACATCCTCGGTATTCGCCTGATTTCTCTCCGTGTGACTAATTCCTTTTCCGTGAGAGGGTCATTAAGGCGAATCCGAAAAAAAAATTTATGCTAGCTTTGGTTGAACGTGCATGGCGATTTAGTGATGTGGAAGGGATGTATTTAGAATAAAAAGAAATAATTTTGGCATAATAACTAATTGTTTTTTTTTTATTTAAAAAGTTCCGTTATTTTCGCGACATGCAGAGTATATAAGTAACAGATGCTTTAAGACCAACACAACAAAATATATATTATGTGCTATTAAGTTAACAAGGAAATAAAATGTAAAATTATGTTATTTAAATTAGAAAATGAAAAAAAATTCTCAAGCTATAACCTCTTATTGAATTATCTCCTCTATTGATCAAATATCTCCCATTCTCTCTAATTTCACACCTCACCCAACTAGTCTATGTTAACATAAATAAACATTTCAATGTAAGTAACTTTCTATAAAATATTTTACAATAAAAATACAAATATAAACTAGATGATTCATCTCGTTCACACCTATTCTCATACATACTTATAAGTTAAATTAAGAAGGAACTAAACTAAAACTGAACCCAGTTCGTGTTCGATGCTGAAGCACTAAAAGAGTTTAAGTTTTATGGTTAAATTGACTCCCCTTTGTAAAATTACTTACTTTGATGGTGCAGATTTGAATTCGCCCCAATCCCCAGATGTAGTTGAATCACCTTTTGGAGCATGAGCAGGAGATCCTGATGGTGAACTACCTGGCGGGGGTGGTAATTTACCAGGAGGAGGTGGAAGCAGCCCTAAACCAGATGAGGGCATTTTTGATTTTGTTTTCGAGTTATTGTCACCACCATCCTTTTTCTAAAACTTTATTATTAGTAAAAAATATTCTCAAACACATTTAATTCCTTACTGTAATTTTCATGTTGATTTTAATAGTTTCACCTTCCTTAAAACCTAAATCTAATGCGGGGCCACTTGGTTCTTCACTAATTTGCTTTTCCTTTTTTACCCATTTGAAGTGATCTTGCAATGCCACATTTAAATCGAAAGAGTCGGATCTGTCGCCAAAACCAATTCCAATAAAAGCAGTCCTTCCATTATCATCTTGAATACGCAATACAAAATACCTAGATGAGTCACTTACAGGTTCAATGGCTATTCCAGGATATGTTTCTATGGGACATTTGGCAAAAAGTTCACCACTGTTTTTATCTTCCAATTTGATTGCCAATTCTGTTCCTTTTGAAATAAGTCTCATTCGTCCAGTCCATGATGGCTCAGCTAAATTCCAATCTGCAGCACTAAAAATATTGACTATGAACGCATTTAATTAACACCTTGATATATGTGCTAACATATTTGATTTAAAGAATAACCAGTTTAGGAAGATCTTCAGTAATACATAGCTTTGTTAAATTATATTTGTTGATCTAGAAAAAGTAAACAGTCGGTTCATAAAGTCTTATATTTATTTCTTTACAAGCGGAAGTGGGCGGAATCTTTGAAAATAAAAGTTATTTAATGATATACATACCGATACCCCCTGTTAGAAGACCTAGGTGGGATATTAAAAACAAAAACCTCTGGTTTTACCAATACTACACTCTCATAAGTATCCATTATCGTCAAATTAAAAAAGAATCAACCTTCTCGGACAGTAAAATGTTGACAAATTGTCACCTGCTGGAGATTTGAGGTGTATTTTGACATAATTGACGTTAAGCATTTTTCATTTTAAATAGAAACTGCATTCTATTTTATATATGAAATATTAGCGTATACGTTTATTAAAGTTTTTCGGCAAACATGTATTTTTTTAATTATAAAACTTAAAGTTTTGAAAAATAATTCATAAATCAACCCTGGTTAAACGAACTATTATATATGAAATCATATATAGTTCTGCACTTGTCAAAAACAGCTGATGACAGGTGGATGTTTTATTGTCTATGATATTATTTAACCAATAATATTTTTGTTAGGAAAGATCTAAATGTTTAATATCTTCAGGTTTAATAGTTCATTGTAAATAAAACAGTAATGAATGATGATGTTTTATGTTGTTGTGAATATTATGATTCTTTTAATGAAAGGAATCATATATTAGGTTGTTTTTGTAATTGCGTAGATTTGGACGAAGCGGTTGATAGGTAAGCTACAAATTTTATATACAGTATTTTTTGGCGAAGAAAATTATGCGAATACTTGACTTTTTTTTGAAGCCAAATCATGTTATTAAATTTGGTTAAAGTTAATTATTTCAAAATGATTATTTGTTTGAATGATTATATTGGATATATATATATATATCTTCGCGGTGAAATTATGAATATTCGAGCTTATTATGTACTGGAAATGTATATAAAGTATATACAACATGTTGCCACTGCAATATCAGAAAGAAAAACATTTATATTCTTTCCAAAAAGTTAGTTTATCTGTTAATACAATTGAAGTTGTTTTTTATCTGTGCAGTTTTAATATCTAATCAGTTAATCAGCTATCAGATAAAGTATTATCATTAGAAGTAAGTTATCATAAGAATTTTTATTTTTAGTTTGATTAGAGGTAGGAAGGTTTCAGAAAGAAATAAAGTTGGATTGCTAAATACTATGCAGGATAGACTGCGTGTACCATGGATAGGAGGAGCCAGACAAGTTGCATTTGATACAATTTTACCTATCTTTATTTTACCTACTATGCTTTTACTGGCATCCATAAGCTTATGGTGGACAGTATTTTCATTCACGACAGTAGCAATATTCTTATCTCTCATATTCAATTTTTTTATAAAAACTATACCAAACACAAAATTCTTCTTTGCTTGGACTATAACTTCAATAGTGTTACTTTACTTTATTTTTGAGTTTGTGGTGATACCATTTCTAGAAATACTGGTGGAGGAAAATATAGCTTTAAGTGTTTTAATATTTTGTTTTATTATCTGCTTTTATACTACAAAAATAAGAGCGCATGAACTGACTTTGCCTGTAAGCAGTGAAAGCTTAGTAGGGAAAGATGTAAGTGTATTTTATGCCTGTGGAATATGCGAAGCTAAAATTCCAGATAAAGATCATCACTGTGTTTGGTAAGTTTATTCAATGTTTTTTTCAACTAAAAACACTTCCTTTCTTTGAATACTAATTTTATTTATTAAGTTTTGGTCAGACTAATCACCTAATATTTAGAAATGGATATTGTTTTCATATATGCTCAGTACTTTGTTAGAACAGTAAGATTATTATAATTCTTAATTCAGTGAAGTTTTCTAAGTTGCCAAAACCCTCACTACAGAAATAGTTGAATTGTTTTTGTATAGCACATCCTAAAATCCAAATGTAAAAATAAAAATGTAGGCGTTGATACGACGTATGTAAATAAGACTGGTAGCGTAACGGTCGATTTGGCAACAATGTTTGCTTCTCCTTTGGAGGGAGAGACATATCTTCTGTCAAAAAGCATCAAAATTTTACATTTGTGAGATAGGTAATAAAAACGGGACGAACTTTTGCATCAACCCAATAGAATTTTTTGGAGTCTAACGCTTACCAATCGCAGAAGGGCGGGTAATTATTAGGTTCAACAAATTACTGTGGAATTTTTAAGTAAACTACACAAAGTGGAAAAAGTTTATTGTTCATGTGAGATTTATAGTTTTCGAGAGTGTGCAAATCTTAAATTAGTATTACTAAATATGTCTCTAGACCCTAAAAACTGAGAATAATAAATATTCTTTATTTTTCAGGTTTGACTGTTGTATAAGCAAATACAACCAGTGCTATTTCATTACTGCACTACTTTTTGCTATTATTGCACTACTTTATAGCTCAAACTTGACTTTAACTTCAGTATGTCATCCATTTAAATTCTACAAAACCATATTGTTACCCGACGATTGTTCAGATGTATATTATCAGTTTGAGTAAGTCTGGCTTTTTGATTGATGAAATAAATTTCATTACCAATAATTATTTTTTAGATTATCATTATCATTTGTATCAGCAATATATAGCATATTTTTAGCTGTAATGCTGCTAATTTTGCTAATGCAACAAGTGCTTTTAATATCGATGGGACTATCTTTAAAAGAATGGAACAAACTGTCATTTTTTTCCAAATTATGTCTTGGTTTAAACAAGAAACGGATACACAACAGAGGTTTCTTTAAAAATTGGTCCAGGATAATATGCTGGAATAAACCAGTGAGTGAGTATCACTCACTCAATAGAGAAGTATGAATGAATAAATAGTTTGTACTTAAATTTGGGACTGATTTAAAGCACCTTATAGAGCATGTACAATGTCTGTGAATGTTATTATATATAGTATTTATTTTAATTTAAGCAAAACTTTATTTTTAAAGTTCAAAATTGCAATAAAATATTTTTATACTTTTACGGTACAAGTTTTCTTTTCCCTTACTTTCACAAAAAAAACCGTAAAATGTATAACCGTAGCCAAAAGTTTGAACACTTTAATTATTATGCTGGAGTTTTAGGTTAGATTCAATAAAACTTAAAAAACAAATCAGTCCATGTGTATTTATATATCTATAAGCAAAATAATCATTATTTGGTTAATTCCCCTTTGTAGTCATTATTTCTGACACTTTTGATGTTTTATCTTATTCCAGTCTTGTTGAAAGAAGTTTTCTTTAGACCTCATCAGTTCACCTTTAGAAATTGACGATTTTAATGCGGTTTAAAGCATATATATGTACTTCATAGAAAAATCATTATGCTTCATCCTTAGCGGCGGCAAAGGATCATGTTCACATAGCCATCCCTGAAAATCTAATATAGCCTCCCCTAACGCTATAGGAAACCGCATTGTTAGCGTATTTAAAGCTCCCCTCAATAAAAATTTTTCGAGAAACATCAGAAACCAACTGAGCCTCGAAAAAGACTAGCTTCAGCTAAATCTGATAAAATGGTGTCATTCACAGAGTCAGAGCTAACTCTGGCAATATCATCTCCAAAATTGGACAAGGCGGCAGGGCTAGATGAAGTTTACCCTGAACTTATAAAACACTGCGGGAAAAAGATTGTTCTGTGGCTTGTGAGTTTCTTCAACAACAGAATTTCCAATTGTCGCTTCCCAAAGGCTTTCAAAAATAACAACCATAATTAAGCCAGGTAAGAGTCCGGACAAACCTGAACATTACCGCCCAAACGCCCTTCTTAGTATATGCTTAAAATTATTGGCAAGGCTCATATACAATTGTATTGCTCCAACTGTAAATGGAATACTTCCACTAGAACAAGCCAGTTGCCACCCTGCTTGAAGTTGTTGTGATCAAGTGTTGGCCCTGACTTCTCATTGGAGTAGGGGTACCAGAAGAATCAGAAAGCAGCAATGGTGTTTATAGACCGGACAACTGTATTTGTTGCGGTCTGGTATCATGCTGCATTTGATACAGTCAACAGTCTTTACATTCTTATAAACGGACTTCTTAGTAACATAAAATTCGAGTAGAACAGCAAAAAGAGTAGAACAGCTACTCTCAATAATGCACTACCCCAAGAATCGGTCTTGGCGCCGTTAGTTTTTAACCTGTTAGCAACCTTCTCAAAACAACTGCGAGGATATTCTGCTATTCAGACGACAAGGCACTAACAGCGCAAGACAAATAATATAAAGGATTTGAAAAAATCTTGAATGATGATCTCAACACCTTAGACAAATACTTTACATCCTGGAGACTAGTATCAAATCCATCGAAAACGGACATAACCACATTTCATCTGAACAACCACCGGGCAAGTCAAGAGCTGGACGTGATATTTGTAGATAAAAGAGTGTTAAACAGATCTTCATCGAAATATCTAGGTGTCATATTGGACAGATAACTAATATTTAGAGAACATCTTACAGCAGTGACCGCTCGTGAGTTTGAAATATGGAGGATCTGCATAAAAGCAGACGATTTATAAAATACATTTAACAAACCAAAATGGAAAATAAGAGATATAAACTTACCACACTTAGTAAGCTAGTAAAAAATCTCTTATTTCTCATATCATGAAATATATGTAATATTATGTTTTTTTCTTGGGGGGAGGGGGGTGGGTCTGCAGCTCTTATATACCAGCCCCCACTGCTTTACAGCAGTAGCAGGAAAACTTCGAACACGAAACATCATCCAAAAATTAGCAAATTCCAGCTGGGGAGCTGACGTCGAAACTCTGAAAGTTTCAGCTTTGGCGCTTATATATTCTGTAGCGGAGTACTGCAGCCCTGTATGGTTGAATAGTAAGCACGCGACAAAAGTTGACACAATATTGAATCACACAATGAGAATTATCTCCGGTACCGTTAGGTCAACACATGTGAATCAGCCAGAAGTGTAAATTTTGACCCACTTGGCTGTGGAACAAATAAAGGGGAGACATCTACAATCTCTAGTACACCCTGGCAAATTACCCCAGACAGTATACGTCCAGATTTTGTTCTACCCCGAAGATATTGGGTAACGTTAAACAGACTCAGGACAGACCACGGGAGATATGGCGAAATGATGTTTAAGTGGTGTTTGCGAGAAACACCAGAGTGTTACTGTGGAAGTGCCTCACATCAACTACATATATGTGCGTATTAAAATGATGTGTATCTCCTGAAGTAATTGACTTGATGAACCAATTGAACTTACTTCATAACTGCATGCGCAGTGCCATTTTATCTTGGTATGTTTGTCATTTACATTTATACTGTCATATACTGTGTATATTCATTCTTTACATTTATATTTATAATTTTATTATTTTATATATTTTTTTTTTTTTTCTTTTTTTATTTGCTATATACATGTACTCTAAAAAGCACATACGATAAATAAAATAAAATAACAAGGTACATGGTCGTAAATCCATTTAAGATGATGAACGCTCGGAACGTCCAAAAACCGTCACGACGGACAAAATTGTTATAAAACCCACAATGTCGTATTAAATATTAGTCGACTGAAGGTGCGCGGATTAGCTGACGTTGTAAACATATCTAGTATAATTTTACACGTTTTGGATATGAAAAGTTCCACTTTCTACCCGATGGATACTGCATTCGTTAACCAGACTACAGAACAAGTCCACAAAATTAACAGAGACATTTAGAGCATTAAGGTATTACTCAGCAACTTTTTTTAGATATTAGTCAGGCCTTTGATAAGGTGTCGCACGATGGAGTTTTATTTAACTAAAGAAAAATCTCCCCTATTAGTACTTTATGATACTAAGTCATGCTTAAAAGATAGGCACTTTTTAGTAAAACGACATAATGAGTACACTGAATTTTTTACAATCAATGCAAGAGTACCACAGGGTAGTGTACTGAACCCAGTGCTTTAACTCATACATATAACTGAACTGCCTACTACCAAACTAACAACAGTTGCAGCTGACTGACTTCCAACACCAACCCAGTAGCGACATCAACAAATCTGCTAATTAATTTAGATAAAATTGAAGACTGGCATAAAAATGGAAAATAAAGGCTAATGAAGCAAAATCCGTACATGCTACCTCTCTGAAAAAGAGATATTTGCCCACCAGTTTCATTAAACAATTACCATTAGCTGAAGACGCACAATATCTCGGTATACAGTTGGATCGAAGATTAAGTTGGCGCAAGTATATCTTCACAAAACGTACTTGTATTGAAATTAAGACGATGTATTGGTTTATTGGACGGAAACCAAAATTAACTCTGGACAATAAAATACTACTTTACAAAAGTCATACTTAAGCCAGTGTGGGGATCAAGAGCAGAGTCTAATCATGAAATTTTCCAGAAATTTCAGAATAAAGTTATAAGTATAATCGTAGATGCTCGAAGATATGTGCCCAATTTCATCATCCAGCGAGAAACCCCAGTGTCCTCCAAAGAACCAATTAAACAATGTAGTGAAAGGTACAATAAAAGACTAACAGTGCCCCCTAATGCATTAGCTAACCAACTGGTGTTAAGTGATGGTATACAAAGATTTGAAAAATTCCAAGTCATTAAATTCGGAGACAAAAATACCTTAGATTAATTATACATACAGTTTGATTTTTGTAATTGTCACTTATACGCTGTCAAATTGTAAGCTTATTGTCTGTATGGACAAATTGCTGAATTTCCAGGAGTAGTTACAAAAAAAGGAATGTTTTTATATTGATCATGGAAAAAAATCTGCTTCCAAACTTTTTGACGATAGTTACGTTATTTTTTATCCACGTGAATTATCTACATGTTGCAAATTTCTTCAGTGCATTATTGTTTCTTAGCATTTTATAACATACTAAATCAGAGTGTTATGATGATTTTTTTATTTCAGAAAATTTTGTTCGTAAAATGCAATAAAGTAGTGTTATACTTACGATAATTAACTTTTTCTTTTATTGGGAATGTACGTTTGTTGGCAGTAACATAAGACTCGCTAACGAACAAAAATATATTATACAGAACACCACTGAAAATCTTAGTTCACTTTTACAATCGATATAAAAAAATGTTATAAAATTATGTTAAATACCATTCTTTTAATTTTACACAAGATTCATTTATATATTAGCTATATACAATACAGAATATCATGAAACGTTTCCTCCGTATATAACTTACATTTACAACTATTCAAACGGTGACATATCAATTCGATTAATGATGAAAATCAAAGTTAAAAAAAAAATGGATGATAAGTGAAAGTGATATTAATTACGGAGTTTCCATTGGCGTTGATAGTGACATCACATGTTCTGAACCTCGCCTAAAAATTGTGGTAAGTGGTTAAGTCACTGTAAGGATTAATAAAATTTGTATTAGAGCTAAGTGTTACTTAACGTTAAACGTGTTAGTTAATGATATGAGATATGACAACATTTAAGCCAACCAAGCAAAGTTCTCTCATCTCATAGTTCAAGTAACGTATTATAACATTTAATTTTGAATTGAAAAGTTTTAATAATGATCGTTTTGATTGAAATCAACAACCGCTGTTTTCCCTAGGTGTTAATAACATATCAATCAATAAGTTCGTAGAATGATTAATAAAACAACAACTTTTAGGCAAAATTTGACTATTCATCTACATAATCTCCTTCAAGAGTGATACATTGATGCCAACGCTTCTCTAACATTTCGATGCCTTTTTTGTAAAACGATTTATCTTTGGCCTCAGTTTTGGCAATCACTTCTTCATTGGAGCCAAATCTCTTTCCCTGGAGCTTTCTTTTTAGATATGCAAACAGGTAGTAGTCGCTGGAGGCCAAATCCGGAGAATACAGTGGATGGGGAAGCAATGAAAGTGTAATTCATGCAATTTTGCCATTGTTGCGAGCGACTTGTGATATGGTGCATTATCCTGATGAAAGAGCGCTTTTTCTTCTTCATTTGGGGTACGTTTTTTTAGCAATATCTTCTTTCAAACGCATCAATAACGCCATTAAATATTCGTTATTGATGGTTCTTACTTTGTCAAGGTAATTAATGAATAAAATACCTTGCGCATCCCAAAATACGGATACCAAAACTTTACCAACTGACATTTGTGTTTTTGATCGCTTTGGACGACTTTCCCCAGTTGCTGTCCACTCTGCTGACTGTCGATTTGACCGTGGAGTGTAGTGATGGATCCATGTTTCATCCATTGCCACATACCACATGAAAAAAATCCTTTTTATTGCGCTGAATCGCCGACGCGTTGCTGTTCTTGATCGACTGTTAGCAAATGTGGTACCCACTTCGAACAGAGCTGTCTCATGGACAAATGTTCATGCAAAACGGTGAATACATTGTCTTTTGATATCCTTAAAGTTCAGTTATCTCACGTAACTTCAATTTACGATCGGCGAAAACTATTTTGTGGACTTTTTTATGTTTTCTGACTTAAATGCCAAATTTGGGCGACCAGAGCGTTCTGCGTCATCGGTCTTTGTACGGCCGTGTTTAAAATCAGCAAGCTTCTTCTCTACCATTGTCTCGATGGAGCAGAGTCCGAATAACACTTGTCAAGCTATTGCTTTGCTTGAACGGTATTTTTTCCCATTAAAAAGCAATGCTTTATTAAAACAGGACACTCAGATATTTCCATTGTTTTCAAAATTACAAGAGTAGTGTCACTAAAACCACCGTAACTTGTGAACTAAACCTCAGATTGTCATGAAATTTTGACACGTATCATTTGAAGGTTAATGCTTCCTAAAAAATCAAATGGATTTGTCGATAGTGGCGTCATCTATATGTCATCCTATAAACTTATTGAGTGATGTGTTATATAATGCCATCCTATTGATTCTAGACGAAAACAACATTACCGGAGAAATCAGAAATTGTATTACCTTTAACAAAGTTACTTTGCAGTCTATCTTATGATCTAAACTTATACAAAGGAACACGAAAGTTCTATAAAACACTCTTTCGGCCAGTAGTCAGTCACATATGGCGTGGACCATCACAAAGAAGACAGAAAAGATGCTTGCAGTATTTGAAAGAGGAGTATTCAGCAGCATTTTTGGTGTTGATGACAATTGCAGGATTAGGTATAACTTCGAACTCAAGCAATTGCTGGCAAGAGGCTGCTAGAGATCGATTTGAATGGGGGGCGAAGGCTGAAGGGGGTCAGCGCTTACTGACCGACTGTAGCATCACAGGAAGAAGAAGAAAATCCTCTTGATTATCTTTATTTAAAAGAAAATACTTTTTAATAGTTTCACTGCACATAAACAGGATGTTGTGTATTCACTAAGAGACTTCAGTTGCCAAGAATTTCCCGGACGTTTTGGACATACAGTACATATAATCAAGCATTCTTTAAGTATGCAAACGTTGAAAAAATAGTTCAATTGTTATATTGGAACCCTTAGTACTAAACTAAAATATATTTTAGATATACCGCTAAACACCAAATCATTTTTTACACTTCTCGACGCGCGTTTCGCTAACCATGTTAAGATCATCAGGAGATTATTTTTTGGATTTTTTTTAATCGATTTCGTTAACTTGGTGGCAGTAATTAACTCCTTTTGAATCTGTCGAATTGATTCAAGATACAAAAGTTGGATACATCTTTTGAAACTTATAGAAAACATATATAAACATGCAATAAGTACTATTGGGCTATACACTTTAACAAAAAAAATCAATAAAAGGAGGAATTTAACAAGGATATTCATTATCGACACAATGTGTCAATTTGGTACTTGAAGACATCAATAAATTAAGTCATATTAATAGATATGATAAAGGGGCTAAGGGATACATTAGAAGTAGAACTGACAATGAATATGAGTAGAACTAAAATCTTGATGCAAACAGCAGGTAATATGCATGACGAACTACTAGTGTGTGATACGGGGACTTACACGTCAGAAACGTGGGTACCAACATCAGAAACAATTCACAAACGTACAGGTAACAACTATTTTATTGGAGGACCAATGACTATGACGATACGACGACATTCGAAACGACAGCACAGAGGAATGGATGATTAAAAAGGAGGCGTATATCTAACACTGGGTGTTGAACGCTATTTATAGAGAGAATAGAAAAAATCAGACCTAACAGAATGCTTGTGGGATCCAGGTTAACTGTTTCAACAATTTTTCATCATCTTTTGAATATGCTAACTTGGTTAGCGAAAGGCACGTCGAGTGAGTTCAAATCAACCAAGACACCAAAAGTTCCAAAAGCAAAATTGAATTAAAAAATTAAATGTTACCCCCAATAACACTTATGGTTTGGTTACAGTTGATTGGAAACATGTTTCAACGTATCTAATAGAAGAAATCGGGACTAAACAGCTAATTAATATAACTTATATTTGCCCACTTGCAAAATAATGATGAAAGGAAGCTAAGACACCATTTTTCTGAGATATTGTGTCTCTAAGGTCTGATTTGTCGCTTATTTTGAAGCTTCCAAAAAGGCAGGTTGGAAGCCATCATATATAATTACAGATATATTTGTACAATACGAAAATTATAATATACCCCACATCCAAACAAGCATTCATAAAAATATTATTTGCTAATATGCTTTGTAGGATATATAGGGTGGAACAAGTATCGCGCTACCATTTCGTAATAATTGTGTCAGTTTGGGTTTGGTTGTTATGTAGTGCAGACGTGCAAGTTTTATTATGGATAAATATAGGCTTAAAAAAAACGCAATGAAATTGTAATTTGGATTAAGAAATAATCAATTATTGTAACTCCACGTGAATTTAGACGAAAAAATCCAAATCACCGGCGCCTCAATAAACGACATTTATCGTTTATTCAGGCTATTTCAAAAATTTTGAAGAGTTGGGAATAGGGCCCGCATCAGAGGTCCAAGAAGAGTGCAAAGCTCTGAAAATATTGCACGTCTAGAGAAGTCTCCATAAATGACGACATGGTGTACAATTGGGAAGTTAACGTTCTTCAATTTTAAGAAGTGAGTTTCACGTTTCCTTATAAGATCCAAATAGTTCAAGACCTCTTGCCCAGACACAATCATAAACGATTAGGATACTGTAATGCCATCGTAAGTCAATTAAATTGATAATTTTCATGCAAAATTAATAACTAGCGATGATTTTTATAGGGGTTTTAGAAGGAAAAGGTTTTTCATAAATAAGCCCCAAACCATACAATGTACTCAAGGACAACATCCGTGCTGAAATCAATGTATTAATAAGAGATACTGTGATATTAGGAAAATAGAGCAGTTACAATAAAAGACGGTGTTTGGTAAATAAAGCTGTAATAGCATTATGTAATCAGTACAATAACTGTACTTTTAATATAAATATATAACAAAAAACGGAAAACATAATATCAAACTTAGTTTTAAACAAAATACTGTAAACATAACATTTAACAAAAATTTAGAAGAACTTGAAAATGTGGTCATAAAAATAGAGACAACCAAGAAACAATCCCAATACATACTATTGAACATTGAACAGTTAAGAAAAGTATTAAATAACACATAAACATTTTTTGAACATTTAATATATAGGCATAGAGTTTACAAGTCTTCGACATATTTCTAATGGTATAGCTTCCCATTCTTTTTTAAGCACCTCCCAAAGTTCAAGCTTTCTCGTTTTATGTTTACTCACCCCATTCTTGAAGTAAGTCCACAAGCTCTCAATGGGATTGAGGTCCGGCAATAAATCCACTTTATTTTCACTAAAAAATTGTTTCGTTTTCCTAGCAGTAGGTTTCGGATCATTATCCTGTTGATATTTTGATACCAGCGGCATATTTTATTCTATAAAAGGTAGCATGGCTCCCACAAGTATGTGGATGTACTCATTTTGGTCCATGTTATTTTTAACCCTGTAAATTGGTCCTACACCACACCATGAAAAATCTGCCCACTGCTTTATATTATCATCTCCATGCTTTACAATTTTAATAGAATGTTTTGGTAATAATTCTTGGTTGGGTGGTCTTCTAACATATCGCCTACCATCAGAACTTAAAATAAATTTATTTTTGTTTCATCGCTCCATTTCTTCATTTCCTATTCACCATACCAATTTAACTGATCTTGGGCAAACTTTAAACGTGATTTTATATTCATTACATTCTTCTGTGTAAGTTACTTGCTTGAAGCCTTCTTAGAATTGTTCTTGAATTTATTTCTAACCCTAGTTCACTTTTAATTTCGGTAGACGATTTAAATGGGCTATTTTTTGAAATTCGGACAATCTACCTGTCAGTATGAGCTGTCGTTTTTCTTCTAGCTCCACGGTTTTGGTGAACGGGTTGCTTTTTTAGAGTATGTCGCACCACCTATTATTAGGGTCAGGGTATATTCTGCACTCTTTCAGCAGCTGTACAATGGACGCTACGACCCATTTCTAACAACATTATTATTTGGCTAAGTTTGTTTGTATTTATTTTTTAAATTTCAACGCTTGAAATAAACAAAACGTATAGATAAATTAAGAGCAAAACTCGAAGCAAAACACATTTTCATGTTCTTTTGCCTAAATTTATGTTAAATATTATGTTTACAGTATTTTTTTAAAAACTAAATTTGATTTATGTTTTCGCTTTTTATTATATATTTATATTGTACAGTTATTGTCCTAATTACATACATTGACTTTATATGCCAGTGTATTTTATGTTTCTCCGGCCACCACTGTATGTTGACAACGGTTATGGAAAATGTGTTAAAAAAGGCACAAAGTTGCATTGTTGCTAATACCCCACATTTGACTAATATAATTTTCAAAAATTACAAGATGAAATAAACATATAGAAACAAATATATATTCTGAGAATATAAATAATATATATTGTTTCTTTTCAAAGTTATATATAATTAGAGTGGTAGCGTGATACTGGCCCTATTCATTATATTTGGAAAAAATACTCTTCAAGAGAATTGATGCGGAGTTAACTAAAACTACGCGCATCTTTAACTGCCGATTTGTTTTTTTTTTCAATACCTTATTTGATATAATCATTTTTTAAAGCTATTTTCACAGTATCTAGTTCCTTCCGGGCAATTCATTATTAGTACGGAAGGAAATTGCACCTAAATAACAAATTTATAACAAAATTTAAGTGACCATTCATTCCACACTTATAATCCACTTTTTTGCTACCTTTTTCTTATACATATAAATAATTCACCTAACTTGAATATTGGGATATTAAAACTACTGCATTTTATTAAAGAAGTCGGTAAAAATAACTAATTAAAATAAATTATTATGAAATATTTATTGACTATATACAATAAACCGATCTTCCATTACAGTTCTAATATCACGACTACAGTGACGACACACCACAAGTAGAAAATTCTTAAAATGTAGAATACAATTTTTTTTGTGGTAATGTACCTCTCTCTTCGTTACAACAACCCCATTCTGGCAGGGTAATAATTATAGTTAATGTGAAACAGGCAAAATTAATTGTAAAAATAGCGTAAGCTTTTGAGAACACATAAGGAATACCGCTTCTTTTCAACAAGGCAAAACGAATAGTTTCCAATAAAAATTCTTTAAAAACAAAAGTATTTTACAAGAAATTAGTATACTATATCATTGTTTTATCTAAATTATAAACAAGGCTTACGTGTCACTTTGATGATTTACCTATTTCGTTGGTTTGATATTTTGGTTTTCCATGGGTGAATGGCAAATATTTGTACTTGATCATGTGCTGAAATGAAAACAAAACGCATATATTACAAAGATATAGTAACAGTTATTATGCTTATTACAGTTATAATGATGCATTCAATAGATAATTAATTTTTATAACGTACTCCGTTATTCAGTACTTCTGATAGAAAGTACCAAATTTCCTGGTCCGCGTATTAAAATATAAGGTACTTTTTATTTTTAATTAATTTTATAGCTACCGCAGTTTTTTTGCGATTAGGTCCACCATTATTTACTTAACTTATATATTTGTATTAAATGGTCTATTCGCGATAATTTTATTTAGCAACTTTAGTTTTCTTGTTGGTGTTATAAGTTGTGCTGTTTGTGATCGTATTTAAGCGGATTTATAAACGAATTGTGTTTTAAGCATGGATGAATCAACCGAAGTTAGTTCCACTAAGGTGGTTCGGAAGGCTTTAACAATGGATGAAAAAAATTTCAATAATTCAGGAGATAGAAGTGGTGCTACAAGTCGACATCTGCAAATCCAGGGCTTTGAAAAGAAAACAGTATCCACGATACAGATAAACAAACATAAAATATTGCAATTCCGCGAAGTTTCGAAACAAGGTAAAATAATTGACAAACCTATGCAAAACAACATTAATGAATCTTTTCTCCTTTATTTGGGTTTTTCGCCACTGTCTAAAACTCAAAAAATACAGAAGATTAAAAGAAACCGCTATAATTAATGTAAATAAAAATAACTGTATTGCTATGCCTTCGGTAGATTTCAATTCATTATGGTTCCCAATTCTAAAGAATACAATTAAAAACATTTAAATATTTGAATACACAATCAGTACAATAAATAATCACAGAGTAAACATTACCTATATATATTGGTATATATATATATATATATATATATATATATATATATATATATATATATATATATATATATATATATATATATATATATATATATATATAATATATATATATATATATACATATATATATATTTTGGTAGTATGTCACTTTCATGAAAATCCATTGTTGTCAATGTAAGTATCGTTGACATACAAAAAAATATATTTACTTTCACTCGTTACTTTATATATTACAAATTAATATAATTTATTTTTTAGTTCAGTTTTGAAAACGGGGGGAGATTACCCTCCGAAACGTTAACGTTAAAAGTTTGTACATTTTTTATAACATTTTTATATCTTTAAAATTTTGTTCGTTAGGCAAATTTATTACAAAAAAGAATCACTGAGAAATTTGTCTCCGTTTGGTTTTTTGTTTTTACCCAGTGATTCTTTCTTTAAATAAGAACAGGTATTTTTGATATTTTTTGAGTTTTAGACAGTGGCGAAAAACCCAAATAAAGGAGAAAAAAATATATGAACACGCCACAATCAGTCAGACATTACTAACATTAATGAAGCATTACTTCAATGGTTTATGTATCAAAGAAGCATGAATTCTTCAATTATTGTGCTACAGGCAAAGGCTGAAGAGTTTGCGAAAGTGTTTAATGTTGCTGGATTTTCTTGCGATTCGGGTTGGTTATATAGATTCAAAAAGCGGTACAATATAAGTTCTAGTAAAATTCATGGATAAGCTGCGAGTGTAAACCTGGAAAATGCGATGGATTGGGTTAAATTAAGATTAGTTCCACATCTTAGAAACTATGACGCTAGCGATGTTTTTTAACGACGATGAACTTGGTATTTTTTACAAACTTGCTCCAGATCGTAGAATCGCTTTAAGGATGAAAAATGTATCGGGAGAAAACTATCGAAGGAAATAATAACCGTTCTTGTGTGAGCAAACATGATCAGAATTGAAAAACGCAAACTTTTAGTTATTGGCAAATTTAACAAACCCCTCAAACGTAAAAAAACTACCAATTAATTATATAGCAAACAAGCGAGCGTGGAGCTGATATTTTCGAAAGTGAATTAAGATCATGGGACAAACAACTGATAAGACAAAATAGGTACATATTATTGCTTGTTGATAAATGCCCTGATTATCCGTATCTTACAAATCTAAAAAACATTAAACTGGATTTTTTCCCCACAAATTTTACGTCCGCTCGGCAACCAACGGATCAAGGTGTTATGATCAGCTTATGATCAGTAATGTTAAGTGCATTGAAAATAGTACACCAATAGCAATAAATATGCTCGATGCTATTGAAATTATTTCTAAAGCTTAGCAACAGGTTTCCCAAAAAACAATTAAGAATTGTTTCAAGCATGCCCTCCCTTTGCGAGTTCGATGACTTGCCTCTCACCCAATGGCTTATTAAACAAGCTGAGGCGGGCGAGTACAACCTACCTTTAAGTGTCTGGTTTATTATAATTTTAACTTGGAAAAATTAAATTCCACTATAATAAGACGATGGATAATGACCTTGCGACATCAAGGATGCTTACCGACAAGGAGATTACGGCGCAGATTGGTGGAGCTGAAAAGCAAAGCTCCAAAAGCAAACTCATATTACAGACTTTTTTACAAAGTACTTTTAAGTTTTTTGTGCAGTTTTGTTTTTTTATGTTTTGTTTTGTTATGAGTAGATTTTATGTTTTAAAAAGGAAATTTTCTATTATTTTGTTCTTGCTTCCATTATAATATGTGTGCATTTTTGTCAGGAATTATTAAAAGCCATAAAAATGTAATTACATATGTATATGTAGGTATACACATATTTTAATTTTTTTTAACGAACTTCTTATATAACGTACCGATTATTAAAGTTAGGTTTGGTTTAGGAATTTTACTGTATTTAGTAACTTGGTTTCTTATTCCTGTAGTGCTACTTTTTTTCTGCTTCTTCCTGTGGTGTCAGTGAACCTTGACCTCCTTCAACCATCGCG
Source organism: Cosmopolites sordidus (assembly GCA_031761425.1). Taxonomy (NCBI): domain Eukaryota; kingdom Metazoa; phylum Arthropoda; class Insecta; order Coleoptera; family Curculionidae; genus Cosmopolites; species Cosmopolites sordidus. The sequence goes on from JARFXV010000001.1 coordinate 122,889, forward strand.
TACGACCAGACCAACCTCCAGCAGCTCCTTGCAAATTTTTGACGTTCTTCTTTTGACGTTTCTTCAGGATCTCTTCTTACATTGTCCTGCCATCGTATCTTTGACCTATCTTTTTTATTACCCCCTATTTGCCCCATGATTTTCTTTGGTACTCGGTTTTCCGGCATTCTCGCTATGTGCCCAATCCATTTGAGTCGCGGTATTTAGTTTTCCAAAATAACTTTATTCTTTTTTCGCCCTTTCTCTAAAACTGCAATCCTTCCCAGTGAGAAGAATTTCATAAAGGCGCTTGATGTTATTTTGAGTATGTTTGGCCCATTCTTCCTCAATTTCCTTTTGAGTTTGAAATTGCCTTGAACCCCTGTGCACTTCTCTGGCACTGCCCCCAAACATGTTCGGTGATACTAAACTTGAAGAGATTTACCATTAAACACCAAATCACTTATTTTAACTTCTCGACGCACGTTTCGCTAACCATGTTAGCATCACCAGGAGATCATTTAATCTAATTTAATCCAATCGTGCGTCGAGTTCAAAAAAAGTAATTTGGTGTTTAGTGGTAAATCTCTTCAAGTTTAGTGTTGCACAGCAAAGGTTCCAATAGAAGAATTGATGTTCAATGTTGAGATCTGGGGAACTTGCCGGCCAATCTAAAATGCGGATATTCTTCCACTGAAAATACTCGTTAACAACCCGAACCGTATGCATGGAAGCATTGCCTCGCTGATATATCGAATTATTGTTTCGCGTTGTTTTCAAATATTTCCTTAGTTGTGTATGAATCATATTTATGCAGTCCAGACTGTTTTATTGGGTCAGAAATTAAACAATGTCAGTTTTCCATATCCGATGCCTGACTAAACCATGACGCTAGCACCACTCACTTGTCGCTTTTAGAATTTTTTTCTTCCTTTCTCAAGTCAGGGAAGGAGTAAGAGCAGCCGTTTTTCAATAGAAAACATTTGCTCATATCTGGTTTCAATGTTTTTTTATGAACATCTCTGGCAGGCAGTAAACTTCATTTTCTTCCACTGAATATGTGAAACTGGTTAGACTTTTCTATCGTTTTCAATATTGGTAATCACAAGTGCTTTATACGCAATCTGGTCTTCCAGTCAATAGAGGTCCCTGTCTTCCAGTCAATAGAGGTCTTCCAGTAATTGTTTTCTTTCTGTACCCTCTAGGACGTTATTCGCTTGTGCATTTGCAAAATTATTTGTTCTCAGGATGCTTTGCACATTTTGAACATCCCAATATGAATTTATTTTCACTTCGTTAGAAGAAAGATGGCTGGGTTGTAAAATTGTAGGTTGAAGAAAGAGAAACAAGCTGTATTTAAAAAATAAACAATAAGTGTCCTATCTTTTTGATCTACCACATATAACAATAACCTACATTATAAACAACCAGAAATACGCTCCTTTTGTCTAGTAAATCCAATTATAATATCCAAGAAAAGATCAATAATATTGAAGAATGTAAAAATTCCCAAAAAACATGGTGAGTCCTATTTTTTAGTGATTGATTTGAACTTCAGAACCTATTTGAATCAGAAATATCCACGCCAACAAGATGTTGCTGGTCAAGCTGCCGCGGCTGATTGTTAACGGAAGCAATACATTTGTGTTAGTGATGCTATGGGGGGAAAATGCCTTTATACTGGCAAGGGGAGAAGGTAAGCCATTTTGGTTCACGACAATGGCCCACCACATGTAGCAAAACAAGACTATGAAACGATCATCGAGTGGGACTTGGGAGATTTTATCGCATGTGGCGTATTATCCAGACTTCAAGTTTGTCTTTTTTTTTTTAAATAAAATGCGAACAAACAAACGATGTATGTTGAATAGTGAGCATTCAATAATGAGTTAGTTATCCACTTATAAAAAAATTAGTATTTTAATTTATTTAGTTATAAAAAATTTTAAAAATAAAGTACTTTTTTTATTATTAAAATAAAATTTAAACAGTCTAGTTATGTATCCCCTGCAGTACCAATAAATTAGAAATCTATTGCAAAGATGATTAGAGATGCATTAAAAACAGACAAACATTAAACATTACAAACATTACAGACATTAAAAACAGAAAAAATTGATTGGATAACGAAAAAAAAAACTCTGGTAAAAAAACTATGAATCACACTCGCTAAAAATCAGGTGATTTAGAACTCGATTTGTTCTCTATTTATTGATTATAACATACATTTCTATGAATCAAATAAAGATAACAAATCAGGTTCTAATCAGGTTGAAAATATATTGCTGCTTAATCATGTGATTCTATAAATATATAACTATATTTTAATATCAATTCTTCTATTTGAACCTTTAGTGTAGAACACTAAACTCAATGATATTTACTATTAAACACCAAATCACTTTTAAATGTTCTCAAAGTGAATATTTGAATATGTAACAGAATTCATCAGGCTTTGAAGTCTGAGAAATCTTAACATTATTTGAGGCTCACAGTATCTTAACTTTAACCAGGTATAATTATCATATAAGAAAAGCAAAGTTTAATATTATTATCTCTAAGAATTTTAACATTTACAGATACAGATATACATACCTTGATCTGTCTTTTCATAGTTATACAAAACAGTGTGATAAAATACATGACTAAAATTGGCCAGAAAACTGGTATATTGAAACAATCAAAGAATGTACATATTAAACCAATAACTGTACTTTTTGTTACTGAATACCAGAATTTGAATTCTGGCAATCTTCTGATAAATGGTCTAAATTCTTCATTAGCTCTAGTGGGTAATTCTGGCCCATTATCTTCCGCTACAAGTATATACATATATATAACATAGTGAAGTAACATATTAGTATTCTTGAAAATTTCCTACCATCAAAGTCCATTGCTGGATCAATTTTTGGTGTAAGGAATGCTATAAAAAGGTTTAGATGGTAAATTCCCAATGCATATGTTATTATATACCATCCCTGCAATCAATAAAATTTATTATTAAAAGAATACATCAGCCTAATTTGTAAAAAAGCAAAAGGACTACCACATTACATTAAACTTTAAAGAAACAGAAAACAAAAGTTTGCAATGGTTATTTAATTTAATTTAGTCTAAATATACATTAATTGTATAATGCTGTATTAATGTCTTTAAACTTACTGAATGAATTAAAATCATGCATAAACTATCAAAGAAGTGGTGGAATATCACATTGCTCAGTTCCATAGTCATTCCTTTTGTTTTCTTTATATACTTCTATTATTTAATTTAAATATAAGTTATTTAAGTTTATCCAGATATTTCCCCCAAAATTAATATTATTAAAAATAATACCTGAGCAAAGATAATTCGGGCCATAAACCCCAGGATGAGTAAAATAGCAATAAACCATCTAGCTTTTCGCCAGGGTACAGTTCTGTCCACCACTCCTTGGTACCACTAGAACACACAAGAAGACACTCTAAGAAATGGTACCTGTTTTAAAACGATGCGTAATCCAAACACCAGCAACAAAAGTATAGTACACAACCAACGTGTTCTACTATGAGGCGTCCATCGGTCTAGAGCAGCCTGATGTATCTGATATAGTAAGGTATTTTATAAATACGCAGAACTGTTTTGTAACTAACTTAATATTATTACTTATGTGGAAAACAACACAAATATATGCATATAAAACAGTAAATTAAATTTGAATTGAAATACATATCACAAATCTATATTGGCTTTCATATATTACCTGCGACAACCTTGTACATAACTGGGAAATCTTGCTTTTATTGGCACCAGACCCTATTAATTCTTCTTCCATAATTTATATACTTTTTTTGGATACTGAAAATATAATATAATTATATATAAAATACCTTGTCCAAACTGACTCTAATTGAATACTAAATATACATATTTTTCCGTACCTGTTTGAGAATAGAAAAGGTGACTTAATTATTTCCAGTTTAATATAAAAATTTATTAATACTTCAGAAAACCCATTTTGTACACGTCGATTCATTAAAATCGGCATTTAGGGACTTTGACATTGACACTTGTGACAGAAGATTAATCGACATAAGTTATTTCACTAATGTAACCAAACTATCTGGTTGCTATCTTATATAAATGACCTAGCATTTATATATGAAGTAGTTCAAAAATCAACGAAAATCTTTTGTTTTCCCGCCATCATGCCTAAAAACCAAAGCTAATAATGTTGCATTTAGGCTGACAATAATAAATTAATGGGAGAGTTTGTTTTTCACTTTTAAACTCTTAATTTTTTCAGGGATTCGATCATGGACATTACAAAAAGACTTTCCGTAAATACATCCTTGCGAAATGCAAGAATATTTGATGATGTGAGTGCTAAAGAATCTGATAAAAGATTATTTACTGTGCTGATTGTGTGATTTTTAGGAAGCCTGGGACGAAGTAGACGGTACTCAGATTAAAAAGACGATAAAAAAGGAACCACAAGACGAAGACGAATGCCACGATAACACATTGGAAAATGGCGAGTTACAAAACAATTTTTTACCTAATATTAAAAAGGAAAAGAACTTGTGCAAAACTCCTTCGCCCGAACCATCAACGTTCGGTGATGTTAAATTCGATCCTCAATGTATAAAAACAGAAAATTTATTCGATGATTCCCCATATAATAAAGAAATTTTCAAAAAATTGCGGATCAAAGAAGAGACACCAATTAAATCAGAAAATGAAGATGCAAATATCAATCCAAAGAATAGTTTTAAAAGCGCTAAACGAACAGTGTTTACCAGGGACTCTCCTTACAAAAGGTGTGGAGCTGATATTGATAAAGTGTCGATGAAAAGTAGATTGGGTCCAAAGATTAATAATTATGATGTACCAAGGTAACATTTATTTAATTTTGTAAAAAAACAATATGCCTCATATATCAATGATGCTGCAAAAGATGACAAGTCTATTAAATTCTGATTAATATTTACTTTAAGAGGTTCTAAAAGAAGTGGGAATTATGAAAGTGACCCAGTAATAATTTCAAGAAGGGAGAAACAAATTGAATATGGAAAAAACACAATTGGATATGACAATTATAAAAAATCAGTTTCAAAGTATGGTAACTTCCATTTGAATGTATGCATTTAATTGGTAATGATTATTTTAGAGAATCAAGAAAACCAGAGGATCCTCAAACTCCAAATAAATATAAAAAATATTCGAGGAGAGGCTGGGACGGTCTAATTAAAAAATGGAGGCTACAATTGCATAAATATGATCCTCCAGAGGATAGTTGAGTTTATATTTTAATCAATAACTTTTAAAAGTATTTTTAATAAAATGTATGTTTTTATGTTAAGGACATTTTTATTATATGAAGTATGATGCTGTATAATAATCGACTGCATTGCAATTGATTTAATAAATGGCAGTGATATAATTAATTTGGTTTTTGTTTCTTTTGTTCTTGTGATAACTGTTATTAATAATTTTGTATGTTCTAAACAGTGAATATGTTCATTGTTGTCCAAGAGTTTTTAGCCAAAAACTCGACGAACGTGATCGAGCAAGCACCATACTCAACTGACATGGCCACTTTTGAGTCAATTGAAGCCATAAAAAATAGTTTGCTGAAGACCATACCATAATCATCCTACAAACAACTTATAGAGAGTTGGGTCAAGAGGTGGTATACTTCTATTGCATTTAATAGAACCTACTTAGAAGACGACAAAATATATTTTTTTGTGTTTTATTTAACAATTCCATGTACTTTTTACACAGAATGTAAAACACACACCACTGGCTAATCAACTAAGAATTTTGAATGGGGAAACTGCTCCATTTAAGAAATTTATCTGAACTTTCATCCATCAAACTTATGTTAAAATATTGCCATTTGGTTTGATAACTAAAAAATATGTCTTGGAAACAATGTTTAACACTTTTTATAAAAGAAAAGGGTGTTTGATTCACATAAAAGTAATATACTATATGTAAATACACATAAATGGTACTTCAGTATATAGTTAATATACTTAATTGTCAAACTATTTAAAAATGTTATTTTTACTTAGTAGGTTTTGGCATTTTGATGTCTGTCATAATACGCATTTATTCCTTGAATTGAAATAATTACCTGAAAATGAATGATACCTCTTCCAGTTTCAGTGTTATATTTAGTTTGCGATCACAACAAAATAATGAAGAAGAAAATCCAGATGAGACCATGGAATCCACTGCAGGAAACTTGTTATGTTTTTTGTATCGCAATGGAAAGCTTGGTGCATCTTATTATGATTTGAGGGACAAAACAGTGACCAATTTAATATTTTCTTTTCGATGTAATATTTTTTAACATGTTTAAACTTTTTTAGTTAAACTTGTATGAAGAAATGTTGGATGCCGCTCCACATTATCTTCGATCAGCATCGATTTATAGAGAAGTTGCACCAAAATACCTGTTAACTTTTGGTAACTTAGCTGATGCGTACGTAAAAGCTTTAATTGGGTTCTCTCAAGCTGATAACCAAGCTTCGGTTACTTCCACAACGGAAAACGACAGTCTTAAATTACCAGAAAATATGTTCCTCACTTCTATAAAAGATTTTGGTAATGCCTATACTGAAACATTACGTGATTTAGTAATGTACAGCGTACATTTGCAGCTTATGAGGTCTCCAAAACGATAGTGCTAAATATTGCGGTGGCTTCAAATAATCTTGAACATTCTGATGTTAAGCAAGAACTCTATGTACATTCTTTGATAAATTTGAATCACCGTCTGTCGGTACAGGCTTTAGCTGCCGTTTATAAGTTTATAGAGAGGAATTGTTCAATGTTTGGTTTTGAAGCTGGCGGTGTTCATTTTTTCCACATAAACCATGTTACTTTGTGAGCACACGTAAAATAATATATATATCGCTTTTATTACGATGTTTTAAATTTAGGAAAAACCATGTTCTTATAGACAGCAATACTTTTAAGTCATTACAAATTTTCTCTCAAAAGTCTCACGAGGCAGCGTTCAAAAGGGGCCAAGAATCCAGCAGTCGCGAGGGGCTAAGTATTTATAAATTGTTTTTGTCGTCATGTAAATCTAAGTTAGGACAATCTCATTTAAGGTAAGGAGCTTAACATAGTATTTACTGAAATATTAACGTACGGGGTGTTTTTAATACATAAAATATTTTCCAATGAAATAATAATAAACCAAGGGAAAACGTAATCATTATTGTACCTATGACTCTTTCTCACTAAGATGCAAATTTTTATTTTGACAGCTAATCTAGTACATATTTGACAGCTAACCTAGTATATATTTAACAGCTAAACTGTATTTGCCTTTATTTTTAAGAAATTGAACAGTGGCCATTTAAAAAATAACACCGATAATACTAATAGATTATGGTAGTTTTGTCAAGTCAATACATCCTTTATTAATCTTTTTATACTTTTTTTACCTTTCACTTCGGTATTTTAAATATTGCAGTATATACTAATTTACTACTATTTTTCTTTACTTATTTTACTTTACTATGCGATAGTATTACTTTCGATATCAGTGGCGGCTCGTGGGTTTTTAAAGTGGGAGGGCGTAGAAGAAAATAGTGCGGCTGAAGATTTTTTTTTGCTTTCCCCGTTCTCCTATTTACTTTTCTTGGTATTGAAACCCTATACAGAAGCTGAACCAGGAAAACATTAAAATTTTCTATTGTTACTACTTACTAGAACATTGGAGGATGGGTTGTTGCTTGTTGCGCAAATAAAGAAATGAATAAGTAGGTACTTACCGTTTCCCCAAGAGCAAACTATTCAAAAAGTTTATTGAAATTGCAAATCAATGGAGAAAATTCGAAAAAGTTCATGAGAAATTCGAAAAGTTCAAAAAAATTTCAAAGTTTTATGACAAAAAAGGTTTATTGTACACATTGTTGTCAGTGAATAGCACCTCGCCGTTTCCTAGTTGTAAAAGTGAAATTCTATTCGCCTGTTTTTGTCCAAAATAAATTTTTCAATAAAGGTCGGAATTTATTAAATATCTTTTAATCAGTTAAAAGTCGAAAAGTCAAACAAGTTTTCGCGAGGCGAACAAAATACACAACACGAGACATTAAATGATCCGTACCCGTCAAATCAGTGTTTAAAACTAATTACCGACCCGCTCGGTCGTAGGGAATCTACGTTCAAATCGCAAGTTTTAGAAAACAGTTAAACCCCCGCATACTGGCAACCAACAAAACCTGTAATATCAACGACGAGATAAGTTGACGTGGCGTCGCTTGAGGTAAACGTCCGACCAACGATGTATAAATTGTGGTGAGGATGGAATTTTTATCCGCATTATTTGGTGTCATGGGTCAACAGACGTTCTTCTACATTTAGAGATTTTAATTTTTAATGATATCTTAAAATGAGTTAAAGGGAAGAAACTGAACGGAAATAAAATATGGTGTTTTGCTCTGAAAAATTGTTTATTGTCATAAGAGCTGGAGGGGCGACGCTCCAACGCCCTCCCTCATGAGCCGACACTGATCTGGATATTGTATACTACGAGGGTAGTCTGAAAAGTTTCCAGCCTTAACATGAAGATGGCGTCACTCGTCAAAAAATTTCTCGTAATATATTTGCTCATGCGTTGAAAGATAACCTTGAAATGTCAGCCATATTAGATGCTTAGATGAACGGGACACGTGGCAAGAATGTCAGCAAACCGAATATCAAGGAGAATAATGAAGGGGCGAATAACAATTGAGGTATACTAAAGACACGGTGGTAGGACAATGTAAGAAGAGATGATGATGACAATGTAAGAAGAGTGACTTCCGCACATCAAAAATCGAGCCGTTTGAACATGAGGGTTCACGGAGGTCAAGGCTCATTAACGGACTGTAGCATCACAGGAAGAAGAAAAAGAAGAACATGCGGAATAAAAAAGTAATCTAAGTTCCAAGGGCGAGCCGCATCACGTCGAACATCATATCTCAATAAATGAAGTTAAGGGACATCGATCGTGGTTGAGATGTGGATGAGTTCTAGTATAGGCAACTCCCAACACTTAGTATAAGGGTTATCTGAATAATAATTCATTCATATATCGACAATAATCGGCCCAATACTAAGGCCCACGGTTACCGATGCGTGCGAGACATTGACAATGACGAAGAAGGAAGAAAGTGAGCTGGAGGTCTGGTAACGTAATAATTATTACTAATTATTAGTAAGTAAATATTAATGAGGATTTGTGGAGGAATTAAAGTTTAGTCAACGAATGTAGAAGAAGAACAAATAGAGACATAGAAGAAATGTACAAAAAAGGTGGTGAAAGCACAGAGAGCTAGATAGTGGGGGCGCATAACGAGGATGCCCGTCGAGAGATGGGTAAAAGGAGTACGGTTGAGAGGTGAAGGGGGAAAGAGAAGAAGAGGGCCACCGAGGAAGAAATGACCGGATGAGGTGATGAATGATTTGAGGAAAGTAGGAGTCAGGGATTGGAAGAATGATGCTTTGGACGGAAAAAGATGGAAAAGAAGAGTGAAAGAACTCGAAGCCAAGGGCTACTAGGCCTGTAGAGCTATTAGCTGTAGAACATATATTATATATATATATATATATATATATATATATATATATATATATATATATATATATATATATATATATATATATATATATATATATATATATATATATACTGTTCTTTGTGCGAATTATTTCACGGATGGAAAAACATTTTTACTCTCGGGAGCTTGCGGATGTCAAATGAGATTTTGACTGAACATCTGCAAGCTCCCGACATGAACTCTAAGGGCGAGCCGCATCGTGTCGAGCATCAGTTCTCAACTCTCGACATTAGGAGATTTGGATAGGTTATAGGCCGCCTAAGAAACATCCCGATATTTAGCGGTATAAAGGATATCCGATTAAAAAAAAAAAAAATTTAGGAGCTACAGAATGAATAGAAATGCAACTTGAAACTTTGATTTAAAAATATATATAAAGAAACTGCACGAATTTATTGACCTCCTTGACAGATTTGAAAGAATGTCACAACCCGAAACACAACAGTAGTCCTTGTAAAATTTACATTATATTTTCTGCATAAGTCAGTAAAGTTACGACACCTTATATAAATAAATAACTGGTCTAAGTTCAGGTATTATTTATAGAAATCTGCTGGTATCTCCAATTAACAAATACGATGAACTAAAAAAGCGTTTAGGATTCATTAATTTCGTTCAAGATCCATTAAACGCTGACTTTATATCCAACATACAAGACAATATGAAACATCTGTCAGACATACATGTTCTCAGTGAAATTCTAGAAAAAATCTACAATGCCAGAGCCAACAACAGACAATGGAAAACCCTTTATGACGTATGAACATAGCAATACAGCAATACCTGAAACTTTTACTTATTTATTTATTTTTGGTAGACTATTCTACACATCATCCAAATAAACGATATTTGTAAAACATATAGAAACAAATCGATATTACTGAATGAATTAAACGATACCATAACGGATAATTTGCTTGGTCTGCAAGGATCCATTACTAATGCTTTAGATTTTAGTGCAGGTTTGAAAAGAGGAAGGCCTGTCATCAGATTTGGCTTGGATTATGATTTGGATGCAAGTAGGTTTCTTTGCAAATAAATACATTTCAGAAAATAGAATTTTTTTGATATTTTAGAACTGTTAAGACGACAAGATATTGCCAAGCACGTTAATGCGGCTGCTAGATGTGCTATAAATGACCTACCCGACTTTGTGAGCGAATGCAAAGTAGTGTATCTCCCAGAAATGGGTCATCATGTGGCTATACAAGAATGGGAACCAGATTGTGACATAACTGCCTTTGAAGATTTAGGATATCAGTTTATGGTAAAGTGAAATATTTGCAGATATATTTTGTTTATATTATATAATTTTCTTTATTAGTTTACAATTGGAGGTACTATTCATTACAAGACACCTCTTTGTGTTGGTAAGTAATGCGTTACAAATATAGTTCAATTTCCTTTATATTTGACGTTCTTCAACAACAAAAAAGATTCTCGATAAGAAAATCTCTTGTTTGTAACAACTTTACAACCCTGACTATTGGTGATATGACTGGTATGTTATATGTACAATCAGTATCAAAATATTAGACAGACGTGATGCATTATTTCTTAAGACTTTTCAAAATAACATATTAATATCAAAACTGCAGTAAAATTGTAATCTTTCCACCACCTTTTCTTTCCACCAATAATTCTTTTTGGTAATGAATCATACAACTATTTTAGCCTGAACAGCACTCTTCAAATTTTTCATATTTGTAAGTTAATAAGATTTACTATAAACTCGTCTTAAAACTACTCCTCCAGACATTTCCAATAATATTCAAATCTGGAGAGACAGCAGGGCATTTCAATTTTGAAACATTATTATTGGCGAAGCTTCTCCCATATCATTAATGATAACTTTTATTTTAATAGATTTGTATATTCTCGATAGTTAACTCAATTTATTTACGTATTTATTTATTCGTATGTACAATAAGTGTACAAAAAAATGCTCAAACACGCAGACGAATTGATTCGTTGGTCTGATTGTTCCAGTGAGTATGTACATGATATTGTTAAGAAGTTAAATGCGCACCAATTAGGTTGGTATGACAAGTGTTCAGCCACACTGAAGCTCAGTATTCTGAGAAAACCAATGAGAGAGAGACTATGTTCGCAAAGGCTACAGCTCCCCAGGTTGTACCACACAGTTTTTGGATGACATTGTTTCTTGTTTTTATCTTAACAGGTGTATTCTCAAGATGTTTTTTATAAGATAGAGTGCGGTCGAGCTTGATTTCAAGATATTTGAAGATATTGAAGTTCAGTCTTAGCTTGTTTGTTGTTAAGATGAAACGCACATACTTCAGTCTTACTGACACTGAGTTTTAGTCTCCATCTTTTAAAGTGACAGGTAAGGACAGCTAAGTCCTCTGTGAGTATTCTCTCCGTCTAACCAAACTCTTTCGATCTACAAGCAACAACGATATCATCTGCGTAGCAGAATTTCCAAGTTTCCAAAAAAAGACATCTGCGGCCAACCTAAAGACAGTGCCGTCTGGAGAGAGGGGATGATGAGTAAACTCCTGAAAGTGATTGAGTACCAAACAACTGCAGCTCTTATTCATAACATGATAAGCAACAAATAGTTTCAGGTTCGCTTTTGTAAAAGTAAAAGAATAAAGGGTATTAAATAATGGTCCGCTACAGGGCTCAGTCCTTTTGAGTCTTTATATTTCTGACCTTACAAATGCTAGTTAACTCAATGCGAAACAACACTTAGCTATCTGAGATCATGAAAATAAACGGATAAACCATCACGTCTGCCCAAATTGATTTTTTTTCGTTACAAACCGTTCACTCCACTGTTCAGTCCATGACATGAGCTTTTCAAGAAAAGCCATTCGGACTAATATGGGGCGCGTATTTACTGCTAGTTTTTTCTTTCAATATTTTCAGACTTTTTTTTAATACTCATCCCATCTGCGCGTATCGAAAATATTAATCATGTTTCTTTCTGAAAATTATATATTGAAAAAAATATATATTTTTCCCCTAATGAATCCTACATTTTTAATTTGTCCATTTAACCCTCAAGATTAAACTTCTAGAGGATTAAAAAATCTGAAATATACGGTGCGGCCGTCAATCCCGCATATTTGAAAGCGTTCACATGGCCAAGGAAGTGGGCGGAGCCACTTGCCAAGGTCACCGTTTTGTTCCCTAGCTCAAAGCATTTCAGTTACCATGGAATACTGGTCGAAACAGTAACGAGTGTTCGCCGTGAAGGCATTTTATCAAACCGATTCGTATACAGCCGCTCAGCGTCATTTTCGTACGCATTTCGGTATTCATTTCATCGGTGGGTTGAAGACTTTAGGAACACTGGAGAACCCACACATAGGAGAGGTGGTAGTGCGACAAGACTGCGTACTGTATGTAAACAGGCAAAATTTCAGGTACTGGAATTGCAACAACCCTTACCAACTCCATCAAAAACCTCCTCATTCGGCCAAGGTCATTGTTTGGTGCACGATTTCCTCATCAGGAATCACAGTCCCTTTTTCTTGAAGATGAGCGTGGACGAGGAGAAACTATGCATTCTGTGCGATATTCTGAAATGTTGAGCACGTTTTCATTCCTCAGCTTCAGCATTATGAGGTCAACGATAAAAGTTATTCCAACAAGATGGGGCCACAAACCACTCCGCTTCGAGTAAGCATCGCCATTCTCAACAACATGTTCTAGAACCGGGTAATCTCCCGGAATGAAGCCATTCCTTGGCCTCTTCGATCACCGGACCTTACAGCTTGTCATTATTTCTTGTGGGTTCTCAATCTCAATAATAAGTGTACGAACACCGACCTCGACTTCATACACTTCAGTAACTCAAAACAACAGTCCGGCAAGAAATTGAGAGCATTCTTCAACAAATATTGCGTTGCAAGAATGCATCAACCGCGATGGTCACCATCTAACTGATGTTATTTTTAAAAAGTGAACTTGTTTCTTAAATGCTATGTAAGTTGATATCAATAAAATTATGGAAAATACAATACTTTTTTTTTCTCACAGCTTTTTCAAAAATGCGGGATTGACGGCCTCAACTTGTATAAACTAGTATTTTAACGTCCAAAAAAATATATATGTTATAATTTGATCAAGGTAAATTAAACTTTTTCCCTTTTCCAATATTTTAACTTTATTGAAAACAAATAAAATAAACACTAAAAAAAGAATTATCGCTAAACTTATTAAGAAACCTACAAAGAAAAATTTAATTATCGCTATTTTTCAATTTCTATGGGGTGTCTAACATTTTAACTTAATAACAAATAATCATTAGAGGCTAGATCAGGAAAATAGGGAACCTTTGAAACAGACGAACTCTATTAAATTCGGTTGATTTCCAGAATTAGATCGAAGACTTGGTGATATCAATGGGGAAATAATCGATCATGAAAATAGAATTTTAAGACGCTTGGCTGGTTTCATACTGAAATACAACAATGACATTAGAGAACCTTTAAAAATTATCGCCCTGATGGATTGGTATTTATAATTTTACTTCAAGTTGTTTCTTATTAGATCAGACATATTTTCAGTTTAATTGCAATGGCAAAAGTATCCCTGCATAATAATTACGTCGAACCTGCACTGAACAGCGGTTCCGTTCAAGAAATGGTAAAATGCAGACATCCTTTGATGGAACAAATACTGACCAGCTTCGAACCTAATGATTTTTATTCGGGAGGACCACATTCACACATGAAGATAATTATGGGTGCAAATGGTAGTGGCAAAAGTATTTTTCTCAGACAAGTTGCCCTGGTTGTTTATTTGGCCCATATTGGGTGTTTCGTTCCTGCTGAAACTGCTAATATCGGTTTGATACATAGTATTCATTGTTGCGGACAGACATCAGAGTCTGCGGTTGTTAGATTGTCGTCGTTTATGATTGATATTGCGCAGGTAAGTTAATTTCACTGGAAATATGTTTTATTATGTATATGTTAGAAATGTATGTTAGAAAAATAACGGCACTTAACGGAGCCGATATTAAATTTTGTTTCAAGCTTGGTTAAACTATTACAGAAACAGTTAATTTGATGAAAAAAATGTATGATGATAAAAGTTAATGGTTACGTATCCCGTGCAGATATGTTCGAGCGGTATAAACGATTTCAGGGCGGTCGTGATGCTTTGGAACACAACCCAAAGCCAAGCCGGCCAAAAAACAAAAAATCGCAATGGGTTGGTCGAAAAAGTGCATGAAATGATCGCCTATGATGCGAATTTGACTGTGAGATGGATAGCAGATAAAGTAAATACGACCAAAGAGATAATTTACGAAATGTCGACAAAAGATTTAAACAAAAAGATTTAAACAAACAGAAAGTCTGTGCTCCATTTGTTCTTCACGCCTTAATTCAGAACCAAGAAATTGCTTGCATTGCGACTCAACAGCAAGATGGATAGCGGAGGAATTAAATATGACCATGACCATGATCAAAGAAATGATTGAGCGCCGAGAAGTTGGTTTTTGGTTGTTCGTACATTTTTGGCGGCGAAAAAACATATGTGTGATCAACATCCTCCATATTCGCCTGATTTATCTTCGTGTGACTATTTCCTATTCCCGAAACTCAAACTAACTGGCCATGAAAGGAACATTTTATAATAGTGTTATATAAGTATTTTGAATAAATAAATATAAATATAAAATAAAATAATTTTGCCAGTTATTTCAGAAAGCAGTTATAACAGAATAAGTTCCGTTATTTATAACCTAGTAACCTAGTAATTATAACGTTACCGACCGCGGAAGCCTTTTCGAACATAAATATATATATATATATATATATATATATATATATATATATATATATATATATATATATATATATATATATATATATATATATATATATATATATATAATTATTATTATTATTATTATTATTATTCACGTATGGGCTCTGGTGGACCAAGCGAAGTACAATTAGAGGCGTTTGTTGTCGTTAGCCTTCCTTTGCGCCCATACTAATTTCATTCTTTCGCTATGAACTTTCTTCCTTTCGTCAGACCAAGTTGTTCCAGTCTTCCTACATTTTTTCCTTAAATTTCCATTTAATTATTTCTACTTTAGTTCTACTCCCATTTTCATAAAATTCGACTATTTGTCTAGTTAGTCTACTCGGATTCATCCGTTTTATGTGTCCGTAAAACCTAGGTCTTCTTTTTCTCATATCGCTGTGTACATCAGTGTATTGTCTGCTTTCTTGGTTTTCTCGAAGTCGGTTTGTTGTGCCATTTATTTGTTTGGGGCCTAAGATTTTTCTTTCCTTCTTTTCAACGTCCTCAAGATCTTTCTTTCTATTCATAATGAGCGTTTCTGCCCCATATAGACATTCTGGTTTAATAACTGTGTTGTAATGTCTCAATTTCGTGTTTTTAGATATGCATTTTTTGTTGTAAATATTTTGTGTAAGTCTTAATGCCGTTTCCATTTTTTGACATCTACCCTTATTGGCTGCTTTTTCCAACCCATTTTCCATGATTATTTCACCCAAATATTTGAACTGAGAGACTCGTCTGATGCTACCATATTTTGTTTTTAGAAATGGTGTTCTTAGTCCGTTGCAGATCATGTATTGTGTCTTTTCAAAGAAAATTTGGAGACCTACCTTTTTTGCTGTTTCTTTTAGGATTTCAATCTGTTTTTTACCGTTAATATATCTTGAGTCAAAATTGCTAGATCATCAGCAAATGATCAGCAAACGCCAGACAATCCCCAGTTTAATGGGTTGGTCAATATTCAGGGCCGACTTTTTGTCACGCCACTACTGTATTACTTTTTCTAGAACACAGTTAAATAAGAGTGGCGAGAGTCCATCCCCTTGTCTCACTCCAGTTTTAATTTCGAACGGCTCTGAGATGTCACCCATGAATTTACCTTTGGACGTTGTGTTAATTAATGTTGCTTTAATAATTGCCAGCGTTTTCAGATCTAGTCCTTCTTCTTTCAAGATTTGGAATAAAGATTCGCGGTCAATAGAATCATATGCTTTTTTGAAATCCACAAATGTACAGACGATATTTTTATTGTACAGTTACACAGTATTTGTCTTAGGATTAACTTTAGATTCAGGATCTGTTCAGGGCAGGATCTGCGCGGTCGAAAACCTGCTTGATATTCAGCAATTTTAGGTTCTAACTGTCTCTGTGCTCTATCTAGTAGACACTGAGATAGAATCTTGTAACAAACTGGGAGAAGAGATACCCCTCTGTAGTTGTTTACATCCGTTCTATCTCCTTTCTTGTGTAGTGGATGGATTAGAGCATCTTTCCAGTTTTCTGGAATCCGTTCGGTTGGCCAAACTTCTTGTAGAATTTTGGTTATTTCCTTGATTATACTTGGGCCAGCGGATTTCAAAATTTCTGCAGTGATTCCATCTTCACCAGAAGCTCTTGATTTGCCTAATTATTTCATCCTCATTCGGTAGTAATGAATCTGCGTTTGTTTGCTTAGGGTTTAGTGTTGGTAATTTGTTTAAGGGCTCAGGAGAGTTTAGTAGTTGTTCAAAATATTTCGCAAGTTCTTTGCAATTGTCTTGGTTATTTAGGGCTATTTGTCCGTTTTCCTTTTTGAAGCAAAGACTTTAGGGTTGATAGCCTGTTAATTTAGTTTTAAATGTTTTGTAAAAGTTTCGGGTGTTATTTTTTTGGAAATCTTTTTCAATTTCATTAAGTTGATTGTTTTCATATTTTCTTTTAGTTTGTCTATTTAGATTCGATGTTTCTTTTCTTACTTCCAAAAAGATGTTATAATTTATTGCTATTTTTTGACTATCCAATCTTTGAATGCTTTACTTCGGCTTAATACTGCTTGCTCTCAAACTTCATCCCACCACGGATGTTTCCTACGTTTTTTTAAAGGGACCAAGTTTAAGGCTGTTTTAATAATTTTTTGATTGAATTCTTGCTAGTTCTGTGCTGGTTGTTTATCAAGCTCTTCTGTTAGGGTTGGTTGTATTTTCGTAGGGTCGAACATTGGTATTATTGAATAAGTTTTCGAGGTTTTAAGCTAAGTTTGATTCTAGTCAAGTAGTGATCCATGTCTATGTTAGCTCCTTTCCTAACTTGAACATTCAAAATCTCTTTATAATTAGGGTACGAAATGGCAACATGGTCAATTTGAAATTCACCCATGTACGTGTTTGGGCACCTCCAGGTCTTTTGTTTTGTTATTTTCTTCTTAAAATGGGTTGACATTATTTTTAGGTTAAACTGCGAACATAGTTCAACCAATCTTCTACCATTATGGTTAGTCCATTTATGATCAGGAAAACTGCCGACAGTTTTCCTGTACTTTCTTTCTTTCCCTAGTTGGGCGTTGAAATCACCCAATAAGATTTTTACATGGTTAGAGGGAATTTTAGAGATGGTCTTTTCCAGAATTTTCCAGGACTTATTTACTTTTTCAGGATTAGATTTATTTTCTTCGTTAACTGGGAGGTGTGCATTGATTAATGTATAGTTTTTGTTAGCACACTTGGGGGATAGTGTCATAAGTCGATTATTTACTGGCTGGACATTAGTTATAGAACCAAGAATGTTTTGTAGCGAAAGCAACACCGAGATGTGGTGTATTTTTGAGTATTCTTTTGTCCGTTTTACTTTTAAAAAGTCTGTAGTTGCCGAATTCCAAGGTGTTATCATCTGTCAATCTGGTTTCTTGCAAAGCTACAATTTGGATTTTCTGCTGATTCAATGTTCACCCCAATTCGTGTAGTTTTCCTGGGCACAGGAGAGAATTGATATTTACCGTTCCAAACAAAGTTTTTGTTTTCGGTTTCAGACGTTGGCCAGAGGTCTCCGACTCCCTTTGAAAGATTTTGCGTTTAAGCCCGGACGCCCCAGAATCCGAAAGTCAAGCAAAGCTGGCAGAGGATTGTCTACCTCCTGGGGTAATTTTGTAATTACTAGAACGCTTGTACTTTGAATTAAAAATTTGAACCATGACGATTTAGAGGTTAAGACTGGAGGGGTTAGTTCCAGAATTTAAATATCAGCCGCACCACTGGTGAACAGACGCTGACCACTCAACCGCTTGATACAAGTCAGACGCTAAGTGGATTTAGTTATTATTATTATTTTTAAATAAAAATAACCTAATGAAAAATCAACCTAATGAAACAGAAAAAGATTTCCCAAAAAATAACACTAGAAATGTTTGCAAAATATTTAAAACTAAATTAACAGGCTATCAACCTCAAAGTCTTTGATTCCGAAATGAAAACGGACAATTAGCTCTAAATAACCAAGACAATTGCAAAGAACTTGCCAAATATTTTGGACAACTACTAAACTGTCCTGAGCCCTTAGATTACCAACAATAAACCTTAAACAGACAAACCCAGATTCATTACCGCCGAATGAAGATGAAATAATTAGGCAAATCAAACGAATTAAAAATAACAAAGCTTCTGGTGAAGATGGAATCACTGCTGAACTTTTGAAATAGGCTGGTCCAGGTACAATCAACGAAATAACCAAAATTCTAGAAAGAGAAGTTTGACGAACCGAACGGATTTCGGAAGATTGGAAAGATGCTCTAATCCATCCACTACATAAGAAAGGAGATAGAACGGATGTAAACAACTACAGAAGGATATCTCTTCTCCCAGTTTGTTACAAAATTCTATCCCAATGTCTACTAAACAGAGCACAGAGACAATTAGAATCTAACATTGGTGAATTTCAAGCAGGTTTTCGACCGGGCAGATCCTGAATCTAAAGTTGATCCTAAGACAACAAAAACTATACAATAAAAATCTCGTCTGTATATTTCTGAATGTCAAAAAAGCATATGATTCTATTGACCGCGAATCTTTATTCCAAATCTTGAAAGAACAAGGACTATATCTGAAAACGCTGGCAGTTATTAAAGCAACACTAACTAATACAAGGTCAAAAGTTAAATTCATGGGTGACATCTCAGAGAGGTTCGAAATTAAAACTGGAGTGAGACAAGGGAATGGACTCTCGCCACTAAGCCAAGATATATTAACGGCACAAAAACAGAAAATGAAATCCTAAAAGAAACAGCAGAAAAGGTGACCTGCAACAAACTAAGAACACCATTTCTAAAAACAAAATATGGTAACATCAGACGAGTCTCTCAATTTAAATATTTGGGTGAAATAATCATGGAAAACGGGTTGGAAAAGGCGACCAACAAAGGTAGATGTCAAAAATGAAAACTGCACATTACAATGACTGAGACATTACAATACAGTTATTAAGCCAGAATGAGAAGATATCGACGAGATTCTTCGATCGAAATAATACACAGAGGTCATAAAATTAAGTATTAAATTTTCAAACAATGTTTATGTGTTATAAAGTAGTTTTGTTAACTGTTAAATAATATGAATTATAAGTATTTGTTTCTGTTGACTCTATTTTTATGATCACATCTTCATGTTCTTTTTTCTAAATTTTTGTTGAATATGTTTACAGTATTTTTTTAAAATTAAGTTTGATGTTATGTTTTCCTTTTTTGTTATATATTAAAATTATACAATTATTGTACTAATCATGTATGCTATTACAACTTTATTTACCAAACAGTGTCTTTTATTGTACCGTGAGACCTAAATTCTTCGAATGTGATCCCCTCTAGCTCTCGAACGTCATCTTATGTGTATAAAGTGAAATAGGCTAAGAATAGGGCACAGTCGCTTTTCACGTGGTCATCTAATAAGTGGTAACCCTCCGTCAGTATGTACCTTATGTGATGCTAAAGACTTCCCAGGAACCTTCTGTCTATTTTGTCCCCTCATTACTCTTGTTCTCTTTTTGAATTCCTCAATTCTTCTTCCTATTTTCCTTTGATACAGCCCATCTTTATTATCTTTAAACTCCTTTTTCCTTTAAAACTGTTTGTTACTGTCTACTAACTACTGCATTAACGTTTGAGTTCTATTTGGAATATAACCACTTTTTAATCCATATTACTTTCATTATACAGTTCAGTCAGTTGCCGACGCGACCATAAACTGAAAAATTCAAATTCTTTTATTGTAACGGCTCTATTTCTCTGGCCACCACTATATATATATATATATATATATATATATATATATATATATATATATATATATATAAATTATATCCAAACAAACATGAAGAAAACCTCAGGAATGTGACAAATTTACCTTTTATTTGATATTTCTTTTTATAAATTTCTGTATAAATAACATTGATACTATCGCCCTGCGACGCATTATTTACTTGTATTTTGCACGTATTTTACGTTGTATTTTTAGACGCTAAGCTGATAGTGTATTGTTAATCGAATATTAAAAAATATAGTTTATTTGTTACTTTAAATTAATAAAGTTTTTCTTGTGTATTCTTGTCGGACGAGAATATAACTGGCGCTGCGAACAGGATACGCAACACGTTAATTCATCGCGAATCTAACGGTTTAGTTCAGTAATTTAGTTGCAACGATCCACCCTACCACCAGAGAAGACAACCAAGTGTAGAAGAAATCCAGAAGCAGATCCTCTTCACCTTGTAAGTCCTCTTTTACTATCATTTTATTTTTATTTTGATGAGCAATCACAATAATATACCAGCTAGTGCTATACAATCTGTAATTGAGTTCAAAAATATACAATCTGTAATTAAGTCCAATCGAGTAACAAAGATTAAGAAACGATCAAACGTTACCCGACAAACACCTTACGCGACAACACCTATAGAAGAACTTTTTCCGAAGAAGAAGACGTATCAGTTCAAAACATGAACACCATCTCAGATACAGATCTTATTAATCTTTGCGGAACATTACCTAAGTTTTCTAACGGAAAAAATTTATCGACCTTTATCACCAGTGTAGAAACTCTATTTGGATTTCTAACGGGAAAGACCCTAACTGAAACACAGGCGTTCCTTTTGTCCGCAAATATTCTCTCAAAAATCGAAGGCGAACCACGCGATCATCTAACCTACGAAAATAAGTTTCTATGGACCGATGTAAAGCCTTGCCTTTTAAAGAAATATGGCGACACTCGCTCGGAATCGATCCTGGTTACACAGTTAACGAGTACTGTTCAGAAGACAAATGAAACGTATCAAGAGTATTTTCAACGAGTAAATACATCGCTGAATGATCTACTACAAAACGTAACCTTGCATTCTAGTACAGAAATGCAAACCTTCAAGATTCCGTATTTCCGTAATTTAGCATTGCAAACGTTTTGCACAGGTATCAACAACCCTTATTGTGAGCATTTATCCCATTTTAAATGTACCTCGCTTGATGAAGCATATCAGAAGTGCATAGAGTACGATAATTACCGACAGCAAGTCAACTACATGCGTTATCTAAAGAAACCTGTTGCTTCTCAACAAACAGAGAAACCAAAACCTTTTCAAGGAGATATAAATAGACCCCTTCAGCAAAGACAACGACCACTTCGATTTCCTGAATCAAACAATGATAATACATGGCGAAATCAAGAAAAAACTCAAAACAAACCACCTGTAAATAATGCTAATCAACCGACACCCATGTCTGGCGTTTCGACAATCCAACCAAAAAGCAATAAAAATTGGCCGATGTCCATGTCTACATACCATAAGGTACCACATATGCAGAACCATAATTTAGAATCTACAGATAACTATGCTGAAGATACTACCTACGAAGAAGATGAGGATTTTCCAGAATACGCCTCAGAAGAAGAACCACCCCCCGATTGGAATTAAATACACACAATCTTCTCCGACTTCCCTATTTTTATCTACCGAAAACCCGTTTAAAAATTTTGATTGATAGTGGAGGATCTAATACAGTCCTAACTCCAAAAGCTGCCGAATATTTCAATTCAAATGACGAATATGCGGAAAAATTTATACTAACCTCAATGAAGAAATCAAGTGTTTTCTATAGAAACACATTCCACCCAATATTTCAAGAAATAGGAATACCAGAAAGAATTAATGCCCGAATAGCAGATTGGCATGAAGATTTCGATATTCTATTTGGAGCCATTGATTTGTCAAAATTAGGAGCCGTAATTGACTTCAATAAGAATCGGCTACGAATAGATCGTTATAAAATTAATGTTCCATTCAAAACGCAATATCGGCCTTCCCAAATAAAGGTCAACGCACAAAATGGAGACGTACTCGTCCCAGAAATTCAAATTGACAACGAAATTGTACCCGCAGGAATTTATAAGGTTACCAACGGATACATCGAAACAAACGATATAACACCCGGTCAACTATTTGACGACATACCAATACGAGTTCAATCAATAAACCATTTTGAAGTTAACAGTAAAATTCCGTACAAGTTACAGGAAAATCTCAATGTAAAAACTCTAATTCGAACAGATCATTTAAACAAAGAGGAAGAAAATCATATCTTAAGATTATGCCAACAATTTCAAGACGTCTTTTTCTCAGATACGAGTGATTTAACTTTTACTTCATCAGTTAAACACGCTATAACAACCACAGATGAACTTCCTGTCCATACGAAATCTTATAGACACCCACAGTCTATGCAGTCAGAAATTGCCGCACAAATCAATAAACTACTAGAGAAAAAAATAATCCGGCCGTCAGAATCTCCTTACTCTGCTCCAGTGTGGATAGTGCCCAAGAAACTCGATGCTTCGGGAAAGCGAAAGTATCGAATGGTCATTGATTACCGCAAACTTAACGAAAAAACGATAGAGGATAAATACCCTTTACCCCGAATCGACGAGATATTAGATAATCTGGGCAGATCAGTTTATTTTACTACGTTGGATCTTGCTCAAGGCTTCCATCAAATTGAAATAGACGATACGTCTATCTCAAAAACAGCCTTTACCGTACCTCATGGACATTATGAGTATACCCGGATGCCCTTCGGACTCAAGAACGCTCCAGCTACGTTCCAACGCATGATGGACACCGTTCTCCGAGATTACCTCTACAAGTTTTGTTTTGTCTATATGGATGATGTTATAATCTTTTCCCGATCACTTCAAGATCACTTAGTCCATATCAAAAAAATTTTCCAAAAATTCAGAGACACTAATCTCAAAATTCAGCTAGACAAGAGTGAGTTCCTGACAAAGGAAGTAGCCTTCCTTGGACATATAGTCACACCGAATGGAATTCAGCCAAACCCTACGAAAATAGAAGCAATTAAAAGATTAAAAATTCCGAAAACAATAAAGGAAATAAAAAGTTTCCTCGGATTGATAGGATTTTACAGACGCTTCATACCGAACTTCGCGAAAGTAACAACACCCTTCACTCGCTGCACACGAAAAGGAACAGTTATTGACCCAGAAAACAAGGAATACGTAGAATGTTTCAAACAATGTAAAGAACTTATTACCAACGCACCAATTCTACAATATCCGGACTTTTCAAAGAACTTTACTGTAACTACAGATGCATCTAACACTGCCATAGGTTCAGTAATTTCTCAGGACAATCAACCAATCGCTTATTATTCAAGAACGTTAAATTCTGCCGAACGAAACTACTCGACAATTGAGAAAGAAATGTTATCTATAATAGAAGCATGCAAGCATTTTCGACCTTACGTATACGGACGTCATTTCACCGTAGAAACCGATCATAATCCATTAGTTTGGTTGTTTAAATTAAAAGACCCAACTTCTAGACTTGCTAGATGGAGGATTAAGCTCGAGGAATATAACTTCGATGTTCGTTACCGAAAAGGAAAGGAAAACCAAGTCGCTGACGCTTTATCGAGGCTTGATGTCAATATGATGGAGACAAGCTCCCTTCAAGGCGAAGCCGATAACCAGATAACACAGGAAGATTACGATGAAATTTTAAATATGCTTCCACCAGACCCTAATGCCACAGTTCACTCATCACACGAGGATCCTGTATTTGGTGTCACATATTCAGAAGACCCAATCAATTATTTTCACCATCAACTCCATATAAAAATTAATCAACCCGAGAAACAAACAGAATTTGTACAAAAATTCAAAGGAACAAGATTCATTCATAATATAAAACTCTCCATTGATTGAAAGAAAGAACTATTCAAAACAGTTAAAGAAATTGTAAAACCCCACATCACATACGGCATATACACCGACGATTTAGAACTCATTTCATTTTTTCAAAAGGAATTACCCTTATTACTAGACAACACAGTAAAAATGGTAATCGCCGACTCTCCAATTAAAGATGTAGAAAAAGAAACAGAACAGAAACAAATTGTATACGACTATCACAAAGAAACTCACAATGGGATTAACGAGACTCATTGTACATTAAAACGAAAATACTACTGGCCTAAGATGAAAGCCACCATAACCGACATAATCAATAAATGTGAAATTTGTTTAAAAAACAAGTATGAGCGGCATCCTTACGTTTTACCTTTTAAAGGACCATTGTTAGGGACAAAACCTTTCAACATTGTTCATATTGATGTGTTCACAATTAGAAAAACGCTGTTTTTAACAGTAATAGACTCATTTTCCCGATATGCTCAAGTCTATGCCTTAAGTGACCGGACTATACCAAGTATTATGTCAAAAATTAGACACTACTTTGCTCACCACAACTATCCTACGAAAATCGTATGTGATAAAGGCACAGAATTTAATAATGCCACATTTAAAGAATTTATGCAACTCCACAAAATTGAATTGCATTTCACAACCACGGGCAACCATACATCCAACTCTTTAGTGGAACGATTCCATTCGACACTAATAGAAAAGATTAGAACACTAAGTGAACAAGATACCAGCGAAACAATTGAAAATTTAGTTATACATGCTGTTTTAATATATAACCAGTCTATACACTCTGCCACTCAACACTCTCCATTTTCATTACTCTATGGACCTTATGAAGAAGAAATACTATATGATGAAGATCTTACACTTTATCAGAATTATGTGCAACAACATAAAAACGAACTTCAACCGTTCCTGCACGATGTTTATCAGAAACAGTTAAAACAACGCCAGGAACACCTTTCAAGAATAAACCTTCAACGACAAGATGAAGCCCCAAGTGCACTGAAGAATAAAACAATATTTGTTCGCTCTTCACAAAAACAAGCTAAGGATAAACCACCCTATGCTTCAGCTTTGGTATTACAGCAGGACTCTGATAAATTACAAGTTCAGAACCCAAGGACAAAAAACGTAACTGACATAATGCCAGGACAAATAAAGAGAGTCAGAAAGGAAATAAACTCTTCCCCGTCCCAGGACGACTCTCCTGAAAATACACCGGGACCGTCAACCAGTATTTGAACAATTCAAAAATCAGTGGCATATGTGATTAATAAGAAAATTGCTTATCATTATAAAAATATTAATCCTATTTCCTCATCTTTCCTACTTTTTCACCCTACTCTAAAAATCATAGTAGAATCGTCATATTGTCCCACAAGAAACTTTAAGAAAATAACAAGCAGTTCCAATGAACAAAAGAAACGAAAAAAAAAATAAACACGTTTGTTCCAAACCCCGACAACACTAGTACCAACCACCCTTGGTTACTTCTTGCATCATTGCCTGGGTAAAAGGACCAAACATCCCCAACTACGTCAAAGGATAAAGACCAGCTTTCCCCATTTGAACCCATCAAGAAAATTCATTCAAGAAGACAATGATATTGCAATACCGATATCACAAACTTTAATAATATTATGTTTTAGCCCTTCCTTAGGGATCATATGTAAAAAGAAGACACCCCTTGTCCGGCCCTTCAACCCTGAAACAAATCATCGAGGACGATGAAAAACTTAAGGAGGGAGGAATTATATCCAAACAAACATGAAGAAAACCTCAGGAATGTGACAAATTTACCTTTTATTTGATATTTCTTTTTATAAATTTCTGTATAAATAACATTGATACTATCGCCCTGCGACGCATTATTTACTTGTATTTTGCACGTATTTTACGTTGTATTTTTAGACGCTAAGCTGATAGTGTATTGTTAATCGAATATTATAAAATATAGTTTATTTGTTACTTTAAATTAATAAAGTTTTTTTTGTGTATTCTTGTCGGACGAGAATATAACTTCATACCAAGCCATGGCCAGTAGTATTAAAAACGTATTATAATTATTATTTTATTTATTTATTTTCAATAATGTATATTTATAGTTGGCACATCCTTTACACATTTCAGACTACCCACGTTTTTCACTATGCTGCTCGAAATTCTCTGATATTACTGGATGAGTTTGGGCGAGGAACTTTAAGTGAAGATGGTATCGTTTTGTTAGCCGGGTTCTTAAAATCATTTTTGGAACAAAAAGAAACTTGTCCACATATAATTGTGTCAACTCATTTACAAAAGGTAAACACTTTATTGGGTGAATCTAAGTATTTGGAATACTTTAGAACAGAACATACGATCGAGAATGGAACATTTTGCTTCCTCTATAAGGTATCAAAAGGTAAGTAGTACTAGCAGGATGAGGCTAGGCTACACTTTATAAAATCGTCTTATTTTCCCGATGAAATATTTGTTTTAATGAATGGATTTTTTTAGGATTTTCAAAAAGTCATACTTTTGATATTGCCTCAGTTATCTTGAACCCTAATTTAATTAAACGCTCTTTAGTATTTTACCGTTGTTTGCAAAGTAATGAATCCATGTTAGGCCCTGATGAATCCCTTTTACAACAAACGACAGATGAAATTACCGTACCATCTCTTGATAATTAAAATATTATATTGTATATTGTTAGAAAAATCAAGTTCTAGAAATAAATGTTTAAATTTTTCAATAATGTAGAAATTCGTTTATAGGGTATGTTACCAAAATCCGGGCAAAATGAATAATATATTTTAAAAAAATTATTGAATAAAATTTAAAATAACAAATCTGTGTCTTTATTACCCCAATTCTCTTCTTGAAGTACTCCCACTATAACACCTTTTTTTTAATCTAAATTCGCATATGTTACTTCAATGGCGATATGTAGTAGAGCACGGATCCAACGAAGTTAGATCTGGACTGTCAGGATCTAAATACCTTGGGCCAAAGTTCATGTTACATGTTCACATAACAGATAGTTGTGACCTGCCAAAATTCTCAAAGACAGTCACAATTTCTATTCCAGGTTTCATTACATCTGTCACCACATGAACATATAGTTATTTCGTCATGATTTTCCGTCATCAGAAAAACTAAATAAATAAATAAATAAATAAATAAATAAATAAATAAATAAATAAATAAATAAATATATATATATATATATATATATATATATATATATATATATATATATATATATATATATATATACAAATGACATTTGTCGTCAACACGGGATACCCGAGAAACTATCATTACATTTCACACCCGTAAAAACATTCGGCAAAATGTATGTATATGTATATATATATATGTATATGTATATATATATATATATATATATATATATATATATATATATATATATATATATATATATATATATATATATATATATATATATATATATATATATTTGATATATTTAGTAATGTACTAAGAAAAATCAGGTATGTTTTAAGATCAGAATAACAAATGCACAGTTACTAATAATTCACCAAAGCACTTTTTTTTACGTTTCTTGACGGGCATTTCGCGAACCATGTTAGCATCAAGAACTGATTCATTTCCTGAGGATGCTAACATTATGAAGCAAACTAAACTCCAAGAGATCTACCCTTATACACAAATTAGCTATTTTTTATTTCCATACGCGCACCTCGCTAACCATGTTAACATCATCAGGAGATGATAGAGATTGAATCAATTTCTGATGATGCTGACATGGTAAGTGAAATGCGTCTATAAATTAAAATGTGATTTACTATTTAGTGGTATTTACTATTTAGTTTTACACCAAAATATAGAGTTCAACAACTACTAATGAGCAACAAATGTATCTACAAAATATACATAATTACTAAAAAAACATAAAAGTCTACTTCTACCTATAAAGCAATTTATATATAAATAAAAGAAGTTTGCGATTTTTTCAACAATATGTATTAATCAGGTGAAACCAAATTTTGATTAAACAATTCTTTTAAGATACTAGTAATCATCTCCACGAGACACCACTTCCTTGCAGGTAGGACGTAGCATGATGGTGTGCTCAAATTGAGCAGTGTAACAACCTTTGATGTCACAAAGTGGCGGGTAATCATCCACTACCCCTTTGTCACAAAGGTCTTTCAGAGCCATTTGGTATTTGGTTGCACCAGCTCTATCCAACCATCTTTTGCAGAAAGCCAAAGTTCCAAAGTTCTTATTAATTATGTTTAAAAGGGTCTTTGAGGATTGCAACCTGTAACAAATAAAATTCCGATATCGTTAATGCTTTTCGATAACTATAATACATACCGCAAAGGCACATAAGGGACTTCAAAGTTCTTCATGTAATGAGAACACTCCATATCATCATGAACCACACCTTTACCAGTCGAGCCGAACGTTTCAATTGCATAAAATTCATTTTCTTCCATAACAGTTGCCTCACCCCCCTTCACAATGGGCACTGTTTTTCCAGCATGTATCCCTAAAAAGTCATATAGAAACTAAAATTTTAAACTATATATATATATATATATAGACTTATATAGAATAGACTTATAAAATAACTTAGGTTCCAGACAGTTGTATATTGGCCATGGACCTTCATAAAACTAATACGCAATAATAAAGAAATTGTAAAAATATAAACATAAAAATATATAAGATTAGCAGCTTTAGACCTTCATAAACTTATTTCAAAATAATAAAATAAATTGTAAAATGTAAGTACACTCTAAACATAAAATATTTGGAAATAAAGAAAATAAATTGAATAATTAAATTGATTTTAATGCCGCCAGATATATGTCTGTGCCTCTGTTAAAATTATTCTGGCAAATCATCATAGAACATTTAACGTGAAAGCAACGCTTGCACATTGTCGAAATTTATTATCAAAATCAGGGTTTAATGCACCAAACTTATAGAGCACTTCGTGAATTTTATGGTGCACATAACACGCTGCTCGATATTAAAACAAAAACAGGACAAAAAAACCATGCATTTTGAAGAAAAAATCGTGGCCGTTGCTGGCAGAGTTGTTCAAAATCCAAATTTATAAATTGGTCGCCATTCGCAGGACGTTGCATAATGATCTTGGTCTAGCATATAAAGATGTGGCTGGCCCTTGGGGCCAAAAAACAATTGTATTTAAAACAAATTTTGGGACTATATGTATAACACTTCAACTTACTGTATGGTGAAATTGAATGACCATTGAGATTTCTTATGGATTTAACCTGATAAGTTTTTCCATCCAGTTCAACTTCATATGATTCCATAACTTCCTGAATTTGAGCACCTATGTCACATAACTGTACATCAATACCTGCAGCTTTTATACCCGTATTAGTTGCATCTCTGACAGCTTCAACAAGTTTATCATATTTGGGATTGAAAGTGTGAGTGAATGCACAATCAATTATTCGCCCATTGATGTGCGTTCCAAAATCAATTTTCACCACATCATCATACTCTAAAACTGTTTTGTCCCCTGCATTTGGTGTATAATGAGCAGCACAGTGATTCCTTGAACATCCTGTTGGGAAGGCTAAGCCTGCCTTTAAACCATCCTCTGCTATTAATTTTCTAGCAGTGTTTTCTAGTTCTTCACATATTTCAATCATTGTCATGCCTGGCTTTATCCATTTTTGTATGTGTTTACGTGTCTGAAAAAAGCATACAAATCTAAATAAACAAACAAATTATTACTGTAGGAGAACATTACTTGTCTGTGAGCTTCAGCAGCTAAGCGTACTTCATTATAAATGTCATTATGCATTCGGTCTAAGGCTCTTTTTTCTTCTGATGTAAAGCGATCCTTGGCAGTTCTTGAATCATTATTGCAAGTCAAGTGCATACCTAGTGGGTGTTCGTCATGCATATGAAGCGTGTACTTTTGAATTTCTCCCACCGGAAATGATCCATCGGGAAACAAATCGGTAATTGGAATTGACGGTGGATCAGTTTGAGTAGGTTTTCCACCTTTTCTGCGGTTCCGTTTCTTCTTCTTCTTCTCCCCGTCTTCATTACCTTCATTTATATCGTTCTCTTGAATGTTTGTGGACTCTTCAATTACATCCTCGGAAGTGTCGCCCTTATTAGCTAAAAATACCCAGCGAAATTTAATATCGGGAAATATTTTCCCGACTTACGTATTTACCAATCTTTTTCTTCTTCTTCTTCTTTTTGTTCTTTTTCGCAGCCGACGCAGGATCGGCTAGATCGTCAATTTCATTTTCATTCTCCGCCTCGTGTTCATTATCTTCCAGAATTTCTGTTTTTAATGCAGCCATGTTTTAACACCTAAAAAATTGAAATAAGATTGCTGTCAAATTTCATACGATGAATTTCCACTAGGATTTTCATTTATTTGTAAAAGAAATCCGCTATAATATATATTGGGTCTGAATATACATTTTTATATATAAAATTTACTTCTGATATAAAACTTTCTACTTTAAAGGTGTTTCAAACTTATCAAAGCCAGTTAAAGAAGAATACTGTCGAATAAAATGCGAAGGGTAAATATAGTTCTATATTAGCTGGTAGATGGCAGTGGTGTTGCAAGCATATTATACAGAGTCTTCATTTAATGCTGTAAACCCCGCGACTAGTAATTTATTTAAAGTTTGGAACTCTATTTTTTTGTATTGAATTATTTAAATTAATAAAATGTCTCAATAATCTGCCACCGAGATTTGTTCGCCGTGACTTATATTAGTTTCTATACTTCTTGAGGAACAAATAATGTTATAAAATACTTTTTGTTGATTACATTTCATGAACAATATTTTCCAAAAAAAAATCTAGGATATGCGTTTATCTTTTTCTTTTTTCCTTCTATGGCATCTGCACCGATGGAGTTTTTTAACATTAGGTTAAACACAATGTAGGACTGGTCAAGTATTATGTTTATTTTTGTTATTAGTGCTAACGGTGTAAATAATTCAAAGAAAAAGATTATTTATAAAAACTGAAAAAAACCAATAAACCTGTAGTTTTTAAAGAAATTTACTGATAGCGTGTTAATCATTACCAACTTGTTATGTTGGTTGTCCACACACAAACACACACACATATATATATATATATATATATATATATATATATATATATATATATATATATATATATATATATATATATATATATATATTTTGCGGCTCTATATATAACAATTTTTGAATATCGGAATGGTAACTGCATATGGCAGACTACTGTTTCCGGTTTGACAGTGGCGTAGAGTAGTATGAATAAAAACAAGAAACTGACAAAAGTTTACAGTTATTCAAAACAATAAATTATTGTATAATTATCGTTACTGTAAACATTAATTCAAAAAAGTCTTTTTTTTTTAAAGAGTAAAGTGTCTTTTATACATCAATACGACGAAAAGTTATTAAGAAATTAGAATTTTCTGGCATAAACTAATATTATTTTAAAAAATTGGTTAGGTAATCAGCGGCACCGAGTTAGTGCTCATATTTAAATTATATATATATATCATATATAATTTAAATTCTCATATTTATATTATATTATTTATTATTGAAATACATATATCCTTTCTGTATTTAGTTGTTCAGTGTATAATGCCCCTTAAACAAAATTAACTTTTTATATGTTGTATAACTTTGTATAAATTTTTTCATCTACTACACCGTTTTTGCAAATATAATTAATTCTTGTAGTGTAAATAGTCAGTAAATAAACTAAAGTGTTAGATATAAACTCAAGAATAAACTCATTTTTCACAACTAACTAACTTTGAAGAGTAAATGCTTTCAAGAGTAAATGTCAAGAGTAAATGAAAAAAAAAACTAACTTTCAAGAGTAAATGCTATGAAAGATGTTTATTAAAATGATAAAATAAAAAAAATTACATATTTTAAACAGTCCAATTTTTATTGTTGGAACAGCATTTGATAGTAGTCTCACCTTTACCTTACATGTTCGATCAAAACAGTCCTCAGGAAAATGATGGGAACATAAAAATATACTGCGGTTTGGAATAAAGTCAGGCTTTTTAATAAAATTAACCCACTGTGTTCTTCTATTTGGGATCTTTGGGAAATCTTGAAAACAGATGAACTGGTTTAATAACATGCAATCCAAATCACAACGGAAGTAACATTGATATTTATTAGTATAATAATTTCTGAAAACGATTATAGAAAAAAGTAAGACTCTGTATGATTAGTTATATTTTATAGATTATATGAGTAAAGTAACATGATTTATATGTATCAAAGGGAAACTAAAAAATTATCTGAATTTTTAAGACCCAGTATCTCAGAAAACTAAACATTTTAGAACATACGTTAAAAAATTAACTTCTAAAAAAAATAATCACTATTTTGAATAACATTATAATTATATTATTTTACCTAAATCAATTTCACTACGCCTATGCATACCAAGCGATATGTTTACTTCATAACCTTAAAATGTCATTGAAACAAAATACGTTTTTATTTCTAAATAACGGACAAATTTACAATTAAAAGCACTTACCAGGGAACAACCACAAGACGCACAACTAACCAAATTTTGTGTTTACCTTACTTCCGATATTATTGCTTTTATTGTCAATATAATAAGTATTAATATGTATTTACACTAGAACACACAAAAATAGTATTCTAGTACACTTATTATTGATTAAAACACACTAAAATTGCACAAATTTACTAATAAACTTCTAAATTGTTGACACCAACTACCAAAATTCCAAAACAATAAATCATCTGTGCTATTTCAATATGGCCGTTTCCGTCTCCATTTATACGTGCATTAAGATAGGCAAGGCTCGTTCCTGTTAGTTTTATATTCAAAGATAACAATGGCTGAACTTTTGAAAATAGTTTTTTTTAAGTTGTAGATATTTGTAATGTTATCCCTATTATGTTATATTTGTATTATTGTTTTTATATGATAGATATGTTATTGCATATAAATTAAGATAATTTTCGCAAAAAAGATATGTTAAAACGACAAAGAAATTGTACAAAAAATATCGATTTTGAATAGTAAGTTAAATTGCTACAAAAGAACTGTAGCGACCTGGTGATATACCTACATGAAGGCAGATGGTGATCTTTGAAATATACAAATCTGTTTTAAAAATTCGTACCTTACTAAAACTATGTCGTAATTAGTATATCATTTTTCATTAAAAATTTATTATTAATCGGTTTTCCAAGACAACTATTAACCATTAAAAATACTTCTTAGAAAAAAACTCATTAGTCCAACAATATACATTAAATAAATACCACAATTCTAAATGAGATATTGACTGTTATTGTATATAGTTAGGTAAACCCTGAGCGCCAACGGTGCAGGAGAAAGCGTGGACTTGTCTTCTTCGTCGAGGTCAGCAGTTTTCAGCGGTACGTGGTCAGTTAATATCGCTTAACAGTTTTCGAGAAAATTCTACGATTCAATGCAAGTTTTGATAAAAAATTAATTTGTAGGTAAGTTTTTCTTTGTTGTTGTTCTATTTACACTTTTTGGTTTTTCATTAAGACTATCTATTCGTTATTTTCAATTCCGATTGTATGTAATTTGACGAATATAATTAATAAATATAAATAAATAATGCTCAATTAAAAGCCGCAAAGGACAGCATTAAAATTAATTAAAACAAAATATAAACATTGAATACAATTGATGATGTCAAGAAAAATGAAACCGAAAGAAATTAAGTTTAATGACCCCAAAAACAAACTTTATTTTCAAAATATTTCATCCAAATTTATTTTGTGGCCAGCGAAAAATCATTATCATTTTAAATGGCTTTGATGGACTCAAAATAGCGTACACGATGTGGCTTCTTCAATCAAGAACCAGGAAAAAGTCACACGGCGACATCTGATGAGTATCATGCTTGTGTAACGGTGTTTATTTGACTTTTAGCGAATGAAATTTAGAAAATTGACGAATAATTATTGCGGTGTGTGATAGTTTGCTATCGTGATGCCCAAAACCACAAATCTGTACGTTTTTTTTCGAATGCACTCACGCAAATGATGCATACCACTTATATATGAGAGTTGCTATTTATGTATCCGGAATAATAAATAAAAAATATTTATCATTGAAAACGGTTTTGTTTTTCAAAATATTCTACGTGATGATCGATACACTTTACACGATAATACGTTTGCATAACATTTTCCATTCCGATTGAGGTACCGCGATCGAGATCCTCAACCGCGGGGGTTCAGTTCCGGATAGAGGACCGCGGTTAGCGAGGGATTTTCTGGGGTTACACTCGAAAACAGAAAAATGTAAAATATGTACATATGTATGTAATTAAGATACTATATATATATATATATATATATATATATATATATATATATATATATATATATATATATATATATATATATATATATATATATATATATATATATATATATATATATATATATATATATATATATATGTATATATAGTGGCGGCTCCTGGGTTTTTAAAGTGGGAGGACGTATAAGAAAATAGTGCTGCTGAAGATATTTTTTTGCTTTCCCCTTCCTCCTTTTTACTTTTTATACTATTGAAACCCTATACAGGAGGTGAACCAGGAAAACATTAAAATTTTCTATTGTTACTACTTACAAAGACATTGGAGGATGGGTTGTTGCTTGTTGCGCAGATAAAGGAATGAATAAGTAGGTACTTACCGTTTACCCAAGAGTAAACCATTCAAACAGTTCATTGTAACTGCAAATCAATAGGGAAATTTCGATTATTGTACACATTTTTGTCGGTGAATAACACCTCGCCATTTCCTAGCTTTTAAAGTGAAATTTTTCAATAACTTTCTCATTAAAGTCCGGAATTAGTTTGACCATACCACTCAATATTTAATATACCTAAAGCATTTAGTCTATCTTCCCCCATTGAATTTCTTAAATATATTTTAATCAAGTTCAATGTCGAAAAGCACCTTTCGGCTTCGTCTGTGGTCATCAGTATAGTCACTAGTATTCTCAATGCCTTAGTGATTTCTTTAAAAGCTGTATCCAGTCCCATATTCAAAATAAAATTTAATGTTTTTAAACAGCCTTTAATGTCTTCTTTTTGACAAAGTTCGAGCCTTGAATAAAACACTTCCAATTCAGTCTTCAAATCTTCTTTTCCTATCGTCGGAAAACTTCCATAAACTTTTTCTATGTCATTAATTGGAAGTGCTTTCTGATATTCTGGATAAATATCAAATAAGAAAAGTCTTTGCGTTTAAAGATGGTTCATGAATTTGATACGCTCATTAATTTGAAAAGTTATTATACCACAAACTTCTCTAGCGGAGATGTTCAAATTCTCATTGTTTCTTAAAATGTACATTATCCTGGTCAAAAGTAGGTGTTTCAGCAGATGGTAAATTATTTCTGATCTCCCTAATCTTTTGTTCAAAATATTCTATTGCCATTTGAATTTTTAAAGGATCTGTTTGAATTAACTGTAATTGATCATACAAAATATCCACATGTGGTATAACTTTTAACTTAACTTTATAAAAAATGTAACCAAAACAAAAAAATATCGTCCTATTGAGGAAACCAGCGGCTTGCAAGTTAGTTTCTGCATTATATTTTTTTGTTTCCCTTTGTAGGATATTCTCAAAACATGTCTAAATTTCTTCTTTAAACCTAAACATCGTGGCTATTGTATGGGATTGAGAAGTCTAACGGGTTTGTGATGATCTGGGTATTCGTTTGTCACAAATTTGTCGTAATGCAATGATTTTTCAATTTCTTTTACAATATGTTGACAGCAAATTTCTAACATACACAGCAGTAATTTGTTCTGAATGATTTTTGGTCCCTTTAAAAACTTTCGAGTCATTTTTTTTTTAATCGAATCAATTTTTGTACTGTACTTTATTAATCCTAGAAACACGACCCTATTTAATCATCATCAATGATTTTTTTCGTCGTGCCCTCGAAAAGGAAGGTTATGTTGACTACAAAATTTCAAAATGTCAATGATCTTCGAAAGTACCAACCGGTTTTTTTTACATTTTCATAATGCTGGCTTATCGTTTTCGCAATGCAGAACTTAATGATGAACCAATGTTTACTTTACCCAACAACTGGAAGATCAGTAGGTTGCTTTTATATTTAGGTCATTTCTCGTGCTTTTAAATTTTGTCTAACAAATGTTTTAGATCCCTCACTCCTTCGCGAGTCCATTGCTGCTCACCACCAAACAATAAACACACAAAACAAAACAGAGAATTAATGTCTTCA
Source organism: Cosmopolites sordidus (assembly GCA_031761425.1). Classification (NCBI taxonomy): domain Eukaryota; kingdom Metazoa; phylum Arthropoda; class Insecta; order Coleoptera; family Curculionidae; genus Cosmopolites; species Cosmopolites sordidus. The sequence continues at coordinate 159,798 of JARFXV010000001.1, forward strand.
CAATCACATAGCCACAAAATACTATTGTATAGTTTACTGTCAAATTTTCGCGTCAAACTTGGTATATTTTTACATTATTTTTGAACTTGACTCAAATTCAACACGGGCGTGGGACGGCCGTTAGTTTTTAATTCAACTTTCTCCTCCAAACTTAAATTAGTCATTATTAACTGTTTTAAATCAGGCACCTTCATGTTTGTAATTAAAAGTTGTGTTCGCAAAACAAGTATTCGCGAGGCGAACGAAATACGTGACGCGAGACATATCAAACGCTCCGTACCCGTCAAAGCGTTTAAAACTAATTACCGATACGTTTGGTCGCAGGGAATCTACGTCCAAATCGCATGTTTTAGAAACCAGTTAAACCCCGAATTCTGGCAACCAACAAAACATGTTTGCGCCAACGACGAGATAACGAGGTAAACATTCGACCAACTATGTAAAAATTGTGGCGAGAGGATGGAATTTTTATCCGCATTGTTTGGTGTGATGAGTCGACAGACGTTTTTCTACATTTGGAGATTTTAATTTTTAATAATATCTTAAAATTAGTTGGATGAATGTTTGTATGAATTCTATATTTTAAATATGTAGGTACATATTAATTTTGTTATAAAGGTAAAACTTACTTTCGAAAATAATGTAAAATTGTTGGCTGTTTCCTGTTTTTTGTGAACTCCTTTTGGATCTCCCTATAAGGTTGTAGTAGCCCATTCAAACCATCTGAAAACTTTAGGCTTCTTTCTAGTGAAGAGTTTTCATCATAGGCCAAATCTTCCAACTGTTGTGCGGTTAATAAAAGTTTTTGTAAACTACTTAAAGTTAGGGATGTAGTAGTCATCTTAGTAGTCATTGCATCGTCGGGGATCTCATTGTCTGTATTGCATTCGACATCCGATGTATTTTCCAGAATTTTAAGCGTTCTGATTTTGATGTTTCATTGTCGTGAGAACCTATAACTTCTTCAATGTCACTTTGTTGCAACTCGTCGAAACCTTCGCCATGAATTTGGTGAAAGATGTCTTGTCTTCAATGTCTTCAATTTCTGTTGCTTTGTCAGGAACTGCTGACGTATCGGCTACAACCTCTGGCCATCCCGCCACCACGATTGTATTTTTTGAGCATTTCTTTACACCAATCGACACGAGCCTTCTTTTAAGCGATTTTCAAATTATACGGAATCCAACGCACACGTATCTTTTTCACTTATGTATGTTTTTGTTTTTGTGTATGTTTGTCATACTAATGCCCAGGATGCCTCAATCTCAAGGTATCTCACATGGCGATCTTGCTTTATCAGTTTGTGCACAGTATCGATGTTTCCAATCGGTTTGGTTTCCTACCAAAACAACCGGTTTTGGACGACTTTCTTTAAATTCGTCCATGAGCGAACTACAGCCACGATTGAATTCACTAAACCATTGATATACAGTGATTTTAGATGGAGCTTCGTCGGCAAAAGTTGAAGTGAGTTGATCGATGCACTGTTGTTCAAATAATCCACGTCGAAAGTCGTAGTAAATCATCGCTTAAATAAAGTAAGTAAATCATCAGTTAATTGAATTTTCTGACTGAAATGAAATTTTTAAGTCACTGAACAACACAAATAGCGTCCGTATGACAAAACGTTCTGAGTACGTATACAGTAGGATGGTCGTTAAAATTATTTTTTCCGACGCCCCAAAAAACCTTTTGATGAAAAAATACAGGAGATTTTTTTTGAACAAAAATAACACGTGCCTCAAGACGTTCTAAGTTAATTTTTCGATAAAATGGTAGTTTTTTGTAAGTATCTCTTAAAGTATATAGATTTAAGAAAAATATAGGAAATTAAATTCTCTACAAAAAAGGTTCTTTCCATTTTCTTCAGAAAATGCATATTTATGGGGATAGTCTCAATAATAAATTCATTAACTCCATATAGTCAACATTTTAAGACTTACCAACGTCATTTTTTCTGAAATATTAAAAAAATTGTAACTTAAGTAGAATTTATAATTATTTGTTTAAAATTACAAAAAAAAGTTACAATATTTTTTATATTTCAGAAAAAAAGGCGTTTGTAGGTCTTAAAATATTGGCTATATGGAGTTAATGAATTTATTATCGAGAATATCTCCATAAATATGAATTTTATGAAGAAAATGGAAAGAATCTTTTTTTGTAGAGAATTTAATTTTTTACAAAATTGATATCTTCTATTTACATATCTTTTATATATTTTTCTTAAATCCGTATACTTTAAGAGATATTTACAAAAAACTACGATTTTATCAAAAAATTAACTTAGATCGTCTTGAGGTACGTGTTTTATTAAAACAAAAAATCCCCGCATTTTTTCATCAAAAGGGGGGGTTTTTTGGGGCGTCGGAAAAAATTAAATTTTTAACAACCACCCTAGTATACAGTCAACAATGTTAAACTTTACGATGTATATGTCAGATGGCGCCTAGCAACACCATTGTTGCCAATTCCGAATACATAAATAGCAACCCTCTAATATTCTTTATTAACTATTTAATCAGTCAGAAGGAACTCTTTGTGGACAATTCCATGGTAATCGAAGAAAATAGTTAACATGACGATGACCGGAATTGGTTCCTCGGTAGCGCGATACTCGCTTAATTGTTAATCTGTTTTGTTATATATATATATAACACAGTTATTCTTAAAATTTACAAAGATTCTTGAAAATTCATGTTCTGAAGATTACATTGTCAAAATGTGCTCGATTCATGTCCTGGCACTCCTCAAACCAACCTCTAAAATTTGCCATAGCGCGCCGGCAAGTGTCTGCAGTTATGACTTCAATTTTTTGGCGAGGCGGTTGCGGTGCACTTGACTTTTAAGATACCCCCATCAAAAAATCACAGGAAATTAGGTCCGGGCTTCAAGGGGCCACTGGATGGAGAAATCAATGTTCCCGAAAAAAGCGCCTGAACCACGGGCAAAGTGAGATTGGACGTGTGGAAGGTCCATCCTGTTGGAACCAAGTGTCCTGAGCATACCCTTCAAATTCTTGAAGAGCAGGAGTTGAAAAAGTGTGTAGCATGTCGACATAACGCTGAAAATTCAACGTTACTGTGCGACCTGGGTGGTCTTCGAAAAAAAACGGGCCGATTATTCCGGATGTCGACATTGCAACCTAAATTGTGACCTTTGGGCTATGCAGCGGCATTTCATGTTTCTTTTGAGGGGTTTCTCCACACCAGTAACGACGATTTTAATTATTAACATGGGCATTAATGTAGAAATGCACTAACTGAATCTGAAATAAATATTTGTGAGAGTTGCGACGCACCGACGATCTCGTCACATTTAAAGCAGCTGTGCGCTTTCGAGTCGATAAGTTTGGTTGTTGGCGCACGGACGGTCTCACTCTTTCAGTGTTTTAATCTTAAACCAGTTTCTTCAAACTTATGAACCCATTGCTTAATCAAAGGAAGACTTGGACTTTGCTGAACATCGTGCAAATTGAAATGTCGAAGTCCATGGCGCGCAATAGTAGCGGAATTATTGTTGGCGTAATACTCGCGAACACAAACTCGACAATAAATGTTAGAGAGGTTAAATGTTGATCGTCGAACCATTTGTGATCGTGAACATGCCATGGAAAAGATCCAGAAGGCAGGGAAATGGGTACCACATCAGCTGAACGACAGACAGATGGAAAAGCGAAAAATGGTGTGCAAAGTTTTGCTGTCTCGGCATGAAAGAAAAACTTTTTTCCATCAGATCGTGATTGGAGACGAAAAATGGATATATATCGAGAACCCAAAATGCGAAAATCATGGGTTGACTCAGGATAACCATCAACATCGACGGTAAGACTGAGTAGCTTTGGAAACACGACAATTATGTGCATCTGGTGAAAACGGTCAATACCATTCACTACCGTCAACAAGTGATCAATTTGAACCATGCATTGATTGAAAAGCGACCAGAATATACGGAACAGTGATTTTAAGACAGGACAAAGCCCTATCACACACAGCGAAAGCGGTCAGAGATACCGTTTCTGCACTTGGCTGGGAGCTCCTGCCCAACCTGTCATATTCACCAGACTTGGCCCCTTCCAGCTAGCGATGGCGCATACTTTGAATAAACCATTCTTTACTTTTTTTCCTAAATTAAACGTGATTTCTTAAAGAAAAAATTAAGAATCAACCGCCACACCTGGTAGCTATTCTTATCTTGAATAAAATAATTTTTTTAAATTATTGCGTTTCTTTTAGTTAATTGTATTTAAAAATGATTTTTTTTTACTACCTGGTATGAGTATTTTTTAAGCTGTATTTTCCGGTACTCGAAAAAAAAAATAATTACCCTATAAGTTAGAATAAATATAAAACTAATAGTCGTCATAATTTAATAAAAAGTTCGTTAATGACTGAACATTGACTATTCCATAAATTGTTTATGTATATTTTGTCGAATGATAAATACCGGTTCTGAGCATCAATTCCTTGACATTATCGAATTTTGGAGCGGGTTTTTCGGTTAGTATCCAAACTTAATACTTTTCAATATTAATTTTTAGTTTCGATTATAAATAAGCCGTTTAGAATATTATATTAAGTGTTTCGATATAACTAGCTATAAAAAAAAGAATAGATACATTTTAGATAACATTTAGAATACGAAACAGAAGTGGAAATATATATAGTATGTCAGAAAACTAATGGAACTTTTTAAATTTAAAGAAAACTGCTAGCGCCATATATTTAAATAATATCTGAAATGTAATCTGAAAGCTGTATATCTTCTCTATAAAACGAGATCGCCATTATTAGAATCGATCAACGGGTTGTCAAGTTATAACGCTTAAAGTGACGGTGCTTTTTGTCACAAAAACACAATGGAACAAAGAGCTAATATTAAATTTTGTATCAAGCTCGATAAAACTTTTATAGAAACATTTGAATTGATGAAAAAGTTTATGGTGATGGTTGCTTATCCCGTACATGTGTGTTCGAGTGGTATAAACGACTCCAAGACGATCGTGATGCTTTGGAAGACGACCCAAAACTAGGCTGTCCAAAAAATAAAAATCGCGATGAGTTGCTGGAAAAAGTGCGTGAAATGATCGTCTACGATACGAATTCGACTGTGAGATGAATAGCGGAGGAATTAGATACAACCAAAGACATGATTTATGAGATTTTGACGAAGAATTTAAACAAACGGAAAATATGTGCTCGATTTGTTTCTCACCCCCTAACGTTGGCTACTATTAAAAACCACTGTTAATAAAAAAACAGACTTGATGGGATGGTTTACTAGTAACATCAGTACGCCTGAAAGGGTTAAAGTGAAAATTGGAGTCCTATTGTTATATGTAATTAGTAAAAACTCAACAAAAACAGTCCTTGAAAGATTATGGGAATTCAAATATAAAATTTCGAAAAAACCAAGCAGCTTTTAGACCGAATAGATCTTTCACGAGCCATATTTTGCATATACATTTTAAATTGCATTGCATATTTGCATTTTAAAAATCATTCTAGAAAAGATTGCCGATAAAGAATTAAAGATGTTTATGTTAAAGAAGAGAAGGGTATGTTCTAGCAACACCATTATTTGTGGTAAGTATAAACTGAGGAAAACAGCGAATAAAAAAATAGAATTAGAAGACCGCAAGTATGAAGTACATGTGTTGGCAACCAATAAAAAAAACAAACTAAATAAGCGTATACACAGTAATGAATATATATTTTTCTGGTTACTATTTTCAAATTACTTAATTACCATAATTATTATAATTATTATAAGTTAACTATCATTCATTAGTACTCCTTAGTACTACTAAGTAGCTGTAGCAAAATTGACTAAGAAAAGTTAAATTATAACGATATATTATTAGAAACGTTTTAAACTTTAGTCATATAATTTATTTCATTCTATTTTATTGTCTAACCGCGCATTCTTTTGATTAAAATTTTGTTTTACAGGATGAACGTATTGGGATTCGACATCTGTCCTATACTCCAAGCTCTTATTATAATAGCTGTTGTAGGTCTTCTTACTGCAGTCTCCCTCTTTAAATTCTACAACTTTGTGACTTGTGGATATTATAGGTGAGTAAATAATGATATTCAAAACTTTAAATATTTTCATTATATTTTTAAAAATCCTTCTTCTTCCTGTGGTTCTTCAGCTCATCGGTAAACCTTGACCTCTCCTTAATCTCCAGCAGCCCCTTGTTAGTTTTTGATGTGCAGTGGTTCGTCAACATCTCTCCTCACATCAATGTTTCTATTGGAACCTTCGGTGTTAAAACCCTAAACTCGAAGAGATTCACCACTAAACACCAAATCATTTTTTTAAACTTCTCGACGCGCTTTTCACTAACCATGTTAGCATCATCAGGAGATAATTTAATCTAATTCTAAAACTAAACTATGTTCTATTTATATTTACAATTATACCTAATGAAGCGTGAAAAATCATGAACCGTGAAGTTAACTAAGTGTTACATTTATAATTGAAAAAGTTGGGTGGATGAAACTGGTACTTTAACCCTGTTCATGGATTGTTTCCATTTTTTTATTTAAATGCTTTCAAATGCATCTAAAGCCATATTGTTATTTACATTTTCAACAAGTCTTAAATTACTAATATCTAAAGGATCTTTCAAATTAAGTGGATTTTTAAATTATTGAATAAAACACAGAATTTGTGTTCATCTCAAAAAGCTTTATTGATGACTGAAGCATAGCGTATGACATTTAAACACGAAAGACAATATCTGCGAAATAGATGTCATGTGAGAGAGCCAAGGTTATTAAAACCTTGACTCTATCTCATCAATGACTCGAATTATTTCGTTCTTTACTCTAGGAATCAATTGTGGATTGTTCTTATAAACCTGGCGTTTCACCTAACACCAAAGAAAATAGTACAACGTTGTCAAATCACATGATCTTGATGGCCAATTAACATTACAGTTTCTTGCAATAACTCGCCCAAGAAATTTTTTTCTCAATAAATCAATTGTTTCGTAGCAGAGTGAGGTGTAGCGCCATCCTTTTGGAACCACATATCCACCAAATCACTATTATTCAATTCAGTCCACAAAAATCCAGTTATCATTTCAGGATACCAAACACCATTCACAGTTACAGCTTTACCAGCAGCATTTTGAAAGAAATACGGTCTAATTGCACCCCCTGAGCATAATGGGCACTAAACAGTGACTCCTTTAGAATGTAAAGGTTTCTCATGAATCAATCGTGGATTTTCCTCACGCCAAATGCAACAATTTTGTTTATTAACATAGCCACCAATTTCAAAATGTGCTTCATCTGAAATATCTGTTTGTTCTTTAATCCATTTGACAAACGCACTGCGTTTTGAATGATCCAGGGGGTTTAGTTCCTGTGATATTTAAACCTAAAGAGGCCTCAGAGCTAAATCGTTTCGTAAAATACGCCATGTTGTGGATTCACTGAGTCCAAATTGTTGTGAACGTCAACTAATGCAAATTTCTTCCGCAACTTTCACGTACCAAATCAATATACTCTTGTGAATGAGCACTACGACATATAGTGCTCTTTTTTATCTTACACCGAACAATTAAACAATTGGATTGATAGTGTTTTTAGATGAACGATTGTGCAACAGTAAATACCATGTAATATTCTAACAACAATCTTCACTGAATGCGCATTTTCATATAATAATTCAAACATTTTTATAAATGTCATACATTAAACTTCCGAAATGAGACTAAGCCTAGGGAAATTCACGATGCCATCTGTGTTTTTATTCAAGAATTATAAAAACCGCTCAATTTGCAAGACCTGTTATATTATGGCCATGTTCCCCTTTTTTCACTTTTTTCAAATCGTGTCTAGTGCTGGTATTAATTGGGCGTCAAACGGTATTACCATGAATTTATTTTTGTTCTGTTCCTTTTGAAAAGTCGAATATTCTTTCAACAATTGTTTAATGTTATGTTTTCTAATTAACCTCTATGCAATATTCTATCTCTTTGGATACTTCTTTAATTAATTATTCTTTGTTATAATTATCTTTGTTTAAAGGAAAATTGACTAACATATTTACCATAAAATTTAAACTAGCCATCTTATTATGGAAGCTATGATTTGAATCGTTAAGAATGTATATCGAAATGGTGGTATTTTTTCTAAAAATATCAAAATCTAACTTATTTTTATTGTTCCTACTCACTAAAACATCCAAAAATGGTAATCTGTCATTGTTCTCGATTTCATATGTAAATTATATGGTTTCGGATTTACCATTTAAGTTCTTACCAAAGTCTTTTATGTTTTCATTGTTTCATTCAAAAATTGCAAAAACATTATCCACATATCTTACCTACACCTTCGGAGAGTAACTGAATACATCCTTTGCTTCGGTTTCAAATTTGCTCATCAATAAGAGAATCGTTCCCTCTTGTTCTTCGTAAAACCTATTATTAAGCTGAAAACAATTTTGCTTCATACACAATCTCGATAGGGAGATGAACTCTGAAACAATTTTATTATTGAAACTGTTAAACTCGAGTAACTCCGTCAGATATTTCCAGATAAATAAAAGGTATTTCGGTTAATAATAAAATAAATAAATTACCTTAATAATGAAAGTATTGGCCATCGTTAGCTATTACTTTTTACCATCTTTCTGTCAAAGAATGGATTCCACGCCAAAGCAACTTTTGGTTTTTTAGGCCAATCATTCATTAAGCCAAATTTTCACTTTTTCGTAAGAATGTAAACGTTGTTCTGAAAATCCGTGCTGCATCGACCGATATAAGTGGTAATCTGAATGGGCTATGCCTGGTGAATACGGCGGGTGGGGTAGGACGACCCATTAAACGTTTTCCATATAATTTTTTAAACATTTTCCAACATAGGTTACTATAAATCCCTTTCGTTTACATTTATGATATAGAAAATGTAAGTACCTAACACACACTAAAGTGTCCAATATATAATTTGATAATGTAACTCTGTTTAGCTTGTAGGCTGGCTAAATCGGTGGAATAAAGTTCCTTGGACAGATTAATTAAAAGTTTAAACCTTTGGTTCAAAAGCCAGCAAATAATTTGTTGCAGTTTCACGTTAAAATTAAAGCTGGCGTGGTGCTTTATGATTTTCCGATAATGGTAACATAAAAACCATTACATTTCACAACAAACAAAGGATTCAATTGGAACTTTTAGTGTGAAACACTAAACCCAAAGAGATTTGCCACAAAACACCAAATTCAATCTGATAATGTAATCGAGATGAGGAAGGAGATGATTAAATGTAATGGATGAGATGATTAAATGTAATTCTAAGAATAAACTGTTTTATTTCTATGACAACTGTACTTAACACCTAATACAAAAACAATTGTTTCGCTCAACCTGTTTTTATTTGATACACTCAGGGGCGCGCACAGACGGCTCTGTTGCTCTCGCGAAGCATTGTTATCTTAAAAAATGTTCCTTCAATGCTCGGTTCAATTTTATCAATTGTTGTCGGTATCAATTGCCAGTAATCGTTTCACCAGGTTTCAGTAGTTCGTAATACACAGCTTCCCCACCTTCGGTGTGAAACACCAAATCTATGATCTAAATTAAATCATATACTCAAATAATCTAGATTAAATCATCTCCTGATGATGCTAATGTATTTAGCGAAACGTTCGCCGAGAAGTTTTCAAAAAGTGATTTGGTGTTTAGTGGTAAATCTATTCGAGTTTAGAAACACCTATTATAAATTTGAATAAACCATTTTTCCTGTGTGCTAAAATTCGTATTGCAAACGTATATGAACTGCTTAATTACTGCGAAATTTCACTTTAAAATTAATAAACAAAAACAAACATAAGATTTGGTTAATAAAAGTATACTATACATATTGTGATGCCACTTATAATAACTTATCCTTTATTTTGGTTTTTATAGAGCAAAAACAAAAATGAATGGAAAAACTGTTATTGTGACTGGTGCTAATGGTGGAATTGGAAAAGAAACGGTGAGGGAACTAGCGAAAAGGGGTGCAAAAATTATTATGGCTTGTAGGAATGTTGATAGTGCGAAAGTTATTAGAGGTAATCATTCAAAAGAATCCTACCATATTTATCTTATAATAATTTCTTTTATGTATGTTTTAGACGAAATAGTTGAATCGACCAAAAATGAGAACGTTTTTGTGAAAAAATTGGATTTGTCATCTCAAAGTTCAATCAGAGCCTTTGCAGAAGACATTATCCGTACCGAACAACGTCTGGATGTTCTTCTTCATAACGCCGGTACGGCTGAAAATAAACTAATCAAAACTGAAGACAATCTGGAACAGACGATGGCTACCAATCATTTTGGACCATTTTTGCTTACTCATTTACTTATTGGTATGGTATCCAGTTTAGAATAATTTCTGTTATAACATTTTTCTCTTAGATTTGCTCAAAAGATCCGCACCTTCCAGAATCGTGGTGGTGGCATCTGAACTGTATAGATTGGCATCTCTGGATCTCAACAATTTGAATCCATCCAGTTCTTGGTTTCCACCGTACTTGTATTACGTGTCAAAGTATGCCAACATTTATTTCACCACCGAACTAGCTAGAAGACTGGAAGGGTCCGGAGTGACAGCAAATTGTCTTCACCCCGGTATGATCGACAGTGGCATTTGGAGGAACGTTCCAGTACCATTCAACTGGCCCATGAAGTTAATTATCAAGTTATTCTTTAAAACACCTATACAAGGTAAATCATATTTTTGATCTCTCTACTTTGGCTTCCTTGTAATGAGTTGAGGGGAGCTAAATGAGGGAATAAAGTGGATGATTATCTGATAATATAATATATGATGATAAGCTGATCATTTGGGATAATTGTTTTAGGTATGATATAAATCTGTGCTCTTACCCAGAATTTTTCGTCTTGATTTTCGGTCGTTTTTGGACCGATTCAATCAATTGTAAGGTCGTGTACTGGAAGGGCAATCATCCCAAGAAAACATAAATGTTTCGCTAACAGTTTATTTTTTGGTTCTATCCAGAGTTAAATATATTATCGGTTAATTCTCAATGTATTTTCTATTTTTACAGGTTGCCAGACCAGTGTATTTTTGGCTTGTGCGGAAGAGCTGCAAAATATCAATGGAAGATACTTCATGGACTGTAAAGAATCAACGTTAAGCAGAGGTGCCATGAACATGTCGAAAGCCAAGAAACTTTGGGAACTATCCGAAGAATTTATTAATTTGAAACAATCAGATCCGAAAATTTAATCAGAAAATGTGTTGGCTTGTATTGAATCATTATAAGAAAGCACTGAAACACAAGAAACTGCACTGAATTATTTTGGATATTTTTGTTCATTTAATTTGTAGTTTTATTGGCATACAATTATAATAATATTAATAAGATATTTTTTTTATTTCATTTACGAAATTATTTTTATGAAAACCTGACTTCAATTTGGAATGAAGACAAACAGGGGTAGAAGACTCAAAAGCCAACATTCTTGGCTCCATGGCTCAATATTGCACATTTTATTATCGTCATTATGTTGCACATTATATCATTGTGAGTTAACTTCTACTTGAGGGTATTTTCAGCATGTGTCTAACATTGAGACAATACTAAAGTGTGAAAGAAGCAAGTTTAAGTTTTGGTGAAATAGTGAAATAATTGAATACTGCTGCTTCTACCGTCCTCAGGACATGTATATGAAGCATTGATGATCATAGAAAAAATTTTATTCATAAAAATATAGCACGTGACATAGGTTTCTTATTAACAGTTCTTATTTTGTATTATTGGTTGCATAAGCAATAAGAACCATAGGGAAATTACAAATTCTAATTAAATATACAATAATATAAATGTATTTTAAATCATCCTTCGAAATGACTTTAAAAAATGTAATTCTAGCGAAGTAGTGCATCAGCTGCATCTGAGAAGTCGTGTATGGTCAATGTAAAAAAATATTTTATTAGTTAAATTAATTAAACTCTTATAAATTCGTTTGACAGTTTTATACAATATAAATTATTTTTCATATTTTCACACCTTACTTTTATTCACTTAAAACAAAGTTCGTTTCATGTAGCAACTCATTTTTAGTCTCTTTCAATAGGTTTAGACATTTCAATGATTCTGGCAGTCGGTTTATATTTAAGAGCATTCTTCGAAATCGCCCAAGGATCGTAATCTTCATCTTCCTTTGATTTTTCGCTGCGTTGTTTGGGTTGTGCCATTTCTTCAATTCTTGGAGTCACTTGAAATATAAAAAATAAATGTTGTAGTGAATGTTAGTGTCATATGATGATTATCCTTTATACAATAAAAGTATAGGTATTTTTTGGTTAACTAATATTATTATCAGCAATTATGGCAGCTTGTGTTAATATAAAAATTAGTTTATCTTAAAACTCTGCTCCATCTACAAATATTTCATCGAGTATTTATTATTAATCAAATATATTTGCAGCTATTTTTTAACCAATTACTCTGAAAGATAGTTTAATAAAATTTTGAGCTATATCTCAATTCACTAAATTAATTAATCCACCAATAAATTTATAAAAACTTCTAAATTCGATTAGTAATTATATTGTACGATATTGTGACTGTCCTATATTAAATATTTTATATTTCTTTTATTAACAGATGTTTCGGTTAATAATGTTGATTTTTTCGCAAAATTTGAACGTTTATTTCCATAACAAAATAAATTACCTTAATAATGAAAGTATTGGCTATCTTTAGCTATTACTTTTTCCATGGATTCCGCGCCAAAAGAACAAAAGAGATTTTTTGAAGTTGACCATTCATCAAGCCAAATTTTCACTTCTTCGTAAGCTTGTTAGTGTTGTTCTCAAAGTGCGTAATGCATAGATCGAAATAAGTGGTAGTCCGAAGGGGCTAAGTCCGGTAGATACAGCTGGTGGGGTAGGAAGTCCCATTTAACGTTTTCCATATAGTTTTTTACACATTTTGCAACATGGGACCGAGCATTGTCATATTAAAAAATGACTTTATCGTATCTTTGAGCGTATCCTGGTCAATTTTCCTTCAATACTCGGTTCAATTTTATCAATTATTGTACCGTTTCACCAGGTTTCAAGAGTTCATAATACACAAATCCCATGCTATACCACCAAAGATACGCAAAGTGTGTCTCCCTGTATATTGCGCACTTGTTTTAATGTTGAAGGCTGGCCTGGGTCTACCCATGATTTATTGTGTTTTGGGTTATCAAAATAAAACCGCTTTTCATCACCTGTCACAACTTGATGCAAAAAACCTTTTCTTTTCTGCCTGACAAGAAAAATTTTGTTTCAACGTATCAGTTGAGTATTCATGCAATAATGCTTGCAAATCTGCATCTTCAAACTTTTTCTGCTGTCCAGCTTTTCTTTTATATCAAAATCGCCATTTTTAAAGCGTTTAAACCATCGTGTACAAGTTTTTTGTTTTAAAACATGTTGACCATAAGCTTCAACCAACAATCAATAATTTTAAGCAGCCGTTTTCTTCAAATGAAAGAAGGTTAGTAAAATTCCCCGCAAAACGTCTTTTTCTGGAACATAATTCGACTTATTCGAAGCTATGAAAAACTATGTTTTTTTGCACAATGACAACTAATAACAAACTGGCTTTTGATGGTGTATGTTTACCCTCCAAAAGGCCATAAAAGCCAACAAATGTATTAGTAGCGCCATCTGTTAGCAAAATCGATATTATTAACCGAAACACCTATTATTTTGCTTGTTCGGTCCTGTTTTGATTAATTCGTTTGTTTATGAATTAATACTCAAAGTATACGGTGATCTAAGATAATATATAAGATGGTATTCCAATCCTACCAGGGATGATGGGAAATGTGTCAAGCGGTGGCGCCATATCAAGCATATCCAACACATCAATTTAAACTTTTTATGGCGAGCCGACTTAACAGTTTCGGGTTCAAATCCTGACCATTGTTATATTTTTTTTTGTTTAAAAATAGTATTAAAATTATTCTGTTATTAATTTCTGATAATTATTAAGTTGCAAGTTATTTTTTCGGTCTGTAGTGCTAAATAATTAGTAACATTTAAAAAATGTACGATATACATCATATACATTGTTTTTTAATTGAAAAAACGTGCAATAACTCTAATTATATAATTTATTCAGAAAATATAAAAAATACAATAACATTAAAGAATCAATATGATTGCCAAAAAAATAATAAATTGAATATATTCATTTCCGAGCACTTTTAGTTGTTGAAGTTGCATGGATTCGTTGGGAGCTGTGAACGATATTCTTAGCTAAAGATATAACAGTACAACCAGGTAATCAGAATATCGTCGTTTTCGAAGTGCATACATGCGAACTTTATCTAAAACCGCTCGGAAATGAATATATTTCGTCCTTTGCAGGATTGGAATACCTTCACATATGGTAGGTACAATACTGGAAACGCACGCTTTTAGAATGAATAGCATACGACTAGTAGAGGGAGAGGGGCATGCGGTAGGTGTCTATCGACTATCCCTATGATGTTATTTAGTATCCATTATGCAGCTGTAAACTCGAGAGCATCGCATGTTTACTTACCAAACGTTTGTCATTTTTTTGTTTGTCAACGCTTTTCATTTGCTCAAACAATGCTTGACATGTATGAAGAACGTAAAAGTGAACATGTATCATCCTCATCATGAACGATTGCTCATTTCCATTTAAATGGGGTAATCAATAAACAAAACTACTGATTTTGGGGCTTAGAAAATACCCGTGAATTGCACCAAATATACAAAAGAGTCCAAAAACAGACAAACTGGAGAATGGCTCCAAACGTATATTCATGAAACTCGCCATCACTCGAATGACATTATTTTTCGCACTTAACCATAGAAAATGGCATGTTACCCTACCTATTTTTATGTTAATAAATATTTTTCTTTGATTTGTAACTGAAAGAAGAGATATTATGATTGCTTTAAATATTTACCTTTATATCTCAATGCACCCTTCTTTACTTGTCCAGGTTCCAATGGTTTTGGTTGATTTAGAAATCTGAGTGGAAGTTGGGCTAATCGAATAATATTTTCGGTTGGTTCATATGTTAGTGCGGCAGGATTAACCTTTAAATTTATATTATATAGCTGTTATTACGTTTTATGCTTCTTTAAGGTGTATATTGTAAATTTTATAGGTAATCGGTATGTCTCGGGATTGGTTTAGTAGTCTTCATCAGTTATATTCAGGTGGATGTTCAAAGGTTCATACAAACAAATTATTGAGAATGGTGGCAACTTTTCTAGCGGGTTCTGAAAATGTGTGATAGCAATTTCAACCAACGGTGGGCCATGAAGAATTGTTACGGACTACCAAGTGACTCTAGGGAGTTCAAACTCCAACTGAAGACGCATCAGATGATTGCCTGCCTCCCTTTCAACAAGGAAGCCAACGGTATTGCCAGTTCGAGCGCTACATCACCAGTCTCATTGCTTTGTTTACATAAATCGTATACAGCCTCAGATTGAGATTGAATTGATGCAATTTATCGAGATGTAACTTGAAGTAGGTCAAAGCTCACTAATGGACCGTAGCCCCATAATAATAATAAGAAGAAACCAAAATCATTAGGAAATTTCGTTCTAGTAAAAGAAAAAATTTTCCAGTAGAAACATTCCTTTCGAATTTTCCTGAGTAGAGAAAAAATATATATTAGTAATGTCTGAATGATTGTGGCGTGTTAATATATATTTTTTTCCTTGTTTTGAGGTTTTTCGCCACGATCTAAAAGTCAAAAAATATCAAAAATTTATGCTCTTATGTAGATAAAGAATCACTGGGTAAAAAACAAAAAACCAAACGGAGACAAATTTCTCAGTGATGCTTTTCTGTAATAAATTTGTTTCAAAATTTTAAAAATATCAAAATGTTCTAAAATAAATACAAAATTTTAACGTTAACGTTTCGGGAGGTCTTATCCCCCCGTTTTCAAAACGAATCTAAAAAATTAATTATATTAATTTCTATATATAATGCAAAGATAGGAAGTAAATATATTTTTATGTATGTCAACGATACTTACATCGACAATAATTTTTTAATGACACTGGCATACTACCAAAACAATATATAGGTGATTTTTATTGTGTGATTATTTACTGTATTGATTGTGTATTGAAATACTTAAATGTTTTTAACTGTATTCTTTTGGATCGGGAACCATATTGAATTTAAATCTACCGAAGGCATAGCAATACAGTTATTTTTATTTAAACTAATTATAGCGGTTGCTTTTAATCTTTTGTATTTGTGTTACCGATTCTTTTAATACCGTTTTGGAATTATTCCAATTGAATTTATGTCCCGATTCCTATGTGTGTTGACAAATTCTAGATTTATTAAAATCGCCCTTTCTAAGAAGGTTTTTATGTTTTTTTATTCTAACATCTAACGGTCTAGATATCTCACCTTTATAGAATTTGCCACATTCGCAGGGAATTTTATAAACCACATTTTTGGTATGCTGTTGTGTGTTGTTTGGTTTGGTTTTTGTTAATATAGATCTAAGAGTACAGATCTAATGTCGTTCTTATGTTATATTTATTTCCTACTCTTTTAATTGTCAGAAATACTGCGGATGTAAGGAATTGTGAGATTAATTGTTTAAGAGTTATTATTATTGTTATTAATAACTTGTCTGTTTTGTCTGATATCAAAAGTTTTAAACGATTTATCTATGACATTTCTTGGGTAATTGTTTTTTATTCAAATGTCTTTGATGTGATTTGTTTCTTTTTGTAGTGTATCACTGTCTGTACAAACAAGTTTTACTCTGTCAATAAACTTTTAATTACTCCTATTTTAACTGATTTTGAGTGCTTGGAAAAGAAATTGAGATACCTATCTGTGTTTGTCGGTTTTCTGTAAACTGTAGTTTTTAATGTGTTGTTTTGTTTTAATATTAAAGTCGAAGAATGGCAATTTATTCTCCCTCTCTATCTCTAAAGTAAACTTAATTGTAGTCTCTCTAGAATTTAAATCTTGTAAAAAAATATTTAGATCATCAGTGCTATGTTGCCGTATAGCAAAAATATCATCAACATATCTAAGTCATATTACTGGCTTTTTAAGAGATTTACTTAATATGTCATTCTCGAGTTCCTCCATGAAGATATTACTTATCAAAGGAGAAAGAGAAGAACCCATTGCCATTCCAATATTTTGTTGATAATAATCATTTTCTAATTGAAAATATGTGGTTTTTAAGCACTGAGTTAATCATTCCAAAATTGTATTTATGTTTAGTTTAGTGCGGTCTTTTAATGTTGTGTTATGCTCTAATCTCTTTCTAATTATTAAAAGTGATTTATCAACTGGTACATTAGTAAATAAACTCACCAAGTCAAAACTAACCATTAAATTTTCATTTGTAATTTTAATGTTCGAAATTTTATCTAAAAAATCTGAAGTATTTTTAATATGTGAATTTGTTCTACACGAAAATGGATTTAAAATGTTTAATAAAAATTTTGCTAGTTTATAACATGGGGTTAGTTTATATAGTTTATAACAACACTACTAACTATTGGGCGAAGTGGTAATTACTTTTGTGTATTTTTGGTAGACCATAGAAATGAGGTGGTTTACTATAATGTGGTGTAAGTTGTGATCTTTCTAGATCTGTAAATTCACGTTTGTAATTATATAATGTATTGTAAATTTGTTTCTCTATTTTTAATGTTGGATCTGTAGGTATTTTAGTGCGATTTCCCCCATCAATTAAAGTTATAATTTTGTTATTTTATTCTGTAGTGTCCAGAATAACAGTGGCGTTACCTTTATCTGATGGCGATATTTTAATAGATGTGTATTTTTTTAATTTATCTATAGCTAACCTTTCCCCATGGTATAAATTTGATTTGATTTTAAATGGTTTTTCTAAGATAAGTTTTAATCTGATTCTATATTCATTTGCACTTTCCAAAGGTAATTTTTGAGCAACAGACTTTACTGCCGAAATAATGTCTAATTTAGGAACATCTTTCTAGACATACTTTTCAGAATCAGATAGAATATTTTACTTGAAAGGTTAATTACGGTTTTGTTAATAAAATTTTTGTCTGTACGTATGTGTATTTATTCCATGCTTTTCAATAATTAAATTTTTAAATTTCTTAATGTGAGATAATGAAGTAATATATGTAACTGGAATAGACGCTATTATAAATATGATTAAAATCTACTTCAGTTACTATTTCGTATATTTGTTGTAATGTATTATCAATGTCAGTCTTTAATTGTTGTTTAGTGTATATGTGATGTTGAATGCAATCTCTTAAAAATGTCATTTATAATGTTTTATATGTAAAATATATATGTTTCTCTTTATGTTATATGGTATATGTAAACGTAAACATTTTAGCATTATGTCACAATCTTTACATTTATAAAGAAATGTTAAGCTGTTTTCAGAATTTTGTAGATTAATATATTTACTTTCTAAATATCTAAATAAAAAACACATCTCAGGTCCATACCTGTAATCTAAGTAATGTCTGAATGATTGTGGGGGTGTTCATTTTTTTCTATTTTTGCATTATATATAGAAATTAATATAATTTATTTTTATAGATTTGTTTTAAAAACGGGGGTAGAAGACCTCCCGAAACGTTAACGTTAAAAGTTTGTAATTCATTTAGAATATTTCTATATTTTTAAAATTTTGTTCGTTAGGCAAATTTATTACAGAAAAGAGTGACTGAGAAATTTGTCTCCTTTTGGTTTTTGTTTTTTACCCAGTGATTCTTTATTTACATAAGAACAGATATTTTTGATATTTTTGAGTTTTAGATAATGACGAAAAACCCAAAAAAGGGGAAAAAATATACAAAATATCTTGTCATGATTAATATTAAAACAGATACCCACATCAAGACTTTTTGGCTCTTCTTTGACATAAGGTTTCGGCGCCGCCAACACATCTAATCGTTCGAAATTTGAAAATATTTTCGACGGTTTCTTCTAAAAACATAAAAGAGCAATTAAAAACAGGAATTCATATGATACAATGACTAATTTTGATTTACTTCTATAGGTTTTGGACTGAATGTCGGTTTTGGTTTCGCCAATTCGGCCGTTCTCTTATAATCCGGCGTGATTTTTTTCTCTTTTCCTTTGGCCTGCTGCCTCAATTGTCTAACCAAGTAAGATGGGTAAAATTGTATTGGAATAATATAACGAGATACAAGGATCACTCTGTATATTGGGCTGTTCCCGTCGTTTATATAATTCGTTTGTTTTTCCTTTATTTTTATTTTGTTTGGCCAAGTGCATATATGCACTCGAAAGACCTTTGTTTACAAAACTATTTTCTGAAAAACTCAATTTCAATTAGCTTTCAGGCCTTTGAAATAAAAATTCTAGGCGACAAAAACTTAATTTTTGACACTTGCTATATTACGCCTTTTGTCGTGATCAAAAAGCTTCAAAATCATTTCGAGACATTTGCGCTATATATGGAGAGGTCTGCTCGAGATTGATTTGCCAAGTTTAAAAATGGCAACTTGGAGCTTGGGTACCACACATACTAACCGACGACAACAAGGAAAATCACCGCAACAAAGTTGCTCAACATCTCGCCCGACACCGAACAATACACGACCACAAAGAGCAATGGTTCTTGTATAGAGTCCTCACGACAGATGAGAAATGGTGTATCTACGTCAATATGAAGCAAATGAAGGAGTGGGTGGTCGCAGGAAACACGAAGATCATGATCTGAGTTTGATTGTACTAGGAGGGTCTCGTGTATGGTACTGGAAAACGCTGGAGAACAAGACGGTTGACAAGGAACGCTACCTCGCCCAGCCGTGTGAATGGGGTTATTCAACTGAAACGACCTGATCGACGAAGCCATTTTGCTCTTTGCACATCGTCAAGGAGGTCCTGAATGATCTCGAATGGGAGATTCTTCCGAATCCATCGTATTTTCCAGATCCTGTGCCAGCCGATTATCATCTCTTCCGCTTGTTATCCAACCAAATGAGGGACGTAACGTTCGCCAACGATAAGGACCTCAAAACACTGGCTTAATAACTTCTTTGAATCCAGGCTAGGCCATTTTGATTAATTTGTTGTTATATTTGTTGCTTTTTTCGATAAAACATTTTAATAAAAATACGGGGAGAACTTATGGAACAACCCAATATATGCGTACGCATCGACATTGATATCATTTTTTTTAAACTTACCGAAGACGTCTGTCCCTTTCTCTTTTTTTATAAAAATTATAAATGGATCCCCAGGCCTTCTTGATATTTTTATTTATTTTTCTTTTGTACGTCTTGGTAGTTTTTTCAAAAGATCTCTTATTTACATAAAGATGCCTGAAAATTATTCATTAGTAATGAGGATATTTTTTGTTTTTAACCTTATTAGACCACTTTCAAGTTATTTTCATATTTTGTCTTTGAAAGAAATTAGTTGGTTCAGATTTTAAAAAGGGGGATATTACTATTAATAACCTCTATGCCTGAAATGGAACTTCTATGTCTGAGTCCATCAATGGCTAACAAGTCCGATGGATACAGTCTATGCAAAAAAAGTGTGATGTTTTCATTTATCAGTTTTTAATGGTATGACTGTCCTTGATCTAACGGATCATCTAACGGAAGTTACATATCATTTTGCTTGTTAAAGTTCGAAATAATAACGTCTTTTGTAATTGATAAAAAAAAATTGTTTTTTAAAATGGAAAAATTTATCGAGCAAAGACTTTGCATTAAATTTAGTCAAAAAACGAAAATTCCATTCCACATGCACCATGTTCACCAGATATGGCAGCGGGTGATATAAGCTTTAACTGTATATTAATAAGGCTCCACCATTTTTATTTTATTGGCCACCACTGTATATAAGCTGAAAGGGTAGGTACCTTTTTTTTTACAGGCCGAGAACTTTTTAAACGACTCGGGTATATAATACGAATTGTGGAGATAAGAAAAAACATTTTGTTTAAATTAAAACTTAATTTTTGCAGAAAACACAATACCTAACGCAATAAACATATTCCAACATACATACAACAACATACCGTAATGGTGGTCTGGATAAATGATCTGAATAGAATTTAATCTCGTCATTTATTTTCGGTGACGGTTTTGTTAGAGATACAGTTGCGTCCTTTGCCACATATTTCTTCGTTACGTGCACTGGTTTGGATAGTTGAGCCAGTCTCCAGTTATACCTATATTTTTTCATGATGGCTAGCAATTTCTCTGGAATTTGAGGACCGAAGGGTGGGGATGGTGGCGGTGGAGGCGTTGGTGAAACAGTGATGTCCACATGAACGATATCTGTATCTCCCTTGAGTTGTTGCATGTTGAAATGAGATTTTAATGCTACGAGAATTTTGGTTGATGTTTGTCGAAAAATTGATTTGAAATTGACATTTTTTTGTTCGGTATTGTTTATTGTTAACCTGTAATAAAACCTTCAATGATATAGAAAAGGAACATGAAATAAATCTGTAAAACATAATTGAAATTTTAATGATGTAGTTTGAATAGATTGAATTTTATGTGATGTAGTAAAGTAAAACTTCGAACTTCGAGCAATTATAATACGATCTGGCTATTGATACTATGTCAGAGTTCAGTTAGACGGAACACGTGGCAAAAATGTCAGAAAGTCGAATACCGAGGATAATCATGTAGGGACGAATAATGTAAACTAGAATATAGGAAGGGTAACTGAAACTGAAATAGAGGTAAACCAAAGACATGGGGGCAGAAAAATGTGAGAAATATTAAAGGACTTAAATTCGTTTCACTTAGTTTTAATGGATGTTATCTCTATAATATTGAAGTGAAGATTTTATGAATGAAAATCATCAGTTTGTGGTAAAAAACAGATTAGAGATTTTACCAAAAAGAACATATATAGGATAGGAAGGAAGGATAGGATAGAGTGATATACATTGTACTCAGTATTGAAAAGGAAGAATATAACCTTATTACTATATACGGTCCAGGGGAGAATAATACCAAGAAAAATAAGGATAGGTTTTGGGATGAAGTACAGGAAGCTGTGAATAAAACTAATGGTACTATTATCATTTTGGGGGATTTCAATGGTAGAGAGGGGACGAAAAGTGAAAAGTCAGCGAATTCGTTGGGAAGGGATGGAGAAAATGCCAGGAATAATAGTGGCAAGAGATTGATCCAGTTTTGTCTCTTGAATAATTTGTTGGTGGGCAATTCATTTGTTCAGCAGAAAGTCATTCACCAAATTACTCGTTCGGAAGGGAATAAGAACAAAAAATCGATAATCGATTATATACTGATTGTGCAGGAGAATTTAAAACAGTAAAGGACATCAGAGTAAAGAGGGGATTTGAGATAAGCAGCGATCATTCCTTTTGGCCATTTTCAAAAGAGAATGGCCAAAAGAAACAATACAGAAATGTCAAAACGATAATAAACAGAAGTCGGTTATAAATATTCAAAAACTAAAATTGGATAATTACAAAAGGAAATTTGAGGAAAGTATACGACTAAAAGTGGAGCGTTATAAAGAATGATAGTCGGAGGATACTGATAAACTATGGGTCACATTTAGGCAAATTTGTGTAGAAGCTGCCGAAGAAGTCTATGGAAGCAAAAATTTACCAAATAACAGAAAACATACCTCGTGGTGGTCGGAAGAAATTAGAAGCAAAATTAAAAAGAAAAAAGAACTCTGAAACAAGTACCTTCCAATAAAAGTATAACAACTTATGAGCAATATAAAGATCAAAGAATTGCTGCCAAGAAGAGTGTCGAAGAGGCTAAGAGCAAAAAAATGGGAGCATTTTGGAGCCAGAATGGAAACGGACTTTAAGAGCAATCAAAAATTATTTTATAGAGTTTTAAAAAATATGAGAAGAGAAGAAAGAGTAATGTAACATATATCAATCAGAAATAAAGGACAGATGCTATCTGAGAAGGAAGAGATAATGGAAGTTTGGCTGGAACACTTTGGAAAAAAGTATTAGAGGGTGAGGACATCCCAGCAAATAATGATAAGTGACCAAAAGAAAACCAACAGGAATTCAAAGACAACATTATCCAGTATAATAACTTCATTATACTGGATAATGAAATTCATATGTGTAAGAATGAGAAGGCTTCGGGGAATAATGGAGTTGAAGAGCGGGAAAAGATCTTCTCCTTAAAGTACTAAACGCTGCTTGAAAGAACAGAGACATACCGAGGGACTGGGGAAGTAGCAATCATTTTGCCAATTTTTAAAAAAGGAGACCGCTCAATGTGTGATAATTACACAGGGATTTCTCTATTGACTGCAACCAGTAAATTATGTGAACGCATACTAGAACGAAGATTAAGGGAAGAGCTGAAAAATAAAATTGATGATAGTCAGCATGGATTTACGGTAGACTGAAGCACACAGGACAACTTATGATAAAGACCTTCAAAAGACAAAATAAGTTATATTTGTGTTTTATGGCTCTTCATAAGTCATTCGACACTGTTCCTAGGATATGAATATGGCAGGCCCTACGTAATAAAGGAGTGAATGAACACCGAATAGAGGCAATCTAATCTCTGTACTCAAATTGTAGAAATTATGTCAGAACAAATAACATGAGCTCAAGCAAATTTCTAACAAATAAGGGCGTTAGACAGGGTGGTGTTTTGAGCCCGCTATTGTTTATCATCATTATCGATGAATTAGCCAAGGAAGTGGATCTAAATATTCGAAGAGCTAGAGCAGGTGTGCATAAACTTGCAACGGTTGAAATAAAAAAAACTGATTTATACGGATAATCTGGTGTTGCTGGGGAAAACAAAAGCGCAATTGAAAAGTTTTTGGATGCGTGGAACAAGGCATTTACAAGAAATGGTCTAAGAATAAATGTGCATAAAGAATGCTTGGAGGATCTTCATATAAGACTGAACAACGCAAACGGTGTTGTCTGAGGAGCAAAAGGCAAAGCTACAAGTATTTGAGATGAGAGTGTTACGAAGGATTGAAGAGATAACACTGTGGGATAGACTGAGAAATGCCGAGATAAGGGAGAAATTGGGCATTAGAGGGATATTGAAGGTGATTGAGAAAAACCAATTGCGATGGTTCGGGCACCTCGTGCGGATGCCAGACGTGCGAGTGGTGAAGAGAGTGTGGGCCATGGGTGTGTATGGAGGGAGAAAGGCTGAGGAAAACTTGGAACAAGTCGATCACTGAAAACCTGGCGAGGCGAAGAATTTATTGGGAAGGAGCAATGGTGATGGCCAGAAACAGAGGGAAATGGGGAAGATTCCAAGGGGGCTAATGGATAGCCCAAACCTCTACACCCAATAGGGTAGAAGAGGTGAAGACTAAGTAAAAAAAAGTTAAAGTTGCTTGACTGGGAGGAAGCCCCGCTCATGTGGAATGCACAACCTGCGTCTCCGCCATAATGAGCATCGGTTAGTTGCGGGGCTTCCTCCCAGTCAAGCAACTAATCGATATATATATATATATATATATATATATATATATATATATATATATATATATATATATATATATATATATATATATATACAGACAACAGTAGTCAGGAGTTATACACCCCCGACCTTCGTGTTTCACAATCTCATGTGGAATGCACAACCTGCGTCTCCGCCATAATGAGCATCGGTTAGTTGCGGGGCTTCCTCCCAGTCAAGCAACTAATCGATATATATATATATATATATATATATATATATATATATATATATATATATATATATATATATATATATACATTTGTATATATGTATATATGTATATATGTATACATATATATATATATATATATATATATATATATATATATATATATATATATATATATATATATATATATATATATATATATATATACATCTCTTCCTCTGCCACTCGGGTTCCATATACTTGACGATGTCATCAGTCCATCGAGCTTTCGATTTTCTTTGCGGGCGTTTGCAATTAAGCGGTATCCACTCTAGGATTACCCTGGTCCATCTGTCGTCCCATCGCCTCGCTATATGGCCTGCCCATCTCCATTTCAATTGCTTCACTTTCCAATGATGTCACACTCATTCGTTTATTCCCTGATCCATGCGCAAGGCTTTCTCTCTCGTCTTGTAATGCCAAGCATACATTTTTCCAATCCTCTCTGTGCTACCCGAAGTTTTTGAATTGATTGCGATGTGAGTGTACAGGTTTCACTTTCATGTATCATAATGGGTAGGACGCACTGATCGAAGACTTTTCTTTTCAGGCAAAGTGGGGGTCTGCTCTTAAACACTATGTTGAGCCTGCCAAATGCCAGCCAGCCACATTTAACACGCCGCTCTACTTCCCGGCCGGTATCCCGCTCCATTGAAATTCTCTGTCCAAGATATATAAGTGGTCCACAATCTCCAAATTCCTTTCTAAAACTAAAATTCTCCTGTCCTCAGTGAATTTATTGAACATAACCTATCTCTTTTTCAGGATTATTTTTAAGCCAAATGGTTCGCCAGCCCTTTGCAGCTCTTGTATACGTCTTTGCAGCTCCTTTGGATCTTGTAAAACGAGAACAATATCATCTGCAAATCTAAGATGGTTTAAGTTTGAACCATTGATCTTGACACCATCCTGTCCCCAATCCAGTTTACGAAATACTTCTTCAAGGTAACTCGAGAAAAGAATAGGCGATATTCCCACTTCACGATCATCAAGGTGAATTGTCGCTGTAGCTCCATCATATATCGATCCTAGCAGGTTTACATATGCTTTGTCTACCCCCTGGCTAAGCAGTGCATCCATTATGGCATGCTTTAATATAGTCAAATGCTTTTTCGTAGTCGATAAAAGCCAAGCACAGTGGTATGGTATATTCATTGTGCCTTTCTATGGTCTGCTGCACAACCTTTATGTGATCCATTGTAGTGAATCCACTTCTGAATCCTGCTTGTTCTCTTGGTTGCGCGTTATTCAATTTCCTTGATATTCTTTTAGATAGTATTTTAGTGCTAACTATGCACACCACTGATAGAAGGCTTATTGGACGGTAGTTCTTTAAATCTTCCTGTGTTTCTTTTTTATGCAAAAGGATCACTTCTGCATTTTTCCACAAGTCAGGTACTTTTTGTTCTTTGAGGCATTTTGAGTATAATTTTGCCAGTGTTTTATGTAACGTCCGACCACCAACTTTTAGCATTTCCACAGTTACACTGTCCTTTCCTGGAGTTTTGCCATTTTTCATCGATTCTATGGTATTTGTTACTTCCTCCACTAGGATATCTGGTATTTGTTCTTCCGTGGGTATTGGTGTCTTTGATTGGTTCTGATCTTCATACAACTGGGAATAAAATTTTCTGACAACCTCTAACATTTGCGTACGCTCCCTGCACACTGTGCCATCTTCACGCATTAAGGCATTTTTTCTGTTTTGTTTCTCAACTTCTGTCTAGCCTTGTTAATTCCTTTGTTTTCTTCCAGAGTTTTTTGCACTAGCTGCATGTTGAATCGGTGCGTGTCCGCTCTGATATGTTTTCTTATAGTTTTGCAGAGCTCAGCGTACTCGACTCTGCCAAAAGGACTCCCTGCATTTCTCATTGTCCGTCGTTTCTTCATTAAATCAATGGTCATTAAATCAATGGTCTCACTGGAGATTTTTGTCTATTTGAGACATTTTTGTTCGGGTACTATTAAAGCAGCCATTTGAAGCACATTGTTGGTGATTTCTTCATATTGAACTGATATTTCCATCTCTTCCGGATCTTGTAACACAGCAAAGCGGTTTGACAAAGCAATCTCAAAATCCCTGCATCTCTCCAGCAATCTCCCATAATCCACTTTGCCCTTCTTTGGCCTTACCATTCTTTCGTGCTCTCTTCGACAGTTATTCCTAACTTTTGCTCGTACCATTTGGTGGTCACTCCCAACATTAAAATTGTTAAGGACACTACAATTGCAAAATATTGTTTTATCGTTGGTCATAATGTAATCGATTTCACTTGTAAGTCCAGATGGACTTTTCCATGTCAATTTTCTGGTGATATTTTTTTTTATAGAATGAATTCATAATATAAAGTTCTTGTCCTTCAGCAAAATCAACCAATCTGTCACCTCTATTGTCTCACTCACCAGTTTCATATGGGCCAGTTGCATTTACACCAGTTCTTGTTGTTCCAATTCTGGCATTAAAATCACCCATCAGGATTTTATACCTACATTTCTCCTTGTATAAAAGCTGGGCCACATCATCATAAAATTCGTCAATTTCCTCATCCCTATGGCTTATAGTGGGGGCATAAGCTTGCACGATTTGAAGTCTAAACTTTTTATTCAGCTGAATGACGCATTGGGCCAGTCGGTCAGATGTACTTTTAATTTTTACTATACTGTCCTTCAGCTTTCAATTCATGAGGAATCCAATTCCCCCCACATCGTTCATTCTCCGTACCTCGGGTGTACAGTACGTGCTCAATTGGTTCCAGTTTAATTAACTCTTCACCCTTTCTTCGTGGTTCACAGGGGCCAATAATATCCCAATGTATGTTGTCAAGTTCGATTAATAGTTCTTGCAATCGGGCTTCTGTTTTCATAGTCCGTATATTAAGCGTAGTGATGTCAAAAGTCCATTGGCAGTCTGACCTAATCCGGTGATTCTTTGCACCCTCTGCCTTAGGGAAGGTCTTCCCACTGCCATAGATAGTTGCCCCTTAGCCTCCGGGTAATGAGGGCCTTGTTTGAGGTTGTATTGTCATATTGAAATATCATGTTGAAGATATGGACCGTAATCTGCCACGCTAGTCCAATGCGTCCAATATATATATATATATATATATATATATATATATATATATATATATATATATATATATATATATATATATATTGGACGCATTGGACAAATATAATAGTTTACTAAAAAGGAACTACAAAACCGAAATGATTATAAAAGCAAAACTGTATCCTGTATACGAGACCTAACGCATAAAAGGTAGAATTCAATAAAACTACATTATAAACATGAAAATAATTTATTGCAATAACGTAACATATAGATATTTAATAAATAGAAATATATACATCAGTCGTAAAATCACAAAACATTTTTTTCATATTGAAACAATACATTTCCAGGTCGAAACTTATCAGTAATAATATTTATATATCAGACTGTATTTAGAGATACTTATTACATTGTAAAATTAAATTTATCACGTTATGATATTTAATATATGTATAATTCAAAATTATACACCAACTTGTGCCACTGATTCTTTACATCTGAAACATTTTTCCTGAATTTTTCATAATTCGGTATCAAATTGTATATTATGTACTTAAAATGTATTGATAAAACTTCCATAATTGACGCAAATATGGAAAGTTAATTATACATTTTGAAATAACTGAGATTTGTGGTCATCTTTTTTTTAATTTAAATTGGCAACTATAATACTTGGCAACAACCAAACTTCCTCCGGTAACATATATCTAGGAAAACATTTACTAATTTATAACATCACGTGGTCAAGCCTCGGCTAGATAATTTTTTATACTATTATTAGGTTGATATAAAAGTTCGTCCCGTTTTTTGTCGCTAAATGGCATTGCATCGCAAAACCGAAGTGTTATCTATTCACATGTGTAAACGTTTCATGTTGCTTGATAGAAGAAGGAATTTCAGCGAATATTTGGGAATTATGTTATTTGTTTGCTTTTTAAATTTTGTTCGGCATCAGAAAGGGCAGACAATAAGAAGCAGAAGCATAAGCAGCGACATATACTTTTACATTTCCGAAAAGGCAATATTGTTTCGCGGAAGCAAGACATGTGCTGTGCACGATGCGGCTGCCGTTGACGATTCCACGTGCCGTAAGCGGCTCAGACAGTTTCGTGACACAAACTTTAATCTCAGCGGTGCACAGCGTTCTGAATATTAGCGCTAACTGAAAATGATGAGCATAAAACAACTCGAGAGATCGGAGAAATTCTTGGAATAAACCAGTCAATAGAGTCAAGGCGATTAAATCAACTTGGAATGGTTAGCAAGGCCGAAGTATGGGTATGGATTTTTCATTGAACGCAACAAAATCAAACCATTTTTAAAGTGGACGGTTACAGGTTATCAAAAATGTATTTTGTATAATGTTAAAACTAAGAGATCACCCTTCAACCAATGCAAAAGCCATCCGAAGAAGGTTTTGCTATGCATGTGATGGGATTGTAAGGGAATCGTTTATTATGAGCTATTACCTGAAAATTAGACCATTATTTCGAAAAAATACTTGAATTAGTCAACAGAAAAGGCATTGCGTGCCATAGAAACAATGCTAAACCACAAGTGTCATTTACTTACGATAGGTAAAAACTGTACTTCCTTGGAGAATTGAAAAATCAGTGGAATCCATTATTTAGCCAGAAAGCTAAGAACTGTATAACCCCCACATAACAACTACAGGATTTATCAAAGGTCATCGGATAGAACCACACATACTAAACTGATTAAATGTGTGTTGAATTAAACTTTTTAGTAAATAAAATGTTTCTTGAATTTATCTCAAAAAAATAGGACGAACTTTTGCATCAACCCAATAGTAATGGAATGAAATATGTATGTTTTTAAACTTCTAGATTGAAAATGAACAAAAGAACAACTCAGAAATAATTACGAAAACGAAATTAGATGTCCAAAATATTATCAGCACTATTAAAACTTGATTTTTTTGAAAATATTTCAAGGATTTTTTTTGTTGTTTATTCCCTTACATTAGAATCAATATATTTAACTCAATTCTTCTATTGGAACCTTCAGTGTGAAACACTAAACTCGAATAGATTTATTTACCACTAAACACCAAATCATCTTCTTTAAACTCCTCGGTGCGCATTTCGCCAGCCATCTAAGCATAATCAGAAATTAATATAATCTCTTTGAGTTTGAAAAGATTAGAAAATAAGTTGAGAAGTTTAAAAAAATGATTTGGTGTTTAGCGGTCCAATCTCCTGGAGTTTAGTTTAAGTATATTTTATTTATAAATGAAATAACTAAAAAAAATCACATTAAATTCAGGGTGTGTTCACTAATATCCTAGAACGTTCGGCTAATTTAATTTCTGAATTTTTGGCCATTTGTAATTGGTGCATATATGCAAGGAAACAACACCAGACTAAACTGCATGCGCTTACAAAAGGTACTCTGTTCTTCTCTGGTATATATCGGAAATTAATTGTTTGTAAGATGGGCCAAAAGCAAAATCCCACCTGAAATATAATAGAAATATTGTCAACATACACAGTACTTTGGAAAATAACGGAACTTTTTAAATTAAAAAAAAAATTCGTTATTTGGCCAAAATTATTTCATTTTAGTCAAAATTCATCCCCATGCCTCCTGCATTAATACACCGCTGGACATGTTCAACCAATGCTAGCATAGACTTTTTTGTCGTTTTCCGGAATCTCCTCAAATACCCTCGTCTCGGCTTCCTGGACTTGTGTAATACTGTCATAAAACGTTCTTTTCATGGTCAGTTTGAATTTCGAATACAGGAAATTACACAGTCACAAGGAGATAAATCAGGCAAATACGGAGGCTGTTGAAGCATACATACTCGTTTTTTCGCCAAAAATTCACATACATCGACAGTCTCGTAAGATGGTGCATTATTGCGCAACAATAACCAACTTCCCGACGGTGGATATTCGGTCTCCACACGAACGATTCTCTTACACAAACGCTCAGATAATACCAGATAACATTCACTAGTAACCGTCTGACCATATGGAACAAATTTCCAAAGTAGAGTGGTAAAAACAAATCAACATTGTCTTTTCTCGTTATAATCGATTCCAGGAATGTGCAGTTCCGTCAACTGTTGCAATAAAGTCCTTGCAATGTTTAACGCAAGTAATTCCTTGGTTCTTATTTAAGGCGTGAGGAAAAAATCGACCATCGACTTTGTTTAAATCTTTTGACAAAATTTCATGAATCATGTCTTAGATCGTATTTAAACCCTCCGCTAGCCATCTCACAGTCGAATTTACATCGTAGGTAATTATTTCACCCACTTTTACCACCGACTCTTCGCGAATTTTACTTTTTCGCCGGCCTGGCTTTGGATCGCCTTCAAAAGCATTACGACCGTCCTGGAATCGCTCCTGCCACTCGAACATACGTGTACGGGATAAGCAATCATCATCATAAACTTTATTCATCAATTTAAATGTATTTGTATAAGTTTTACAGAGCTTGAAACAAAATTTAATATTTGCTCTTTGTTTCATCGTGTTTTTGTGACGAGGTGACAAAAGGTACCGCCACTTTAAGCGTTATAACTTGACAATCCTTTGATCGGTTCTAATGATGGCAGTCTCGTTTTATAAAAGAGATATATAGCTTTCAGATTATGTATATTATTTCAATAAATGGCGGTAGTAGTTTTCTTTAAATTGAAAAAGTATCGTTATTTTTCCGACATACTGTGTATTAAAATTAGTGTAAACTAAATATTTTCTATAATATATTTGAATTTCTTTAAAACAAATCTCATTGTCACCAGTTTAAGTATGTAATGCTGTAAACATATTGCAAATGATATGAACTGTCAATATGTATATAATAAATTCAATATGTGTATAATAAATACAATAATACCTTCCAAGTGGGCAGAAATTTTCTCTCAACTTCTATTTTGGCATCCTGTATAGATTTCCCCTCTAACAAACTCATTCCAAAGAAGAAACATATCATTGCCGCTGGACCATAGGTCACTTGTTCGACAAACGCCTGATAGTAGAAACATAAAAGACTGTTAATTATGTTACAAAAAATACATGGACTTTAACCTAATATAATTTATAGAGCAAAATTGAATTACTGTACTTTGATAAGGTCATGCTATGGTTTGTTTAAGTGTTACATAAGCAAAACATATTTTCAGATAAGAATAACAGTTCTGCAATATCACGCTCAAAGAATCATATCTCATATGTTTTATAATATAATATTATTACGATTTTACTATTTTCCAGATTTTTAATAAATATTTTTTTTTAATTTATATTTTAACATTTCTACGATCTCTAAATAAACAATTGATGTCAATATACTACCTTAGTTACAGAGGTTTTTAACGAAGTTACTGGCCAAAGTTTCGTTGACAATCTTATCCATGCATATAATGTTGGTGCGGTAAACAGACCTCCATATAAACTAAATCGCATAACTTGCATCCAATCATAGTTATTAATATTCTTTCCAGCCATGGTTTGTTGTATTAAACATGATGTGGGCCATATGGTTCCTTCGAAATTATTAGAAACTTACTTAAAAATCATTTACAATTTTCCTTAATTACCATACGCAAGCATACCACGCACAATAGGGTGTCTATTTGTAAACGCCACAACCCTAGAAAACACTGCAACCATTTTATCACTGTTATATTTTTTTCTACTTTTATTAATACTGACTATAAGATTACTTGACCAGTTCTTTCGACGTTGTGAATCAGACTCATTACGCGCTTTGGTATATGATGACTTATCTAAAACAACGTCACGTTGTCTGACGATAGTCTATCTAATATTTGGCGGAGAACAACACTTCCATGAATAGATACAAAAGGGTATGACGATCGCGAATATCTTACCTTGAAACAATGAACAACACGTGATGCGCCTCAAATTCGAAATATCATTCCTTATGGAGTTGTTTGTAGGATGCAATAGTCGAGTTGTTAACACAAAACAAATGTAAATATTCATTCAGCATCGATTGTTGCAAATAACTAATATGATCATAATAGCAATTATAAACAACATTAGGATAAACAATAAATATGGCTCAATGATTTGAATGTCTTTTTAAGAGACAATTCAGGTAGGGGCATTCGGTTGGTCAAAACTGCTTCATGTTAGAACTTTTGTATTGATTCGGTATTTCACCCTCTTTTTAACTATCAGAGTTGGGTACATATTGTTATTTTGATTATTGCTTTTATATTTGGGAATAAAAAGCATTTTTATGTGTATTAAGTAAAAAAAATTATATTCCAGTAATGATAACGTCAAACGCGATATTTATTCAAAATTAAATAAATATCCATTTTGGATAATCTGTCATAAGAAAGGAATTATTTAACATCTGTATTATTTAACCTCAATTGAGAGCCCACGCCGCCATGTATTTATCTCTGTAAGCAACCGGATGAACTGTTCATCTTTTGAACTAATTATTTCACTGGCACTGTATCAAACATACGATATGTAAAATGTGAGTAGAATGAATATATATTTAATTTTAATTCTAATATAATGAATGATTTTATTAGGAAAATCGTAGTGACTTTTTTCATTGTTGTTTCACTGTGCTTACAATTAAACAGTGAAGAGACCGACGATTATTATAAACTTCTTGACGTGCCAAGAGATGCAACTAATCAAGAAATTCGGAAAGCATTTAAGGCACTAGCTTTAAAGTTACATCCAGATAAAAATAAAGATGATATTGACTCTGAGGAAAAATTTATTAAAGTTGCAAAGGCATATGAAGTTTTGAAAGACCCTCTGACTCGAAAACAATATGACTTATATGGAGATGAGGAATTTAAAGATAAAAAACAGAAGTATCACAGCTACAATTATTACAGAGACCATTTTGGAATTTATGATGATGACCCTCTAATTGTAACCCTTAGTAAAAATGACTATGGTGAGTTTAAATAATGATATTTGGTAAAGGCTAATTTTCATAAATATATTACAGAAGTAAATGTATTGGATACAAATCAAGTTTGGTTTGTAAATTTTTACTCTCCACATTGTCATCATTGCCATGAAATGGCACCTATTTGGAGAAAATTAGCCCAAGAATTGGAGGGTATTATTCGAATAGCAGCAGTAAATTGTGAAGAGGATTATGCATTATGTTACCAATTGAGCATTGAGGCTTATCCCAGTTTATTATTTTATGAAAAGGAGGTTAGTGTTTCAATGCTTTGTCAAATTTAATGAAATATTTAATGGCCCTTTTTAGACCCATTTATATGATGGAGAGCGTTTTAAGGGACCTAAAACTGTAGATTCTCTAACTCAGTACGTTTTGTCTAAAGTTAAAATTGACATTACAGATATTACAACTAAAAATTGGAAGCAGTTGAGAAATCAAGAATGGGTATTATTTCTATGTGATAAAGGTATGAGTAATTGTCCTGAGAAGAATGAGATCAAAAAGATAGCAGTCACTTTGGTAATATGTTTGAAATGTATTGTGTTGTGTATATTTTTCTCACATTTTGAATATACAGGAAGGACTACTCTCTGCTGGTATAATTGTGGATGGTGAACTTTGTGAAAGTATTTTAAATACATACAAAACACATCCAATTGTGTTTTGGCAATTTGATGAAAAAAAGATTCCAAAAACTCATGTTATCGATGGTTCTGACACAAAGGAGATAGTGGATACTATATTAAATATTCTTCCCCATCCCCCCACTTTGGGAGAAAAACAGTTTTATGTATGCTGATTTTATAGTGACTTTGTGTTTTTCACTTTAAACATTTTTCAGGACTTACGTACTAAGCTAAGATTAGGTTTTGAAAAAGCTTGGTTGATTTGTTTTTATTTGGGTACCGCAACTGATTTGAAATTGGAATTAAAGAGATTACCAACAATTATTCCCAATATAAACATTGGTAAGGATAAAGATACTAAACTTAGTTTCCGCCTCGCACGTATATTATCTTACCATTTTAATTTTATGCATTTTTGAACTATCAGATCAAAAAGAGCTTTATGGTTCTGCTGTGATATGTATTGGAGTATTTTTCGACTTCTTCGAGAGATGTCAAGCGACCTTCAACCAAGGCATGTTGAAGGGATCAGAAGAGATGAAAATCCGAAGGGCCCTAGTTTGGAGAATACGCTGGGTGCGATAAAATCTCCCAGACCAACTTGGTTTTCGTTTCCCCTGTGCTTTTTGCTGTATGTACCAGTGTAGATCTTTTTAGCGTGTATATTTGGTTTTGAAGTACTGGTTGGTGGCCCACCAGAATTAACCCACAATTTTTGCCTCTTGAGATTATCACAGATGATCCACTTTTCACTGTCATAGGTCACAATCTTATGTAGGAAGTGTTTTTTCTTGAATCTGAAGAATAATGATATGACAACATCAAAGTGTCTATTCTCATTATCATTTCAGTGAGTTCATAGGTGACTCAACGACTCGATAACCCAAAGGGACCCAAGACCCAACCACTTGTGTAAATGTTTAGAAATGGCTTGCGGTGTTACTCCCCGAGTTCCCGTCGGAACTCCGGCGGTGTATGACAAGGATTTTCTTTCAGTTCTTCATGTTCGTCTTTTTTTGATGTCCCGAACGTTCTGCATTATTTATGTGAAAATTTAAGGTTCAGAATTGCTGGAGCCAGTTACAAGTACTTGGTTATATCCACAGTAGGTTTCTATATCATACCTCGTTTTGGAGCTGAAAGACAGCGGTTTAAAATAACTAATCGACTAAAACATTCGGATTCGAATAGTTTCTGTAGTGGATGAAATATAAAGACCAAGAATTAAATTGAGGACCTAATACATGTCCTTGACACTGGTATACAGGAATTTGTAAAGCTGATTGTAATTAATCTTTAATGTTCAATATATTACACATAATTTGGATGACATAATAATTTTTTATAAACAAAAGTATTTAAAAATTAATAAACACAAGATGGAATGCCAAAAATTAGTTTTCATTAGGTAGTTGTGCATTATTTTGAATTATTCCATGTAATCAAAATTGACCGAGACTGAGTCATTTAAACCGCGCGCGGTTTATGAATCGGTAAATTTTTGTGTTTGGCATATATTTGTTGGGGTCATGAAATGTTACTCTGGCGATTTTTACTGTGGATAAAAAAATTGAACAAGGAATTTGGGTGCAATTTTGTGTTTTCAATGGAATTTCTGCATAGGGCATTCAGTGAAGGTGGTAAGATCGTTGAAAACTTGCCCCATGCTAGCCAGCCATCAGCCTCTATTAACGACGATAACATCGAAAAAATTTAAAAAATCGTGCGTGAAAAAATCATCATCTTGACATTCGAGAGAGAGCAGAAGATCTTGGCTTAACACATGTTTGTTGATATTGTGGGCATGAATCTCATACGGCTCTAATTGTGAGCGTTTTTTTGGCCAAACATCTGACGAAAATGATCGCTCAAGCACCGTATTCGCCGGATGTAGCTCCGTGAACTTTCTCTCTTCTCCAAACTCAAATATCCACTCTGTGGAACGCGTTTTGCCTCGATTGAGGACATTAAAAAGAATTCGCTGAAGGAACTGAAAGTCATTCCGGGCGAGGGGTATTCCTAGTGCATGGATGATTGGATCAAGCGTTGGCATGCATGTATCAAATCAAATGGAGCCTATTTTGGAGGCGATAATAAAAATTTGTATTAAAATTGCAAAAAATATGTTTTTTTTCCAATCCCGGTCAATTTTGATCACATGGTATGAATTAAACTTGCAGTTAAACCACAATGAATAATGTTTGAAATACAGTACAGAAAAAACATCCTAATTTTTAAGGTTAGTCATGACGAAAATTAAAAGAGTTTTTGTACATATAACAAGTGGCTAAACTGTTCCATGCGTCAAAAATTGCTTTTTAGATGCTCCTTGCTCTTAATTGTGACTTTACGGCTTTTTCTGTCAAGTATGTGACATTGCGTTTGAGCAACCTTCTAGGCATTATAGCCGAGCCACTCCTTGGTTAAGGTAGCTGTATGTTAAGGGTCGTTATTATGTTGGAAATAGAAAGTCTCTTCCAGCCTTAATTTTACAACAGTGTCTCTCAACACAGGACCGGATGTCATGTTACCGTTTATAACGTAAAACTTTTCTATTCCAGTGTAAAACATGGACACCAAAACCATAACATTACCACCAACTGTATTTAGTATGTTCCCTCTATTAAGCCCAGTATTCTTTCTCCGTCATAATGTTAAAATGTTGACTGGGTTAAATCTTCAGATTTGCTCTAGTCGGAAAAAAATATTTGCTTGCAAAAATCTAAAGGCTTGTCGCCTACCTGGAACATTCCCTATTATCTGAGATGTGACCTTCCCCGACCATGTCTCAAAATCCTTAGGAAGCTGCTGGGCCCTCTGTGTAGGATTTTTTTATGTCTTTGATAATTTTCCGTCGCTGCCTTACAGTGAGAACTCGATGGCGACCTGATCGGGGTTTCTCTTCAATTGTTACCGCCATTTCTTGTTTTTTATAACATATGCTCTGTAGAAAATAATAAACTGTGTTGTCTTTCAATTTATCTGTAACTTTTTCCATCACGGTACAATGCCCACTCTTTCCCCCCTCATTTCTACAGGGATATCTTTTCGCTGTCCAAATTTCAATTAATTTATTCGTGATCATTTTGTGATTTTGTGAAAAGCTATTGTAAACAAAGTAAAAATTTGTTGGTCCGACTCGTATAATTATTCAAATGAATTGTCGAGAGATTGGTTTCTACTGACCGATGCATTTCATCTCTCATTCCATGCATATCATCTTCGTTTGCATTTTTTCTTTCTTCTTGTGTTTGTGCTGAACGTGTTTGTGATAATCGAATCCGATTAATTTAATTTCACTCTTCGCGTGGCCCTGCAGTTCGATTAGATCGAAAATTCGTTTGGTTTGTAGCATTGCGAGTTCTGAGACCTAAATTGCTTCTTATGGCAGCATTGCAAGGCGATTCAATTGTGGCGATTGCGACACAATGTGCGATGCGAAGAATCACAATTCGACTGAAAATGAACACTTGATTCACTTTGTTGTTACTGTATAACCGTTTGTCACTTCAAAACTGACCGTATTTCGTAGGTAAATCTGTAAATTAGTTTGAGATAAAACGATGAAACTTAATTCATTTCATGAAACGCTTGCGATGAACTTACAATAGAATCACAATTCAACTCAATCAATTTTTCATCACTATGTAACCGATTGGCTTGATTCACAATTTGACAATCAGCTGTCAAAAGACATTAGCGCACTTAGCGAAATAAATTGGAATAAAAATAAAATGACTACATTTGCTGGACAGATCGCGAAACAACACAAAAGTAAAAACAAATGTAATTTTATTTTAATTGGTAGATTGGTTTTAATTAATAGATTGGAACTAATTTTTGCAAATTTTTCTCCAGATCTTCTATATATTTTTTTTCAATTGAAAACATTTAATTGAGTTATTTCCATCCCGGGAGCATAACGAACAAAACAAAAATAATCAACCAAATGAGTGAGTGCATACAAAAATTATGATTTTTGCAGTTTGTCCGAATTTTCCAACTTTCGTTTGTAATTGTCTCGATTTTTTTTCCTGAAAACTTTTTCAAGACCATAACGAACAAAACAAAAAAAGAATTACGCATATCCATCGTTCGAATCGTGAGTTATGGTCTTGAGTCCATACAAAAATCCCATAGAAAAAACACTGTTCCAATTTTCCTTTCCCTAAAAATCTTATTCTAACTATTGGGAACATTAAAAAGAAAATGAGCCAAATTGGTCCAGTCTCTCTCAAGTGATGCGTTTACCAACGAACAGCATTTAATTTTTATTTATATAGATTTTTAAAAAATAGTTCATTTCGCCATGATTTGTGATTAATCCCTAAAAATCAGGATGTAAAAATACTTTTTTTGTCGATTGTATATCATAAGCAAGCTCCATCAGAAAGAAAGTCTGAAGAATAGTTTCAATGTTTCAAAAGTCTAGAAATGCAATGTCGTAATTAAAACTCGGCGGAAAGTAGGTATAGCACCTAAAATTTCCAAGTGTGGCGGTTAATGATTCTTATTTTTTCTTAAAAAATACACGTTTAATTTGGGAGAAATATAAAAAATGGTTTATTCAAAGTATGCGCCATCGCTAGTTGCACATTTTTCCCATTTCTCTGGTAATTCGTGGATACCCTCCCAGAAAAATCGTACAGGTGATATTCCAGTAATCAAGCCATTT
This sequence comes from Cosmopolites sordidus, assembly GCA_031761425.1. NCBI lineage: Eukaryota > Metazoa > Arthropoda > Insecta > Coleoptera > Curculionidae > Cosmopolites > Cosmopolites sordidus. Next base: position 198,817 of record JARFXV010000001.1, read on the forward strand.
TTCAACATCTCCGTAATTCTTGAAGTATTTTATGGAAAGTACGTGAGACATCGATGAAAACAAGTGGTGGTCGGAAGGAGTCAAATCTGGTGAGTTCGTCGGGTGGGGCAAGAGTTCCCTGCCAAGTGCAGAAATGGTATCTCCGACGGCTTTTGTTGTGCGATGGGGCGTTGTCGTGCTGCAAAATCACTTTTCCGTGTGTTGTAGCCCATTCTGGTGGCTTTTCGATCAATGCATGGTTCAAATTGATCATTTGTTGATTGTAGCGAACGGTATTAACTGTTTCATCTGGTTTTAGAAGCTCATGGAAGACGACACCCTATTGATCCAATCAAATACACAACATTGTCTTCTTTCTAAATCGATTCGGTCTTGCGGTCGATGTTGATGATTGTCCTGAGTCAACCCATAAAGGTGTTATTTGTCTTTCAAGTTGAAATCACCACTTTTAAATCGTCTAATCCAACGCCCAGAAGCGTCTCGCTTTGGAACATTGCCACTGTAAGTTTCCACACGTATATATTGATAGCTTTTACTCGCGTTTTTCTTTTGAATGGACAAGAAAAGCAGTACGTGCCGCAAATGCTCTTTATTTGGCTCTAAATTGGGCATGTTTACCACACGAAAATTAATGCCTCTAACTTGAAATCGTTTAAATATCAATGACGTTTTGAAATGTACGGTCGTAGCAACGAAATTACATAAGAGATTAGACTGTGAACCGACACTAGTTTCCAGCGCCATCTCTTAAAAAAAAATTAAGGATAATTAACCGCCACACCTGGTACTCATATAAAACAATGTATTAATCCGTACGCTTGTTTGATAGGCCTGGTTCATTGTGGAAAAAGTTCGAATCTGTGTTCAGCATTGCACATTGTTAGATATCCAACTTGGGGCGTTATTAAAAATGGCGGCGCATTCGAATTGCATCAGGGCAGAGACGTCTTGCATGAAGTGGCTACATTTGCCCGAGACAGTACTAAAAGTACTAACCTACATGCCTTAAGCCCCGCTGATTTCCATAATATTAAACAGGAAGGTTCTCCTTGGTTTATCGACTGGTACGCCCCTTGGTGCCCGCCATGTAAAAAACTAACACCGGAATTACGTAAGGCTAGCCAACACTTTACGCCTGATGTAATTCAGTTTGGTTCTATTGATTGTACTCTACATAGACAGCTTTGTTCCAATCACGGCATTAATTCATATCCTTCATTGATGTTATACAACGGAAGTAATACCCACACATTTTATGTAAGTTTTTGAAAACGTAGCGTGACAAGCAAAATAATGAGGCGAAATCATTGATTTTAGGGTTCCCCTAGCGAATCTGGTATAGTAACCTTTATACAAGACATCATTAATCCGGCAATTTTAAGTTTAGATGAGAATACATTCAGCAGATTGGCTCGAAAGTCTGACAAAGAATTATGGATGGTTGATTATTTTGTCCCTTGGTGCCGAGCTTGTCAAATGATGGAGTTAGAATACAGAAATTTTGCCAAATCGGTAAGTACAAATTTTTTGTATTCGGTTTCATAATGCGTAATGATCCATAGTTTATTTTTGCATATAACCAAGTATTGCGTATTGTGTATAAACACCAAATCAACTTTTTTCACCATGTTAGTATCATCAGATGATTCATTCTACTGAAATTCGACAAGACAGAGCGTGTGTCGAGAAGTTTTAGAAAGCGATTTTGGTATCTTCTGGTCGAGTTAAGTGTTTTCTTTAAACCCTAGCCCTCTTGGATACCACGATTAGTTTTTATGAAGCGAAAAACTCGACATAGTCAGTTTTTATGATAAATTAAAAATCACTATGGTTTTTTGAGGAGAAATTTACACACTCTAACCCGACGCGTGACTTGCTGCGGCGCGACTTCATGACCATTCATATATCTTCCTACCATCATTCCTATGCCTTGCCAGTGCCTATTAACACTAGTCTGGGATACTTCTAATTCCCGTGAAAGTTTCCTAGTGCTAACTCTAGGTCTGCAGCCACAGCTGCTCTTAAAATTTCGTCATCAAGAGACCGTGGACGACCTGATCTTCCCCTATCTTCAAAATTCCACTCCGAACTTTTTGAACCAAAGTTGAACGGTACCGATTGATAGAGCACATCCCCCTTCCCCTCTACTTCGCAAATCTCACAAGCGGAGGCAGTCGCTGTGAAGCCTTTTTGAAGATATTTATCGTACATCTTTCACTTATTTTAACGTTTTTTGTTAAAAACCATTGGCAGTGGAAGCCTTTTTATAAAAATGAAATTAAGCATTCAATTTAACTGAGGTAGCTGATACTTGATGGAAATTCATTTTAAATAAAGAAGCAGAGAGTAATATCTAAAAATGTCTACTGTATTTAAAATTGTATGTATAACAATTGTTTCGACACACAGTGCCTTTTTCAAATACAAACTATACCAAACTAACAGTGAGAAAAGTAATTACAACCTAAAGTGTCCATCAACCTAATAATAATATAAAACATGATAGTGGAGAAATCCATTTTCCATCAACGTCTAGGAGGACAATATAAGTTTAATAACGGTGAACCCATTCAAGTCTAACTGGTCATTTAGCAAAATATCCAAATTTTTTCTTTTATTAATTACTAGGCTCTCTAAAAGATTACATTTTTTGGATTTATTCTCATTATGTAACATTATAAAATTATCATTGAAAGTATGTTTTTCTAATATTAAGTAGGTAGCATAATGAGAATTATTTTGTAGTTTAGTATAACTTCTTTTATGTTCGTTGAGCCTAGTAGAGAAAGCAGTATTAACCCGAAATAAAGCATTCAAATAGTGGAACAGTCAAAAAACAGAAATAAACTATAACATCTTTTTGGAAGTAAGAAAAGAAACATCGTAGCTAATTAGACAAACTAAAAGAAAATATGAAAACAATCAACTTGATGAAATAGAAAAAGATTTCCAAAAAAATAACACCTGAAATTTTTACAAAACATTTAAAACTAAATTAACAGGCTATCAACCCCAAAGTCTTTGCTTTCGAAAGGAAAATGGACAATTAGCTCTAAATAACCAAGACAATTGCAAAGAACTTGTCAAATATTTTGAACAACTACTAAACTGTCCTGAACCCTTAAACAGATTACCAAAACTAAACCCTAAACAAACTCAGAGATTCATTACCACCAAATGAAGATGAATAATTAGGCAAATCCAACGACTTAAAAATAACAAAGCTTCTGGTGAAGATGGAATCGTTGCTGAACTTTTAAGATTCGCTGGTCCAGGTACAATCAAGGAAGTAACCAAAATTCTATAAGAAGTTTGGCGAACCGAACGGATTTCGGAAGATTGGAAAGATGCTCTAATCTATTCACTATATAAGAAAGGAGATAGAACAGATGTAAACAACTACAGAGGGATATCTCTTCTCCCAGTTTGTTACAAAATTATATTTCAATGTCTACTAGACAGAGCACAGGGACAGTTAGAACCTAAAATTGGTGAATATCAAGCAGGTTTTCGACCGGAACAGATTCTGAATCTAAAGTTGATCCTAAGACATCAAAAACCATACAATAAAAATCTCGTCTGTACATTTGTGGATTTCAAAAAACCATATGATTCTATTGACCGCGAATATTTATCCCAAATCTTGAAAGAACAAGGACTAGATCTGAAAACGCTGGCAATTATTAAAGCAACACTAAGACAAGGAGAAGAGTTAAATTCATTGGTGACTCAGAGCCTTTCGAAATTAAAACGGGAGTGAGACAAGGGGATGGACTCTCGCCACTCTTATTTAACTGTTTTCTAGAAAAAGTAATATAGGAGTGCCGTGTAAAAAAATGGGCCCTGAACATTGTCCAGCCCATTAAATTGAGGAGAACCAATATCAAAATAGATTGTCTGGCGTTTGCTGATGATCTAGCAATTTTAGCTCAATTATTTTAGATATATTAACGGCACAAAAACGGATTGAAAAAAAGAAACAGCAGAAAAGGTAGGACTCAAAATTTCCTTTGAAAAGACACAATACATGACCTGCAACAGACTAAAGGACACCATTTCTAAAAACAAAATATGGTAACATCAGACGAGTCTCTCAATTTAAATATTTGGGTGAAATAATCATGGAGAACGGGTTGGAAAAAGCCGTCAATAAGGGTAGATGTCAAAAAAAAATGGAAACTGCATTGAGACTTGCGCAAAATATTTACAACAAAAAAATGCATATCTAAAAACACAAAACTGGGAATTACAACACAGTTATTAAGACACACAGAATGTCTATATGGCGCAGAAATGCTCATTTTGAATAGAAAGAAGGACATTGAGGAGATTGAAAAGAAATATACAAAAATCATAAGAAAAATTGTAGGTCACAAACATATAAATAGTACAACATACCGACTTTGAGAAAACCTAGAAATCAAACAATACACAGATATACATAGGGATATGAGAAAAAGAAGACTAAAGTTTTACGGACATATAAAATGGATGCATCCGAGTAGGCTAACTAGACAAATAGTTGAATTTTATGAAAATAGGAGTAGAGCTAAAATGGAAACAATTAAATGGATTGCTGCAATTAAATAGGATCTAAGATCAAATATTACACAAAGTGAAATTTAGAATAGAAACTGTTTCAGACACAGGGTTAACGTTTGGGAGATTGGCCAGAGAGAAAAATGTAGGAAGACCGAAACAACTTGGTCTGACGAAAGGAAAAAAGCTCATAGTGCAATAATGAAATCAGTATAGGCGCAAAGGGAGGCTAACAACAACGAACGCCTCTAACTACTTCGCGTGGTTCACCAGGGCCCATACGTGAATAATAACAATAACAAATACTTTTGTTCTCTCCTTGCATGATGCTGTATGACTTCGAGAAAACTTTTTGATATGGGGACAATGTCTGGAATGGTTGGCCTACTTTAAATCATGTGATACCAGCTTGAACGACAAATTAAGTCAACCATCGGATTTCGATAGTCAGCCAATTTTGGTAGCCAAGGAAAAGGACGAAAGCTTTACAAGAAGAATGTTGGCTGAAGATTTCATTGTTGGTCAATTCACGATCGTCCGCGGCCTTAAGAACCTCGATATGGTATGGAAATTCACTGGATGCGTCTCGCACGAGCTCTCCGACAAAAACCAGAAACAAAGCCAACCGTGTCAAAAAAACAAATTGCCTTTCATCACGACAACGCACGTCTTCATGTCGAGGGTCGCGTAGTTGAATCCCCTGTCAATAAGGGATGGGATCTGCTCCCTCATCCTCCAGAATAATCATTTAAACATGTTTACCAGTTGATAAAATGGTAAAATGATGGCGGGTCGTGACGGAAGGCGTTGGGGCGTCATCCCTCCATTTATTTCTAAGCATTTATCAAAGTAAATGATTTTTCAGAGCAAAACACCATATTTTATTTCGGTTCAGTTTCTTTCCTTAAACTCATTTTCCTGGTTCACCTCCTGTATAGGGTTTCAAAGTAAAAAGGAGGAGGGGGAAAGCAAAAAAATTCTCTAGCACTATTTTCTCCCACTTTAAAAACTCACGAGCCGCCACTGATGTTTATAGTTGTATTTTTATGTTTCTTATTTCAAAATATGTGTTATAATAAAAAACCGCGGATAATGCATCATTATGCTTTTATTTATTGTATTAACTTTTTATCGAAACAGATGAGCCAATTTAAAGAAATAATAATAGCCAAGATAGACTGTGAACTTAACGTAGACATTTGCAACTCCCAACATATCACCGCCTATCCAACTATAAGATTATATCCGCTCGGAAGTAAGGGATTAAGCACTGTGGCGTAAGTAAAAACAAATTTATTCTCTTAACAAATTTTAATTACCATTTCGAAACAGAATTTACAGCGGTCAAAGAACAGCACTGGCATTTAAACGGTGGGTGCTCAGTTTGCTGCCATCTAAGGTAGAAGCTTTGGATGAAGAAGATTTTAAAAACCAAATTTTAACAAAAAGGTATTACTTGCCATGGTTAGTAGATTTTTATGCGCCATGGTGTGGTCATTGTGTGCAATTCGAACCCGAATTTCGACTAGTTGCTCAGAGGTTAGATGGTAAAGTGAGATCAGCAAAAATTGATTGCGAGCAGAATAGAGTATTTTGCGGACATCAACGAGTAAATGCTTATCCAACAGTAAGACTGTACTTATCACCTGAAAATTTTGTGGATTTGAACAGTCAGGACGCTAGTGAGATTGTCAGCACAGTAAAACGTGCCCTACAAGATCACCAAAATGAAATTCATGATGAATTATAAGAGAATAATATAGTAATCTCGCTAAAAACTCCATGACATACTCATTTGTGATCTGAATTGAAATTTAAGTTGCTGCCCTCTTGCATTTATCTTACTGCTACCAATATAAACTTACTTAAAATAGTAAGATAATTTGTCTTTAATGTTTGTGATTCCTAACATGCCAAATAATACTCTATATTAAGTCCTCAAATTGTAATTTGAGAGTTATTTTTTGATGATGTATGTTTCCTAATAAATCAAATTAAAAAAATGGTTTTAATCCTCCATGAACAAGCCTTTTTAATAGTTCACATGAATATGTATGAAACAAAAGTTCAGCAATACGTTTGACTAACAAATCCATTAGCAACTTCTATATTCTGCCCGTAATGGGTTGCAGCCTTTTCAAGGTTGCAGCAATCAAGAAGCCAAAAACCTTTGAATATTCACAGGTAAAAAAATAATCAACAACATAACCTTATATAAACTAGTTTCGTATATAGGGCGTAACTACACCACAGTATTCCTTTATCCCACTATTCCTTTAAATATTTCTAAGCATTGAAGGCTTTATTAAAGAGTAAAGACTGAAAATTTGATCCCAACATGAAGATTCTCTAAATGTTAGCTATGGTATCATGAACGACGATACATCAATAAAATAGCCACCACAGAACAATACTCTAAGATGGCTACATGTCATTCGTATGTATAAAATAAAAGAAGAGTGACATTTGACATCTGATAGGTACTTGTTTGTGGATATTTGGCGTAGGTTGTAGAAAAAAGTTAATTATTTAAACAAGACGATGGCTCAAAGATTCCCTGGCCCTGGCCCCACTCCAGGACCCACCGGACCGCCTCCACAGCGTTATCAGCAACCACAAAATCCTGGTATGCGGCAATATAGTCAACAAAGTTTTCCGGTATGTTCAGCATTAACGTTTTAACTCTTCTTCCCTATGAAAATAAATATTTCAGCAACGAGCAGGCTATAATAACCCACCACCTAATATGAATACAAGCGGAGGAACTATGATCCAAAGACCATCAGGTACCCCCTATTCTCCGATGAGGGGAACTCAAATACCGCCGCAGCCAACTAGTAAAAGACCAGCCGATAATCGGAGCGCCATTCAGCAAAAGAGGTAATAAACATCAATACAAAATTAAATTAAGTGTTCATAAATGTCGTTGCAGTGACTATAGTCACAGTACAAGCAAAAAGAAGAAAAAGTTAGCAGACAAAATTTTGCCCCAAAAGGTGAGGGACTTGGTTCCAGAAAGCCAAGCTTACATGGACCTTTTGGCATTTGAGAGAAAGCTTGATGCCACCATAATGCGCAAACGTCTAGATATTCAAGAAGCTTTGAAAAGACCAATGAAACAGAAAAGGAAACTGAGAATATTCATTTCTAATACTTTCTATCCAGCTAAGGAACCTAGTCCTGATGGACCAGAAGGACCTGGTCAGGAAGGGTTAATATTTCCAATAGTACAAGTGCTTTTTTAGATCTTATGTTTTATTTTTAGATCTGTAGCCTCCTGGGAACTAAGAGTTGAAGGGAGATTATTGGATGATTCAAAAAATGATCCAAATAAGGTGAAACGAAAATTCTCTTCCTTTTTCAAATCTCTAGTGATTGAGTTAGATAAAGAATTGTATGGGCCTGATAATCATTTAGTAGAATGGCATCGCACCTTAACAACACAAGAGACTGATGGATTTCAAGTGAAAAGGCCAGGGGACAAGAATGTGCGTTGTACCATTCTATTGTTGCTAGACTATCAGCCTTTGCAATTCAAATTGGATCCAAGATTGGCCAGACTTTTGGGAGTACACACCCAAACCAGACCTGTTATTATATCAGCTCTATGGCAATACATCAAAACACACAAGTAATTACATTTGATGGCATTTTAAAGCAATGATTACAAAAATATTAATTCTTCTGTCATACCTTTGTGTGAAACACTAAACTCAAAGAGATTTACCACACCAAAACACTTGTTTTTAATTTGGACTCTCATCATGAGATGAATAAATCTGGAATGTGCATTAATAAGTTAAAAGCAAGTTAATTGGTGTTTAGATTTGATTTTAACAAAATATATTGTAGGCTTCAGGATTCTCATGAGCGAGAATATATTGTATGTGACAAGTATTTGGAGCAAATCTTCAACTGCTCCAAAATGAAATTTGCTGAAATACCTCAGAGGTTGAATCCTTTATTACACCCACCTGATCCGATTGTTATCAACCATGTGATTTCAGTTGAGGGAGGAGCAGAAAGTAAACAGACTGCTTGCTATGACATTGATGTAGAGGTAAAAAGTGATTTTCCATATATGAATAGCAAAAAATTAAAGTTATTTTTTATAGGTTGATGATACCCTTAAAACTCAAATGAACAACTTTCTGCTGAGCACAGCCAGTCAGCAAGAAATTCAGGGGTTAGATTCAAAAATTCATGAGACAGTTGACACAATTAACCAGCTGAAAACTAATCGTGAATTCTTCCTGAGTTTTGCTAAGGATCCACAACAATTCATTCATAAGTGGATTGTGTCTCAAACAAGGGATCTAAAAGTGAGTGTTGTAAAATAACTTCAAAATTCTATAAATCAGCCATTTTTTCCAAAAAAATTCTAGACTATGACAGATGTGGTAGGAAATCCAGAAGAGGAAAGACGATCAGACTTTTTCTATCAACCATGGGCTCAGGAGGCAGTTTGTCGTTATTTCTATACCAAAGTACAACAGAAAAGAGCCGAACTGGAACAAGCCCTTGGAATTCGTAATAATTAGGATTAAGATTTATTTAAACACATTGTATTAAGAAAAAAATCAGAATTACTTTTTTGTACTAACTAAACAAGATAGAATAAAATATAAATAAAAAAATGCTTTCTTTATTCAGTGCTTTAATAAAATATTTCTCGCGCCATGAGTTTTAGTGATTCAAAAATATAAAACATATTCAAAAAGTTGCTTACTTCTTTAACCAGTCAAGTCACTTGTTTACCGCCGCACGCATAACGTCCAACAGTACTTCAACTGCTACTTTCACGTCAGCTTTTAAGGCCTAGATATTGCAGTGATTTCTACAGATAGTTCAGTGGATTGAGATCCGAACTTTCTGAGAACCAATCTTTAACAGGGATTAACCCTAATAAACCGACATCCAACCAACACATAGATTTTGTCTTTTGGGTTTGCTTTGAATCTTGCTAGAAGATCCAATGTTTTCCTGCAAACAAGGTATTATTAAGGGGTTTTACTACCTTCTCCAAAAACATCGCTGTAGTAGTTTATTGTACGCGTTCTGACACCTTGCTCGCACAAATGCAGCTGAGTGACATCGTACACCCCACCAATTCATCACTAAAGTCAGATGATTACGTCATTCCATTTTCCCAGTTTTTTTTTGTAGCAGTTTGCCGTGAGTGACGGTAAACTCTGCCATTTTGTCTGTTAAATTTATCTCCAGCAATGAAAATCTTTTCATATGTTATAAATATTTTCCAGCGCTTCTTCTCCTTTTTTAAGCCGGCCACAGACTTCGTTCTTTCTCATCTATTCGTATCGCCGCGATTCGGAACATCGTGTTGAATCACCAAACTTTTTTGCCCACACACTACGGGTGATTTAGAATCTGGCCTGGCAGTAATTTTCAGTTGTTCTCAGAATTACTACGTCATTAGGAGGAAGCAAGTACTAGCAATGGCAGCGGCGGTTGCTGTTTTAAGTAAAAATAATTTAAAAAAGCGACGCATAATATGGGTGAAAGAATGTCTTTTAAAGTGAAAAACGAATTCTCGTATTAATTTATTAAATGAGTTGAAATTGGAACCAGGAGATTGGTTTAATTACTCAAGGATGGATCTAGTGGATGTACCATATCTGCCAAGTCTTCATCATTAATATCAATATTAAAATCAATCTATTTTGTTTTTGACTGTTTGTAATGTTACATCGTTATCTATTTCTTTAATAATATTTCATAAACTTGAATTTTTTTATTCGGGTCTCTGTATTCAACCGATTTTATACGCCACAGGCAAGGTAATTGTCTATAGATTTAAAGAAGGTATTCCAATTAGTGATGTGAGAATACGTATCCAAAATATCCGTGAATCCGAATATTAAAAGGATCCGTATATTCCGGAATCAATCTTTAAATTCGAATATGGATTCGGAACCAAGACACCAAAACCGAACGTAGAACGGCCACCAGTGGGGGTTAATCTATTCTTGTCGGTACTCGTAACCATATAAATAATACTACTATATTGCTAGCAAGGTCTGGAGATCGGCGAAATCATTACGGTGCAGACATATATGCGTCTGTTTCTCTTAATACTACTTTAAGTCTTATGCGCATGTCCGAAAATTGAGTATGCTTCATATACATAATACTATTATATTGCTAATATCTGTAAGTGGAGGTGTCACGGAGTAAGTGAGACAGTAAATTTCTGCTTCTATGTCTTTCTACTACTCTGCCCGTTGTGCGCAAATGTCGCGATAAATAAATGTGACACAAAAACATAAAAATATGCAAACTGACGCACGTCTATAAGTATACTCAATTCTCTGACATACTTATAAGACTCAAAATAGTAATGAGAGAAACAGACGCATATATGTCTGCACCGTAATGATTTCGCCGATCTCCAGACCTTGCTAGCAATATAGTAGTATTATATATATGGTAAATAATATATATATATATATATATATATATATATATATATATATATATATATATATATATATATATATATATATATATATATATATATATATATGCTCGTAACAGTTCGGTTTAATTATTTTAGTGTAAACCTGTCAGTAGCGTAACGTAATGAGTAAAATTGAGTTTATCTAATAATTTTAGTATGGCTCCTACACAAAAATCGCTTGTTTGCTTATTTTTTGAAAAATCGCCAGATAAACTTTTTGCTGTGTGTAAAATATGTAACAATAAATTAAAGTACTTTACCAACACAGTATCCGAATTTTTACAACACTAATTCCAATTCTCCAAGGGATGATGGGAATGTGTCAAGCGGTGGCGCAACCTCAAGTGTATCCGAGGCATCAATTTAAACTTTACAGTCTGGTGTTCAAAGTTGGTTACAGCTGGACGTACAGTCTGGTGTTCAAAGCCACACGGCTGTTATATTTTTTACTTATTTCAAATATAATGTTTATTTATTACAAAATGTCGATATTTTTTTAATAACATTTTGTTGTTGGCAGTGTCAAATCACTATTACACTTGCAAAATGTCTATCAGCTATTGATGAAGAGTATCGAAGAAGCTATAGATCATTTGTTGATTTTTTCTAATTGCCATGATATTAGAGATAAACTTTTAGCAAAATTTATTTCTTTACGATTACATGTTTTAGCTAAAGATATAACAGTACAACCAGGTAATCAGAATATTCTCGTTTACAGCTCTCGAAATGCACAACGAATTTCTCCGAATTCTTTCAGCGACCGCTTTGACAGCTGCTAGCGTTGTGATCTCACGAGATCGGCCACTTCTCGCTGTCGTCGACAGAGGAACCTCGTTGTATGGTTACACAGGGTGAATGACGATTTTTTTCGATATTTTTAACATTTTGAGAAAGTTCCGTTGCGGATTTATTGCACTTACTTAGCGCTATAAGTGATACGATTCTCTTTGTTACTCCACTCAATCTTTATGATTTGTCTGCAAGAGTTTAGAAATCTAGTTAGCCTTGTTAAAAAGCGCACGAGCGGTACTTGAAAACATTCCACAATTAGAGACAAAACGTACGAATATAACCTTACTTTTTTAGATCAGATCAGATCAGATATTTATAAGGAATACACAAACAACGAAAACAATTGTTTTGATAATTTATTAGAATATAATTTTCAATAAAATAAATAAATTGCATCATCGACTGTAAGCATCCACTAAAAAATATATAAATGTAACTACTACACGTACTTTAACCACTGTATAAAAAACAAATGAATGTTTTATTTCACATTAAACGTTTATCTACAGATTTCAAAAAGGATTTGCAATCGGAAAAAAAAATGTGTACCAACACGAGAAAAAGGAGGCGAAGGACACAGGAACGAAAAAAAAATCGTAAGTAAACCTACTTTTTTGAAAACTTTATTGCTAACTTGACAAACCTTAGCAACAAAATTTCCAATGCTATCACACTATTTCCTAAATTGCACAGTAATGGATCGGTGCTAGGAAATTATTAGTCCTGTTTTTAACATTATTTCATTTTTTTGTAGAGTTACTTGTGACTTGCGCCAGTCAAGCCAGCACTCTTTTTTTCTATAAATCATATTTAAATAACGTATATTAAAAAAGCGAATAAACCAAAATAATTCTATAATACAAATAAAAGTCCTAAGCATATACAGAAAAATTTAAAAACTTTTTTACAGACAAGAAAGAGATAGAATCGGTGGCAATGTGCAACTTAGTTTTTAATTTACTACTGCCTCGCTTAAAAATTAGTACCATTCACAAAATAAATTTCATTTACTTATAAAAAAATAGTCGTCACGCATTGTCACAACAATAAATAATGAAGATAAAAAAACGCAGAGTTCAAAATGCGCGGGACAATTGCAAAATGATGTTGAGAAAATATAAACAAACAAGGATCGTGACATGGCGTGACACAAGTTAAATTTCCAAGTAATACTTATTGAACAATTAAAGCGATCCGCGAACGAGTCCGAAGTACGGTCTTGTACACAGATAAGAATACTCCACGCATTACAAGCCTTAAACTTGAAATTTGACCGACCGCGAATTAATAATGAAACAAAATCATAATAAATAAATAAAATAAGGGAAAACGGGAGAGTGAAAAGATTTTGCGGTGCCGGTCAAGTCAAACTTCGAAAAGTAAGATCAGGAAAAAAAACAGACATCGAGTTGTTCTTAGGAATAAATTCGTCATAATTATCTTAATCATGTGACTTCAGTTTAAGTGCACCTTAATTCCTAGAAATAACTAAGCTGTAAGCACATTTAGGAGTGGACTCGGCCCGACTCCTCGATTAATAGGGAAACAGTATCAGCAATATTTTATTATCATATTTTTCTTTTTTTTTTGGTATTATTAACTTGTTCTAGTAGAGGGATCACCCTGTTTGGTTAATGGATTCCTGTTTGATCTATAAAGAAAATTTAAATTATTAACAATCAGAAGAATCCCTATTAGAAACTATCATTCCTCCTTACCTTTGCATACCATTACAATAGATCTGCGTTTCTGGGATTCGTCCACGGGATTAGTCCCCACGGGTCTAGCCACACCACCTCCAGTGATGAGGGTATGATGTTGTCCAGACCTGATCGGCTTGGCGATAGTAGCAACCGGTCCGCGCCTGGTCAGGTTTTTTTGACGCACGGCTTCTTTGATTCGATCTACCTCGTACTGGTATCTAACACACAAAGATAAACGTTAAACTCGCCTCTCGCTCACATCAAAACAAACGTCCTCACCTCTTGCGGTCCCTCATGGCTCCCTCCTTTGCCTCTTTCAAAGCCGTCTCCAGGGCCTTCACCCTTTCCATTGTTACTCTTAATCTCTTTTCCAGCTTGGGCAGTTCGCATCGCAGATCCGCGTTGTCTCGTACTAATTGTTTGTGCACCTTTGTCAACTGGTCTAGATTGTTCTCCAAGAAGGAAATCTTCTGTTTCTGGGCTAGAGAACCTCCGTCCTCCTCGTTATCTTCGTTTGTCATGTTTCTCTTCATTCTAGTCTGTTGACAAGAAGACGGTTAAAAAAATCACCAATGCAGACTACTTTCGACGCTGATATACCTGCAGGTCTTGAACGAACAACTTTCGTAAATTGTGCAAGGTTTGGAGTTCCTTGGCGACGGTGTCTTCGAGGCCTCTGAGGTCTTTGCGCGCTTGCTCACGTCTCTCATTGGTCGCTCTGTGGAATTAAGGCTTCGGTCAGTCGGCAATTTAGACCGAACAACGGCGAAGCCACACCACACGGCAGAAATATTAATTATCAAATATATTAATCTAAATTATAACAAAATATTACTGATACCACTTTCCCATGACCGTATGGCTACTGGTAAACTCGATTTTTACATTTTTAAGGCATAATTTTAATACTAACATACAAACTAAACGAAATGCTTTGATTATCACATATTTTTTTTACAATTTACAACAATTATTAATAGTATTATTGCACCAATTCTGGTTGGTTAGCAGACATATGGGGAACAGGATGAGATCAATTCAAATATTGATTAATGGAATCGAAGTGTCCACTAACCAACCCTAAAAATAAGCAATAATTTCAAAGTAAAAAAATAGTTGCCTCAAAAATATGATTTCTATTTTCTATGTCGATTTTTGTTAATATTTTTGATATACAATTTTACATTCTTTACATTTCACTAGTCAGGCATTTCTAAAGACCAGGCTGTTGATTTTATTTATGTCGAATTACAGGCCGTTATTCTACATTCGAATCAAGTTCAACTATCGGTCTTAAAAATGCCTCTTTTTTAATATCGATTACATTAGCTTAATCCTACTTAAAATCGTCCAAGGAAATAAAATCGAAAATAAATAAATATCAGCGGGACTGCTCGTGTGATGTGACGACCCGATAAATAATAATAAACAAATCAATGAACAAAAAGTAAAATTCTAAATAAAGATAATAATCTAACAGTTTCTAATTTGAGATTGGGAGCGGGTAAGGTGGATCTAAGTTATCAAAATCATTAGTAAATACACATAATATTATTAATGTATGATCAGAAAAATAGACCACAGTGAGGAATATCACATTTTTGCTTAAACTAGGAACGAGTGAAATACAAACAAACAATATAAATATATAATATGCATACATAATATCGTGCATACATAATATCGTGCATACATTCATAATATCGTGCATACATTCATAATATCGTGCATACATTCATAATATCGTGCATACATTCATAATATCGTACATACATTCATAATATTGTACATACATTCATAATATCGTATACATACATAATATCGTACATACATACAATATCGTACATATATACAATATCGTACGTACACACAATATCGTACATAGATACATATCATACATACATACACAATATCATTCATACATACATTTTTGTTGTTGAAAGTTTCGAGAAATTGAAGTGTATTGATTTTTTACGCTGGAACTGTCTGTGCTTAGGGAGAAAAAAGTTCGCTTCCTGATTTTTAAATGTCAAAACATACTGTGATAAGACATTTTAATAAATCCTGTGTATGAGAAAAGGATTTTACGATTGGTATGAAATGTTAAAAAACCTCGCTGAATCTGCTGATGACAATCATCAGATTCTCCCACGCTTTGAAACATCATCACTGATTAGTGATACACGAGTAACAATCAAGCGCTGGACATGTTGGAATACCTGTAATTTTTTTTAATCAATTTTAACATGAAAAGTCTGGTTTGAAAACACTTAATGTTTTGCACAAACAGCAGCATTCTGTTACTCATGAAATTTTTTCTAGACAAATCATTACTTGAATGGATCATGATTGGAATGAGATATGATCAGTTATTATATTGGAACCTTTGACGTGAAATATTAAAACTCAAGTTCTAACTCGAAGAGATTGGCTCATCTTCTGATGATGTATGCTAAAATGGTGAGTGATATGAGTTTAACAAAATATGAGTCAATCAGTACGATACCAAATATAGATTAACAATCGAGTGGGTGGCGTTTGAGAAGAGCTCCTCAAAATTTGTCATAAATTAGGATCATCTCGATAGTCTTCTTCGATTATTGTGTTGTGGTTAACAAAAAATGTTAGGCATCGTCTGAGCGAAAGTGTTGAAAAAGTGAAAAGTGGAATTATAGGTTTCTTTCTTTTTCGTCGTCTAAAAATTGGACAATTGGAAAAAACATTGGGAAATGCGTATGGTTTCAAGTTGTGAAATAGATATTTTGTGTATTTCTCGAATTTTTTTAACATACTACAGTGTTGACAAAAGTATTTGTGTTTTTCTCTGACAAATAAACATTTCTTTTTTAGTATTAAAGTAATATACCACTGCGAAATATTCAGTCGGAGCTTTTTGATAAAAACGTTAAAATGAGTGAAATCTAACACATCGATCAGTAAGTTCCCGGTCTGACACATAGATGGCGTCACTTACGAAAAATCCTTACCAGTGGTCGATTGTGCCAACCTTGGAACGTCTTGTGTCAAAATGTCATGACAATCTATCTACTAGTTTCTGAGTTGTGCTTTAAGCGGCTCTACTTTTGTTAATTTCAAAACAATGAAGAAAAAAGAATTGCGTGTGTTGATTAAGCATTTCTTTTTTAAAGACGACAATGAAAAGTACCGCTGTAGCAAAACAATGACTTGATTAACATTATCTGGAATCTCGATCCAGATAAATCAACCTTCACTGATTGGTATGCTGAATTCAAATGTGGTCGTACAAGCACCGATGATGCTGAACGGTATAATTTGTATAAAAAAGGTATAAACATATTAGAAAAGAGTTGAAATGATTGTATTGCTCTTCAAGGAGAATATATCGATGAACAAAGTCGAAATTTGCAAAAAAAGTGTTTTGTTACACTGGGGAATTTATTGACCAATGTGTTAGAGATTAATTTATAAAAGGCTGCAAGGCGACTGACGCCGCTCGTGAGATTTCTCTGGTTCAATGAGGCGACATGAGCCTTGAAGATAGGGAAATATCAGGTGCCTAGAGTAAGCACTAGGAAACTTTTAGGGGAATTAGGAGTACCCCAGGTATACATTTTTTAATCATTGAACGACTAGTACATCAAAAACGCACCTACTTTTGTTACACTTTTAGTTATACCATAATATATCCATGCTTAAGACCTTGTGTTAAGCATTTACGCAACGACTAAACCTTTAACTTGCAGTAGACGACTGATTCGGTTTCAGTGAAATAATCACTGCTTTGGATATCTAAAATGAGAAATAATGGAAATAAAGCCATGTTCAATATTAGAACAATTGCCATAAGAAAATCGAATGTCTTAACGGTCGCCTCAATAAATGACGAGATATTGTGGGCATTTGTGAGTGACCAGCAACAGCGTCAAGGAAACGATAAGGTGCAAATGAAACGTGTGAATATGAAAAATAGACATCGCGCACACATTTTTGCGCTGTTTAATATCTTCTGATTTTGTTACATGATTCAGAGAGTCCTTTTCAACTTTCGATTTAGCTATTCTATTCGAGGTATCGGTGTTTTTGGCATTTTTAACCGATTTGTTGACCAGCTCGTTTCGAAACTCTTCCCACATGGGGAAATTTCTCAAATATGATTTTTTATTGGAATCGACTGGGACAGAATAGGATGGGGATATAGTTTCAAAATCAATTGCAGCTCTTGATACTGACATGAGCTCTTGGAGTTTGTGCGACTTTTCCGATTCCTCCGTTTTGATTTTCTCATAATCCGACTGTAATTGTTGTTGGGCGAGAGTCAATTTTTGGTTTGAACTGAAAAATAAAAGGGCACGTTAGTGTATTTTAGAAAATTAGTCACATTTCGAAATATTTTAAGAACGTTTCTTACTCTTTAATATCGTTTATTAGTTGCTGCTTTTCGGCGATTTCATCTCTGAGAGCCGCAACTTGTTTTTGGTGGGCGTCTCGCAATTGATCCATCTGTTGTTCCAGGGCCACACGGAGCTCATTTGCTTCTTTCTTTTCACTTTCAGAAGCAGAAGAAACCTAAGAAACAAAATTTATAGAAAATTGGAACGAAAAAAATATTTACACTTATAGGAAATGAGATTTCAAACAGTTACTGACCTGTTCTGCCGCCTTCAACTTGGCGCATTCTTCTCTGAGCGCATCCACGCTTTCTTCCAGCATCCTTTTTTTGTTTTCCGCTTCTCTCATTGATTCTTGAAGACTTTTCATTCGGGCTTCGTGTTGTGAGATTAACAATCTAGATAGAAAAACTCATATTTTTTAGAGGATAAATTCTAATGTATTTAAAAAGTTTCGAGACATTTTAAATAAAATATTGAAATCTATTTATTAGTGAACATTATATTGGATTTCCTTCAAAGTAGTCCCCTTTCCCACTCTAATCTACAAGTGAACGACGCATAACACTTAAGTTATATATTTTATTCGCTATTTCGCCCGTTGGGAGAAATTAATAATGTATCACACCACGATAATCGAGGAAAATTGCACGCCCTTCAATCGATTGTTTATTCATTATCATACTGATAGACCTTTATCTCGTCAGTGCAATATACAGGCTTATCCATTTCGTGGTTCGGAAAATACAACCCTGTATTTTGACAATTGTCAAATTTAAATGTTATCCAAAATGTAATTTTAGTTTAAGGTTTGTCACTTTACAATATGCATCGTTTAACCACTGAACAACGTGTTAGATTTTTCGCCGTTTACGTTTTTTCCCGGTAGACGTTTCGCCAATTTTGCACAATTTCCAACACAGTCAGGAAATTTGAAAATACTGGGTCTGTTACGAATGTGGTAAGACATGTGCATCATCGTAACGGTCGCTCGATGGAGAATACCGCAGCTGTTAGTTAATAAAGTGTGGCTGAAAACCCATATTTATCGATTCCTCGGCGTCCACAGCCTGTGGAGCTGTCTTACGGCACATTATGGCGTATTGTACATTTGGACTTGCCTCTTCATCCTTACAAAGTTCAACTCACGCAAGAATTGAAGCCTACCGACCATGGAATGCGTCGACATACGCCGATTGGGTACTTTAATATTCATCTGATTTTTCGAACAAAATCTTCTTCCGAGATGAGGCTCTGAAAACCCAAAAGTGATTGGGGAGAGTCCATTGTATCCGCAAAAGGTGACTGTTTGTTGCGCGTTATGGTCTGGTGGAGCCATTGCACCGTACTTCTTCGAAAACGAAGAAGTAACAGCTAATATCAATTCTGAGCGCTATAGCCGTATGATAACCGATTATTTTTGGCCAGAAATTGAAGATTTCGATCTGAGCGATATGTGGTTCCAACAAGGGGGAGCCACAAATCACACAACACAATCACTTTTGTCTTTATTGCGCGAGAAGTTCCCAGGCCACCTAATTTAGTGATTTGGTGATGTCAATTGGTCTCCGAGATCAAGCGATTTGACGCCGTTAGACTTTTTTTTTGTGGGGCTACGAGAAAGATCGTGTCTACGTAGACAATCCTCAAAGTCTTGAGCAGTTGAAAACCAACATTCGTCAAGTCATGGCCGAAATGTGCGGAAAAGTCATCAAAAATTACCTCAAAAGGATTGAGTCGTGCAAACGTCACGTGGTGGACATTTAAATGATGTATTCCACACTTAATGGCAAAGTCCAAACAATAAAAGAAAAAAAAAAATCATTGAAATCTCAATTCTTTGTGTTGCTTTTTTATTTTACTTTCCGAAGCACAAAATGGATAACCCTTTATTTTATCAACAATCCGTCTAGAACACTAAATTCTTCGCAATATTCATAGTTTTCGTTACGAAAAGGAAATTTGAGGTAAATCTTTTAATACAATTTTTTTCACGTTAAAAAGATGAGTTATTATATTAATTTACTTATCTGGGAAACAACCTTGATAAAAACATCAAAATAAATATCAAAAATCTTATTGTGAAGTTTAACAAAATTATTTCCTGCATTCTGTCCTAAGATCTAAACTTATACAAAGGAACATCAAAATTATGGCCCATAAAATTCAATTACCCAGTATTCACTTGTGGCTGCGTGACGTGCACCATCACAAAGAAAACAGAAGAAATGCTTACAGTATTTGAAAATACTCAGAAGAATTTTCGGTGCTGCGAATGATAACCGATATTGGAGGTCCAGATATAACTTTACGCTCAAGCAATTATATAAAACTTGGTTGTTGTAGAGCATACGAGGGTTCAGCTATCAGATGGGCGGGACCAACGGGAATACTAAAAAATCGAATACGAAGAGGAATGAATACTGCATAAAAGAAAGATAGATAGACCGAAGGAATGGTGGAAGAATAATGTAAGAGATGATGAACTATTGCACTACATTAAAAACTGGCAAGAGGCTGCTGAAGATCAATCTGAATGAAGGCGCAGGTTGAAAGAGTCGCTGACAGGCTGTAGCACCAAAAGAAGAAGATTTTTCATATTCGAATCTTTGGTCTGAAACACTAAACTCAAAAGGATTTACCAAAAATCAAATTACTCCTCTTATTCTGAATCAAATTCAGTTTCAATGACCTTCTGATGATACTAACATGGTTATCGAAACGCTCGTCGAGAAATTAGTTCCATAAACCCAAAAAAAGCCAATATGATTAACTTGGGTAATATTTGCGAAATTTGGTAATACTTGCGAAATATTTTAATCAAATATTTCGAAACATTTTGAACACGACAGTATTTTACTATACATCTCGACACCGACGTCAACATATTTTATTTGCTTTTCTGCTAATGCCACAGAAGATTTTAATAGCTTTTTTTTAACATACCTGCACTCTCCCAACTCCTTTTCATATTCGGTGACTTTGCGATTGCTGTCCTGCTCCCTGTTCTCGATGTCCTGCAATCTCTGAGTGAGGTTGGTTACCTCGCTCTTCATCCTGGAAATGTATAAGCGAGCAACAGTAAATTCTTCCTCCAATTTTGCGGCATCATTGGAAAGTTTCAATTCGCTGCCCTCGCTGCCCAAAGTAGTGCCTAAGAATAATCATGAGCGTCAGAACAATAACAATATCAGTAGATTAATCAACTCACCAATCTCTCCTAACTCCTTCAGAAGATTACTGAGCATTTCTGCAATTCTCTTTTTCTGATGGCTACTCATGTCTTTTAACTGTTGCAACTCAGTTGTTGTGGTATTAAGAGTCGCCTAGAAGAAAAGACACATACACCACGTTTCCGATTAAATAAATATTGAACTCTACCTGTTTGAGCATGAGTTCCTCAGATAGAGACTCCATTTCCTTATTTTTAGCATCGACTTCTTGAGATTTCTGATCATAGTTAACCGCCAGTTCTTCTAATGCTTGTAATACCTGAAAACCCACAAAATTAATTTCTGTATTTGACTCATCTGTGATATTAATTACTTCTTTAACTTCCTCTTTAGCGCTTTCATTTTCTTGCTGAATCCTATTCATCTCACTCTGCAGTGCTTCATAATCTCGTCTTGTGCTGGCAATTAATTCATCTTGTTCGAGCATTTGTTCCTTAAGTTTCTCGACGTACTGGCTCTGCTGATTAATTTCTTCATCCTTTTCATCTAATTGTTGATACAATCGCTCTCTGTAAGAATTTAAAACGACGTTACATCTCAGCATTAATTTTAACTGAACCTACAATACCTCTCCAACTCCAACTTTTGTCTTTCTTCAAGTCCTAAAGTGGAGCCGATCATTAAGGCTGGCGTGGCCGGCATAGGACCGGCAGGTTCCACTACACTTTCTTCCATAGCCGATACAGGCGTGATTGCTTCGTTAATGTCATTAAGATTAACCTGTTCTTCCGCCTTAACAGTTTCCCCTGCCCTCCATCTACTCAATTCCTGTTCCAAAACTTCAACTTTGCCCTTAAGTCGAGCCACTTTCTCTTTTTCCTTTTCATACCTCCTCTTCCATTCTTCGGCAGTAAGTTCTTCGTTAACAGTCACAACATTCTTGACAGTCTTGGCCCTTTTGCCAAATTCTAATGTTGACTTGGTTTCTGACTCATTAAAACTGGCCGGTGAGCAGCATATGACGATTGTAGTTCTGGCGTTACCACCCAAAGACTCTTGCAGGATACGCGTTAATTTAGAATCTCTGTAAGGTATGTGAGTTTTGTTGCCGTCAGCTAAGGCACTGATAACGTTGCCTAAAGCCGATAAGGATTTGTTGATGTTTTTGGCTTCATCCAAGACGGTACCTAAAAATATAAATGTATCGTATTTACGTCAAGAACTTCTCTGATATTACCTTCGGCGCCAGTTTTAGAGACCTTCTCAGAACCAGCCAAATCCACTAAATACAATTTCCCGGATAGTTTCTTTTGGTTTTCGAGGTTTTCTTGTTTTACATTGATCAAAAATACCGAGTGTGATCTAGAAGAATGCTCATTCATGTCTACAAAAAAGAAATTAGTTTTTTTAACCAGTTATGTCATCTACCCTCTAAAGTTTACTTGTTACAGCTATATGCCTATTGGATTTTCCTTCCTCTATAGATTCAAATACTTCTTCTGGACTGGAGACAAATCTTTCAGTAGCACCCTTTACATAGGGAACCCTGTTCTTATCTTCGTGAACGCTTAGATTAACTTTAGAAACTAGAGAAGTAAATAATTGATTTAGTTATCTAACAACAATAAGTGAAATGTATCTGTTACCATCCAGCAGATCTCTAATTTTATCCATGTAGATTTCAAAATAGGAAACCTTTATGTGAAATTCCAAGTTTTCTTCCATGGCGTAGATGTGATTAAAAATATCATTTACGATACGGGGTATAATTCCCTGTTTATGGGTGTCACCTGAAAATTTGGTCTTATTTTAGAATGTGTAATTGGCGCGTATGCTTGGGAACTGCAAAATTACCTATGACACCCTCCATAGTGTGCGTTTTTCCGGAGGAAGTTTGTCCATAGGCAAAAATGGTTCCATTATAGCCTGCCAAAACGTCAGATACGATGCTCTTTGCAGCCTCATTATAAACTTTTTCTTGGGTAGCGTTTGGCTTAAATACTTTATCGAAAAGGTATACTTTGCCCTAAAACAACAAAATATTAGGTGCTAACTAAATTCTGGCTTGAAAAATATATCTATTTCATAACAATAAAGTGGTTTTTGGCATTTTCAACTGCGATAGTACTAATAAGCGATACACGTCATTTGTATTCGACACATGTAACATGGACGATGTGGATCGGGTCTTCCCAATCGTAAAAAATGTACAATTTCATTCAGAAAATACTAATAATCTTATAGATAAGGAATTACTAAATATAAAGGGTGATTTGTTTAGTGCGTCAGAACTTTCGATAGGAGTGGCTGTCAAATTATCATGGCACATCAAATGTCTGGCAAATTATCAAGGAACGTTTAACATCAGAGCAACACTTGCAAATTGTCGAAAATTATTATCAGTCGGTGTTCTGTGTGCCAAACTTGTAGAATCCTTTATGGTGCACATAATCGCTCAACCGAGCGATGTATTCGCCAAATTATTGACGCAATTCTAAACGCATTTCAAAAACAAGACAAAAAACTGTGCGTTCCGAAGAAAATATCACCGCTGTTGCTGGCAATATTAATGAAGATCCAAATGTATCAATTCGTTAATGGGAATCGTTACAGAGTGATGATCAATGGTCATTTAATTCGGAATTTGAACGGTATTGATCTGGAGGAGATGTGGTTCCAACAGATCGGCTTCACATGTCAACGCAACAATCGATTTATTGAGGGAACAAAATTATGTTGAGGAACGGGTCTATTAATTGGGTTATGTTAAATATTTGATCTACGTCGATAAGCCAACAACTATTGACGCGTTGGAAGCCAATATAACTCGGACAATTGCGGGCATAAGGTCCAAATTGCTTGGAAAAGTCGCCGGAAATTAGATTGATAGAATGCCCCTTCAGCCGCGGCGGACATTTGTCTGAAATTGATTTCAAACATTAATGCCATTGAATGTTATTTCACATAAAATAAAGTTCCAAGGCATTTATTTTGGTTGTTGTTTTATTTGAATTCAAAGTTCGGACGCACTTAAAAAAATCACCCTGTTTAGATGAAACTAAAGATGTGTTTAGCAGTAGTATACGAGGCCATGGAGGAAATTGGAGTACCAGCGAGCCTATTAACACATCACTCAATAAGTTCGTAAGATGACATATAGATGGTGCCACTATTGACAAATCCATGTTTTTTAGGAAATACTAACCTTCAAATGATACATGTCAAAATTTCATGACAATTTGAGGTTTTGTTCACAAGTTATGGTGGTTTCAGTGATGTTATTCTTGTAATTTTGTTTAGTGTGTTAATAAAGCAAATGGCTTGACAAGTGTTATTCGGACTCTGCTCCATCGAGACAAATGGTAGAGAAGTGGTTTGCTGATTTTAAACGCGGCCGTGCAAATACCGATGAAGCTGAACGCTCTGATCTCCCAAATTCGGCAGTTATTCTAGAAAACAAAAACAGTCCACAAAATAGTTTTGGGCCGATCGTAAATTGAAGTTACGTGAGATATTTGGGACATTAAAGATATCAGAAGGCAGTGTATTCACCATTTTGCGTAAACATTCATCCATGAGAAAGCTCTGTTCGAAGTGGATAGCGCGTTTGCTCACAGTCGATCAAAAACAGCAACGCGTCGACGATTCAGCGCGCTGTTTGGAGCTGTTTCAGTTCAATATATTTTTTTTTCATACGTTATGTGACAATGGATAAAACATGGATCCATCATTACACTCCACAGTTAAAACGGCAGTCAGCTGATTGGAGAGCAACTGGCGAAAGCCGCTCAAAGCGACCAAAAATGCAAATGTCAGCTGTTAAGGTTTTGACGTCCGTATTTTGGGATGCGCAAGGTATTTTATTCATTGATTACCTTAACAAAGGAAGAACCATCAATAGCGATTATTATAGGGAGTTATTGGTGCGTTTGAAGGAAGAAATTGCGAAAAAACGACCCCAAATGAAGACAAAAGTGCTCTTTCAACAGGATAATACAGTGTCACAAGTCGCTCGCAATAATGGCAAAACGGCATGAATTTCACTTTGAATTGCTTCCCCATCCACCGTATTCTCTGGATGGATATCTCAGCGACTACCTAGGTAGTAACCTGTTTTGAGAACCCAAAAAGAAAGCCCCAGGGAAAGAGATTTGGTTCCAATAAAGCGATCGCCAAAACTGAAGTCTATTTTGAGGGCAAAGATAAATCGTAAAACAAAAAAGGCATCGAAATATTAGAGAAGCGTTGGCATCAATATATCACTCTTGAAGGAGACTATGTATATGAATAAAGTCAAATTTTGCCTAAAAGTCGTTGTTTTATTAGTCATCCTATGAATTTATTGAGTGATGTGTTAGATTAACCCAGATGACAATGGTTAATTGTAAGGCAGTATGAAAAATCGAACAACACACCATAGTAAAACTTGAGTTTGGAGGTTTATTAACTCCAGTTTAATATAGATTCAGTCATTAGGGAAACAGACAACCGTAAATGGAACAGTGATAAAGAAAAATATATAGTAGGGTATGCAGATGACCTAAACATAATTATAATACGATCAAAAAAATCATTACGACAGATATATGATGAATTAAAAGTGAAAGTCAAAAGAGGCGGCCTATAAATAAATATATACAAAGGTGATGAAAAAGATAACTAATCCAAGAAGAGAACCGAACTGGATAATCGGCGACGAAAACATTGATGTGTTGAAAAAAATTATTTATCTCGGGAGTGAACTATACGAAATCAACATCTACCTACAGTCCGTCCTAAGATGTAAACTTATACAAAGGGACACGAAAGTTAATATATATACTAGGCTAATTGAAAAGTTCGCGGAGCGACACCTATAGAGCAGTAAAATAACTATATAATCTACTACATTTGGAAGTTTCATCCTTCATATGAACATAAGTGAAGTTTCAAGCCGATCTCTCAATTCAGTTGTACAAAAACAGCAACTTAAAGAATACGTATCAGTGTTAGTTTTTAAAATGGAAAATATTGAAAATCGGCAAGTGATTAAATTCCTTGTAAAAAAAAGATTTAAGGGCAACTTATGGAAATTCATAGTGAAATGGTAAATGTATTAGGGGAGTCTGCTCCTTCAAAAACAATGGTTTGTAAGTGTCTCGTTCTGGACGTCCAATAATTGCAACTACTGAACAAATAATTTAATTCTATACATGATATGGTTATGGATGACATACAATTGACATTGCGTGAAATTGCTAAGGTCATGGATATTTCAACTGAATGGGTGTTTCATATTTTGAAAAAAGGATTGGGTATGAGAACGCTATGTGCACGATGGGTGCCGCATTTGTTAAATTCTGATCAAAACCGACTTTAGGTAAAACTTTCTAAACATTTGGATCTTTTTAGAAAGAATAAAATAGATTTTAAACGTCGTTTTGTAACTGTAGATGAGACTTGGGTTTACCACTATAATCCTGAACTGCGACAACCAAGCGCGCAGTGGACTGAACCCAGTTGCTCAATTCCGAAGCAGCCAAAGTGGTCAAAATCGACCAAAAAGGTTATGGGATCAACTTTTGGGATGCAAAAGGCATTTTCTTAATGGATTGCCTTCAGACCGGTAAAACAATAACAGGACAGTATTACTCAAACCTTTTGGATCAATTGGATGTAAACATTCGTGAGAAAAGACCTGGTTTAGCGAAGAAAAAAAAATTCATCAAGACAATGCACTGGCTCACAGAGATGTTCTTGCAATGGCCAAATTGAAGGAGTTACACTACGAATTGTTGGAACATCCACCATATTCAAATATAAAAAAAAGTATATATATATATATATATATATATATATATATATATATATATATATATATATATATATATATATATATATATATATATATATATATATACTATGTTTCTCACTGGTTTAATATAATGTTTATAAGTTTATTTTTGTCTGTATCATTCAATAAAAAGTGAGTATTTTGTAATATTTTATTTTTATTGTAAATATTGTATTGTACTGTATATATTATCATATATATCTATATGTCCATTAATTTAGGTAAATAATATTTAACATAAAATTTTTCAAATATAAAAAAAAGTATATATATATATATATATATATATATATATATATATATATATATATATATATATATATATATATATATATATATACTATGTTTTTCACTGGTTTAATATAATGTTTATAAGTTTATTTTTGTCCGTATCATTCAATAAAAAGTGAGTATTTTGTAATATTTTATTTTTATTGTAAATATTGTATTGTACTGTATATATTATCATATATATCTATATGTCCATTAATTTAGGTAAATAATATTTAACATAAAATTTTTCAAATATAAAAAAAAGTATATATATATATATATATATATATATATATATATATATATATATATATATATATATATATATATATATACTATGTTTTTCACTGGTTTAATATAATGTTTATAAGTTTATTTTTGTCTGTATCATTCAATAAAAAGTGAGTATTTTGTAATATTTTATTTTTATTGTAAATATTGTATTGTACTGTATATATTATCATATATATCTATATGTCCATTAATTTAGGTAAATAATATTTAACATAAAATTTTTTCAATTGTTCTAAATTTTCTGCCCATGACTGATCATATTCAATAAGAAACTTTGCAATTTCTTGCAATGTTCATATACATAAGTAACACTTGAATCGCTTTAAAAATGTAAAGATTTCCTTGGATTTGATGATAGTAATTGTGGCTCCCATTAGCAACTACTTCATTACTGTCATTGTAATAAATAATATAACTAGTGTTATCTTTCAATTTTTCTGAAAGCTTATCATACATACATACATATCATACATTATATATATATATATATATATATATATATATATATATATATATATATATATATATATATATATATATATATATAACCTTAAATTTACTTCCACACAAGAAAAAGTCCGAATAAAAACGTTTTACGAGCAATTTAAATACGTTAAATGTAAAATGTACTTTGAGGATTACGAAACTGTAAAAAAAATTGCTTATTAAACTTGTAAAGAAAAGGAAATGACCAACAAAAATTATCTTATGAATTTCAACGGACATTTTCTTTGTTTGGAAAACTTCGATAAGCTCCACCCGCCGTCAGCGCTTAGGATGTCTATTGTCAAAAACTAACGAACTATTAGATGAGATTCCTAGTAAAGAACCTGTTGACTACTTTCACTTATCTTTAACATCTCCAAGTAATTTTAGGTTGTTTAAATCCACATTGCGGTTAGTTTCATAAATATATTGGGCAACAGCAGATCCATGTGGTCTTTTGCATATTAGTTGAGTCATACATTCTTTAAATCTTGTGACTATTGCCCTTCTTGTTTGACCAATATATTTATGATTACAATCATTACATTTTATTTCATGAATCGTCGACCTTTCATTTTGTCTTTAGGACTACACAATAATTGCTATCGAGTTAATTTTAGTAAATATTTTTCAAACCCACATGTAATACGCGATTCAATTGTTGCAATTTTTTGTTCTGACCACTAAAAAATACAAGGTATGCAAATCAAGTAATGAGACTGATGGCGTAGTGTTCAATCTGGCAACACTGGCTGGCTTTCCTTTTGAAAGGGAGACAAACCAACAATCGATGCGTGGTGGCCCGTAGGAATTATTATTTGGTACGTTCTGAAAATGAATGCCAACAATCTCGCAATGGTGCGCTAGCAACTTTTGTTTCAGACCTGGGCACAGTGCGCCGAAACTTTTGCAAAACTTCAACAGGTCTATAGATACAGTATTTTGTCAAGGGTCCAGATCTTCAGGTGGTTTAAGACATTCTCAGAAGACCGAGATTCGATTGAAGGAGATCCTCCCCGACGAAGGCTTTCAACTGTAAAAAGTGATCAAAATGTCGACAGAATCCGGGACCTTATGTTATCTGATCGTCAGATAACGGTCGGAATGATCGGGGAAGAGTTGAATTTGACTCACAACCGCTCATTAAATTTTTGAATGAATTGGGGATGAAGAAAATCTGCGCGAAAATGGTTCCGAAAAACCCTTCGCAGGATAAAAATGACAAGTGGAGAGAAACGTGTCTTGACTTTTTTGGAGTGTATTGAAAATTACCATCATTTTTTGGCACTTATCATTACTGGTAGCCAGTTGGTAACACACCGTTGCTCAAAATTGTTGTCGTTCATTTTCAGAACGCACTAGAAAAATCCGGTTCATGAAAAGGATTGTTACGGACCACCAAGTGACTCTAGGGAGTTCAAACTCGTACTAAAGACGCATCAGATATTGGACCCCCTCCAAAAGAAATGCCAACAATGGTACCAGATCGAACGCTACGCCACCAGTCTCATTACTTTATTTTTACATCTCGTACATTCCTAATGATTCACACATATTTCATATCAAATTTTTCGCTCACCGTTTATTTAGTTTTCCTCTTACAATAAGATATTTAAACTAGAAAAAATTTCGCTGAATATTTGATCGATATGATTATTAGAAAATAATTGTTTAGGAAGATGATTCAAGAATCATCTACCTCTTTAGCAGGTTTATTTCGACAAAATGATGGAAACAAAGGGGCGTTAATTTTAATGTGATGATTAAACAATAAAGTGGCGATGTACTGTCATGAGAGATGTCTTTGATCAGCCTGACGTGGCGAATACGGTTGTTATTCGGGAAAAGTCTATTAATTTTTACTTATAAAATATCTCGATTTTATACTCGAAATGGGAAATAAAAAGAAAGAATTTTAAATGTTTTGTTTAAAATAGAAACACACGCAATATTATCTAAATGTCTTTGCTTTCTCATAAAAACTAATCTAATGAGTGATTTTCTGTAACAATACAAAGACAATTTTAAAATCACAATTAACGTAAACCATTGAAAATTAGCGTGTGGTCGTCTAAATCTGAATCATCGCCTCCGCACACTTCCCTCCAATCGACAGCAAAAGTCAAGAAACATTGCGAAGAGAAAGAAAAAAGGCAGTGGTGACGAATTGTCCATTCCTGCACATTCGACGTGTTCCGAGCGAAAGGAAACCAAACGGAATGACGGCATTTTCGAAAAATAACCGACACGTGCAAAACGCTCAATGAACGCGACGTTGCCGCTTGTCTTCTCCGAAGGATTATTTTGGGGTCTTATGCAGGCGCGGTGGATTTTCGCCGATTTAACACACTTAACGCATTTCAAAATCACTAGCGTTTCGTTACTCTGTTAAGGTAGAAAGCGACGAAGTTGCAATATTTACTTTAAGAGTGTGGAGAGCTTAACACGATGAGATCATCGTTCGTAAACTGAAACGAGGCTGGTCTATGTAGATGACGAATTATTAATTGTGGCAAATGACTTGAGATCGACGAAATTAATACAACCTACACGTTTGGCCAAATGTTTCCTTTTTTAATGGCGCGACGCTTTCCGAAATTTGGATTTATCAGACGACATTGGTAATATAAAAATGTATCCAAAGTTTCAAACACATCATGATATAATTAACTGGCCCATTTTACTATAAAATATGGGTAACATATTTTATGGTATTTTAAAAGATTCGACATGTAATAAATATTATAAGGTATTAGTTATACACTGGTGGCTAATAAAATAAGAATAGGAGATTTATTAATATATTTAATTTTAACTTTTTTTACGTTGTTTCTAAAACAATATTAATTTTCCAGAATGAATTTACCAAGCATTTGAAAGGCGTACATGCATAGAAACAATTACTTTATTCATAATTATACGTTGATTAGATATTTTAGAAAAAATTATGTGGTCAAAAAATACGAGTAATCTTCATTACAAATCATAAAAAAAACTAAAAGGCGTAATTCTCTAAAACTGTTTATATAATTACCGATGCTTAATACTTTGTAGCATGGCCCTTATTCTAGTTACTGATTGACATCTTCTTGGCATAGAATCAATTAATACAGGCATTGAAAACCAAGCTGTCTGAATTTCAATGACTTCTTGTTTACTATTTTTTACCAGACAGTCGTCGTTTGAACCATTTCCAAAGGTTCTCGATCGGATTTTAGATCCGGGTACTGTGAAGGCCATTGATACTTTAATATGTTTCCACTGGAATGCCTGCTTCAACACATGAGTTGTATGTTTGGGATTATTGTCTTGTTAGTAGAGCCACTATAAAGGCATATTCTCTTCGGCGTAAGGTAACATAATTATCTCCAAGATTCCTAAGAAAATTTCTATTGTCATATTTTCCTTTATCCAAAATATTGGACCTACTCCGCTATATGAAAAGCATCCCCATATTTTGATGTTACCACCACCATACTTCACTGTACCCAAAGTGTTAAGTCGGTTGAATTCTTCATTAATATATAGTTTCCCACATACAATTTGCCATCAGAACCAAATAAATTAATTTTGGTTTCATCACTAAAAAGAATGTTTTTCCAGTTACTTGGAAATCTTCATTACAGTTTTTTGTTGCAAATATTAACTGCTGCTTTATATTCTGTTTAGTTAAAAACTTTCCTGACTACTCTACCAAATAAATTATTCTGTTGTAAATGTTGCCTTATGGTTCTGGTGTTGATACTTAGGACAAGATTTTTGTAAGTAGCAAAAGGATCCTTCAAAGCATCGCGTGCAATACGATTATCCATTTTTTGCTCTTTTTTGTCAGACTCTCTTTTCTGGTTGTTTTTGGTTCACATATAATTCTTTCACAACTTTATTAATTACACATGGTGAACATTTAATTTATTACATTCGTAATAAATGCACAAGATTTGCTTTGGTTTCACAACTGCAAAATTAACGCCTTTCTTCAGGAGTACAGTATCTGGCGCAGCCCATCATTACTTTAATATAGTGGGGAACGAACTAACTTTTGCTGTATCAATAAAATAATTACATATTTTATCAGAATTGGTACGCGAAAATATGTATAAAATTAGTACTCTTTATTTTTTCACCAGTGGAACCAAACCATTAGGAGGAAATAAATTCTTTAAGAATATAAGCAGTGATAGAATACGCTGGTTATATTGTAAACAAAATGTTTAGAGGTCAGTTAATATTAGCATATTATATTATTTATTATTGTAAATATAGTAGAAAGGAAAACTAGGGTTTTCAAAGTTTTTTCTACTACGCTTATTTTATTGGTATCGAAAAGCCTTACAAATTTTGAAACTCTTTTCACCTTTATTATATATTAATCAAATGCTGAAATTGCATCAAAATTAAAAAAAAACAATATTTTAAACAAAAAAAATATCTAAAATTACTCTTGTAATTTTATAGGTCACAACCTTCCGGTATTATTTTACCCAGAGACCAATTTCTTTACAATTAATTCGTTCCAAACTATTTATTTTTGAAATCTGTAATTCATATGCATTAATGACTACAAGTTCAAAAAGGCATGTCATATTACAAATTGAAAATGTCAAAAGTATTGTTAAAAAATATTTATAAAACGTTTTTTGCCAATATACCTTTTGCGTAAGACCTATAAGGTCAGTCCTATTCAGGATACAAATATACCCCGGCGAAGACATAAAACAAGGCAAAAAAATAATAGCATGGTTGTAAATGTGGCCTAAGCACACGATTGCGACAGTGTCGCGTCAAATAAAAGGAAATCGATAGAGAGAGAGATCAAAACAAAGGCAATTTCACGCATGTTAGGAGTCGCAATTAAAATTAAAAGAAAATCATTAGAAAATAGTCAAAAATGCCTGTTCAAATTGTTTTAATGAATAATCTCGTTAGCAGATGATCGGCGGTGCGAGACCACTCTACTCTCACATAGTGACGTAAACGTTGAACAGATATACTCCATTTCCTAGAAAATACCAGCCCCAGGAATGAATCGTCTTGTTTCCAGGATTCAGTTCACTGATAAGATTATTTATAAAAGGGGGGGAAGTATACATATTCCCATAAATCAACGGATGAGTCATAGAACCGAATAAATCTTGACCTTTCAAAATACAGCGAATGTGTATGTGTTTCCTTTTTACAACATGGACTATAGCATGACTAGATATTGCAACAAAGAGACTTCGACTTACCCCAATGGAGATGCAATTTTCTTCACCGCCAGAAGGAAACTTTACGACGAATTTAGACCCAGCCTTCTCTTCAGAATCGTTCAAGGGCCGAAATCGACACACCACTTTTATACTGTCCTCGGCCGGTATTTCCCGTTCCGCGGACATTTTTCCTCCTCGCGTGGCAAATAAAGTTATACTAAAAACTATTACAGAACTGTATTGGTAGACATTTGTATAAAAGTATGGTATTTCGTGATCACACTGACGTTTCGCCTACACCGAGCAGCCAGCCATTTTAGTTGTGTGTGGCTGGCGAATAAAAAAATCGAAAAAGTGACTGCATTGACTAATTTCCCAGCGCCATCTAGTATAGAAAGCTAACACTTAGACGATACAGATTTCAATAAAATTCTATGAAAATACTTAATATCGACAAGATACCAATATTTTCAATTTTATTATAGCATTATAAAAATAGCTCCATTCAATTATATATATATATATATATATATATATATATATATATATATATATATATATATATATATATATATATATATATATATATATATATATATATCTATATATATATATATATATACATATACATACAGTTCTATAAGCACTGGCCAGGGAATAGGTTTGACAGATATCTCAACATAACCTAACTAAGCGGTTTTAGACAAATTTTATCACAGGTAAACCAAATTACATTACAGAGCAGAAATAGGTTTGATATAACCGTTTAAATTTGTGGGCATTATAATTGTAAAATGGTGGTACGAAACTATAATCAGGAGTTAGAATTTTTAGAAAAAATTAATCCCTATTGTTGGAGAATTAAAAAGGGGTTTCAACCAAACATGAATGTAGAGGGTGTTTTTTATGTCAATCAAACTTTAGAAAAACTTATGTTGGACGAATTAAGAAATGCTTGTCGGCCTGGAATGGTCGGGGGATTTCTACCAGGTGTTAAACAAGTAATCCCAACAAAAATAAATATGTCTAAAATTTTAATTACCTGATCATTTCAGATAGCCAATGTTGCGGCTCTTCCAGGTATTGTAGGAAAATCCGTCGGTTTGCCAGACGTGCATTCTGGATATGGTTTTGCCATAGGTAACATGGCTGCATTTGATATTAATGATCCAAATTCAGTAGTTTCACCAGGTGGTGTTGGATTTGATATCAATTGTGGAGTTAGGTAAGTGATAAACATTATTTCTACTTTAATATTTAGCATGATTTTTTTTTAGATTATTAAGAACTAATCTCTATGAACAAGATGTTCTTCCTGTTAAGGAGCAACTTGCTCAGAGTTTATTTGACCATATTCCAGTAGGTGTAGGTTCAAAAGGTAACAAACAGAGATATCATTGTTTATTCTATCATTGTTAATTAAATTGATTCAAGGTATTATTCCGATGAATGCAAAAGACTTGGAAGAAGCCTTAGAAATGGGTATGGATTGGTCACTAAGAGAAGGTTATATTTGGGCTGAAGACAAAGAACATTGTGAGGAATATGGCAGAATGTTAAATGCAGATCCTTCCAAAGTTAGTATGAGAGCAAAGAAACGAGGTTTGCCACAGGTATTTATTTCTACCCAAATATGGATATATTGAACTTGGACTTTACGAAAAGATATTTTAGTTGGGAACATTAGGAGCAGGGAATCACTATGCTGAAATTCAAGTGGTTGAAGAAATATTTGACAAATGGGCAGCATGTAAGATGGGAATTGAAGAAATTGGACAAGTTTGTGTTATGATTCATTCTGGTATAAATATTTGAGATAACTCTTAATATAAATTACACTGGAGATGACTTTTCAGGAAGTAGAGGTTTTGGGCATCAGGTTGCAACAGATGCCCTAGTTCAAATGGAAAAGGCAATGAAACGGGATAACATTGAAACTAATGATAGACAATTGGCTTGTGCTAGAATTCATTCAGAAGAAGGTCAGGATTATCTTAAATCTATGGCTGCAGCTGCCAATTTTGCGTGGGTCAATAGAAGCTCCATGACCTTCTTGAGTCGACAAGTATGATTAAGGATTTTGACAAGGTATCTGTAAGTGACAAATAATGTTTTAGGCATTTGCAAAACAATTCCACATGGCTCCTGATGACTTAGATATGCATGTTATTTATGATGTTTCACATAACATAGCTAAAGTAGAAGAACACATTGTTGATGGGAAACAGAAAACCCTTTTAGTTCATAGAAAGGTTGTAGGCTCTGCTTTATTAGCTAGCAATTATATTAGTGTAATTTTAGGGTTCCACAAGAGCATTTCCCCCACATCATCCATTGATACCTGTAGATTATCAATTGACAGGACAGCCAGTGCTCATTGGAGGTACAATGGGAACATGCAGTTATGTGTTAACTGGTACTGAACAGGGAATGCTGGAGACTTTTGGTTCAACATGTCATGGGGCTGTAGGCATTAGCTATCAACTATCTGATTTATTAATTTTCATATATGATTGTTCTAGGGGCGAGCTCTTTCCCGTGCTAAATCAAGGAGAAATATAGAGTATACAGAAGTCTTAAGAAGATTGGAAGACTTGGGAATATCAATAAGAGTGGCTTCACCAAAATTAGTTATGGAGGAGGCTCCTGAATCTTACAAAAATGTAACTGATGTCGTAAATACCTGTCACGCTGCAGGAATTTCCAAAAAGGCAATTAAACTAAGGCCAATTGCTGTCATCAAAGGATAAAAAAGAGTACCATGCTATTTTAAAGGTCTCGTGTTTATTTCTCTCAAGAATGAAATCAAGCTCCTTTACTATTTATATATTTTTTTACATAATCAATTAGATTTATCTGATTTATTGTTTATTTTAATGTAACCAAAATGATCAATTATTTTGAAATTGGTTTTTGAATATAATTTTCTATTAATTATTTAATTGTTTTCTGATGGCATAAATCTGCCATGTCATACTGATTTTAACAAAAAATAGGGCTGGAAAAAATAACAATTATGAAATTTTTAATATGTGCTCTCCTATATTCTGTGTTTAAAGGCATTAAACATTTCAGAATCCATCACATTTTGATTACAGTCAGTTTATAAAATCAATAAAGAAATTGGTACAAAGAATTTTATTTTATTTATAAAGAATTTTCAAATAAATATGAGCTACCTCAGTCCTAAACTTTTGTTTTAATCTATCTACATTAATCCTATCTCTTTAATCAATTTTATTATCAATTATTTTTATTTAGAGAAAAATGCATTAATCCTTCTACCATACAGTTTAAACTAGCTCTTTTATTGTGGCAGCTATGATTAAAAATATCAGATTCCTACTGTTTTTATTATTCCTGGTTACCAAAATATACCCAAATGGCAATCTCATTGTATTCAAGTTCAATTATAAATGCTAAGGTTTAGGATTTATCTATTATAATATTTAATTTTTCTCCAATTGGAAAAAATGCAAAAACGTTGACACATTTCCATTCTTGTAAAGCAACTGAATTAATTCTTGGCCACAGTTTCAAATTTGTTCTTGAATAAGTTAGCAAAGAACGGTGACAGAGGATTGCCGTTCTATCTTGTTCATAAAATTTATTTTCAAATTAATTTTGTTAAAGAGATGTACACTGAAATAATCTTTTGGTTGTAACTCTCTAACTCTCCCAGGTATTTTTAACTGTAATATGCATAGTGAATGTTGACAAACAACTGAGACTAGGTACTGAAGCTCCATTCGTATGCTAGTCCCTAAAAAGAGTTAGAGAGGCATATAGAAGACGGGGTAATCCGTCATCAGTATTACGGAACAAATCCGCTGTCTGGTATTCATGTCGTCAGTATTTCAATTGAACACGTGCTGACCGTGAATTCCCGTCATCCATGATGAATGGGTTAAGTTATTAAAAAAAACAAAGAGCCTAAATAAAATTTCTAAAACAGTTTTATTTCAACAGAAAACAATATTACATTTTTTTACTTAAAGCTATAAACAATAACTTGTTTGTTCAATATAATACTGATCCCGCTTATGTAATATTTAATACACTAAATTAAAACAATCGATAGTCGATAAATTGAAACTGTACACTTTTGCTCCCAACTTTTTGGTTATTTTATTAAATCAATTTTTTTTTAATAAATATCAGCATCATTCTATAATATCAAACGGAATGCGATTTAGAAAATATAATGTACTAACTATTTACATTAAAAACTTAACACTGGAATGTTAAACGGCGCAATTATCTATGAGCGCCGGATATCTTTGGCCACTATTTCATCACGACATAACTTTATCATCTCGTTTTCCAAAATGATACGTTGGAAGGGCTATTAAAATAGTGGAGGCAAGTTATTTATCGGCGCCATTCCCGACATGATTGTGATTCACGTTATCGTACTGACTAATGCTGCTGTCCTTTCTGTTGTCGCCTGACACCCTGTTGTTTCCAATGGAGGTGTACACCGGCATACCCGCCTATAACAGCCGTTGATAATAACTATTCATTTTTTATACATGCATCAAAATAATCCAAGGGTCAAAAACCTAAGGGTTCTCGAAAAAAAAAAATTACAAAATTAATAAATCACCAATCGAAAAGCTATGATAATAATTAACATTTAAAGTAAATATGTGTAAAAGCATATTTGGGAAATATTAATTGGTTATTACTTTATGAATAAACTAATGAACATTGTTAAAACAGTTTTTTTGTAATTAAGAATCACTCCATAAATCAGTCAACATCGATGCGACAACGTTCCAAACCAAACATTAAGAAAAATGTTATTTCAATATTACTAAGATAATATATAAGGAGGTATTCCAATTGTGCAAAGTCGAAGGGAAATGTGTCAAGCGGTGGCGCCATCTCATGCGTATTCAAGGCATCAATTTAAACTTTTTATAGCGTTCCAATATCTATATCTTTAGCTAAGAATATTGTTTACAGCTCTCGAAGTGCATACATGCGAACTGCAACTAAAACTGTCCGGAAATGAATAGATTCAATTTATTTATTTTTTTTTTGACAATTATATTGATTCTTTAATGTTACTGTCTGTTTTATATTTTCTGACCAAACCAAACTTAATAATTATTAGAAATTGAACTATTTTTGAACAAAAAAAATATGTCAATGATGAGGATTTGAACCCCAAACTGTTAAGTCGGCACGCCATAAAAAGTTTAAATTGATGCTTTGGGTACACGTGAGATGGCGCCACCGCTTGACTCATTTCCCATTGCCCCTTGTAGGATCGGAATACCTTCTTATATGTTATCTTAAATATTACGACAAAAAATATTTCAGTGTATGTCAGTTCGTGTATTGAAAGTACACTTAAAACCAGAAAAGTATTCTCTACGCTAATATCACGATATGTTTATTTACGGAGAAGCTCTCCAAAATTCCGAAGACCCTAGGCATATTTACGGGGGCATCGATACCTAGAAAGGCCACTTCCAGCTCGATAAATATTTTCAAAATTTCTCAATGCCTTTAGTGCGGTGTGAAAATTTCAAGAACTTGGACGTCAGCGAGAAATCAGTCCAGAAGTCGAAGAACAAATTTTACACAATTTATTAGAAGTATTCGAAATGTTGCGTGAAGTTGAAGTTTCCCATTAGATACATAGAACACTAAAAGAGCAATTATTCTACTCGAATACTTAGCATGCACAAAGAGTACAAGCACTTCTATCTGTTGATTTTTCACACATGCAATATATTGTGAATTGTTTATTGGCCAAAACCAAATGAATCCAAATTAATTCTTCAATATTTTATCAACCTACAAAGCTTCTTTCACCAGGAATGGGATGGTGGACATTTTGTAGAGTTAATTTAATAAATCAATTAAACATGTGTTTCTCAATTTGATGTAAAGCGTTTAAAACGTGTTATGGTATGAAAAATGAGTGCTATTAATTTCAATTTTGACATTAAACCACCATAATGTGTAAGTAAACGACCATAATGTGTTTTGTAACAAAACAAGCCAAATTTATGCGGTAACGTATGGAATATGAAATAATGAAAAATATTTTATTTTATTTTCAAATAATAAGAGGCCAATGCAACAAAAAAATTGCCTTCTGATGGATCGAAATAAACAATACGACGAGACGGTTCGATCGAAAAAAAATTAAATGAACCTTCTGGCCAGTTTTGCGTGGAATTGGTTGCATTTTGGGTACGTGTAATAGGGAACCTTTTAGTTCAAAAAAATGTAAAAAATCGTTGGTTAAATTTACGAAAGTACTTTCCCTTATACCCCGTATATAACAAAAATTTTAAATAATAAACATATATTGATTTGTAGTTAACGTTTTATTTCTTGACCCTTTGATAATATTGATGCGTGTGTATGTATATATTACCTGTAAATCCGTTCTTATTTCT
Source organism: Cosmopolites sordidus (assembly GCA_031761425.1). Classification (NCBI taxonomy): domain Eukaryota; kingdom Metazoa; phylum Arthropoda; class Insecta; order Coleoptera; family Curculionidae; genus Cosmopolites; species Cosmopolites sordidus. The sequence goes on from JARFXV010000001.1 coordinate 238,369, forward strand.
GGATGAGCTTGCATCACCAACATGGGACTTGATTCTTCTTCTTTCAAAGCGCAGTCGCAATCCGTTTCGTTGCATTTTGGACACTTATCCATTAAGTCCGACTTGAGGGAGTTTTTCAATTTCTACGGCAGATCGCAAGGTTAATGCTTAAAAAGAGATATTTTAAGATCATACCTCCAACAGGGTCAAACCGGGCATTCGTATGAAAACAACAACCATATAGACTGGAATGCACACAATTGACAGAGAGCAAATGAGCCAGCCAATAACAATCGCCCACTGAGGATAGTGATAGGCTCCGTTATTGTAGGTGGGGGGCTCGTAGTCCAATATGAGAAAAACCCAAAGAGCAAATATCATAAGAGGCGTTATAACCTAAGAAAATTTGACTTTGAGAGTGAATCATGAAGTGATTTTCGTTCTTACCAGCCAACATATCTTGATAAACCATCCGGGATGACGCCCCGTCATTGTTTTAACATTTTTGCTTAAACGAAAAGCGCCGTAGAACCACGCGATGGCGATCACCTCGAAGAATGCCAAATACATAATGGATATCGAGGCTGCGTAATGATCAATTAGTTGGAAAAAGTAGATTCCGCCCTAAAATATCATCCCAATTTGTTATTGACGATTCGCGTTAAAGTTAAAAAGAACCTACCTGAGTTACGTTGGGAATCCCGCATAAAAACGAGATGACGCAAATAATTAGAACCAGCACTTCGTGGCACATCAAGTGTTTCTTGATCCAACCTGGAAATCCATCTTGAATGGATGTTACGACCACCTCGACGATGGCAAACTGGAAATGAACTGAATGAGATCGTCCAAAAGGACAAAGATAATATTTGATGATATTACTTGACTGTTCAGGGCAAGGCAAATCAACATGAAAAAGAAGAAAACCGCCCACAGTTGTGACGATGGCATTTTTGCCATGGTTTGAGGATACACTACAAATATAAGGCCTGGACCTATGAACAGAAAAAATACATTTTTTTAGGGGTACCCATATCTTATTATTATTATTGTTTTTTTTATGCCGTTGACAGACCTTTTTCGGTCCATGGCTTTATTGGTATTGATCGCGCTGGAAAGTTGTATATATTAACTCGGTAACTGGATAGGTTCATTGCTTAGTCACTTCGCCAACGCGGTGGGTATTATTATTTTTTTTCTTTATCATCTTTTTTCTCAGCTAAGCGGGATTTTAAATGAAGTGCGGGACCCGTAGCCAAAACAACTTCATTCCTCATTACTCTAAATAGATTTTCTTCTAATCCAGAATTTTGATGTCCTCCCGCTGTAGACGGCGTCGAACAGCGCTGGCAGTGAGTGGCTGTAGGGTCCGTCCTCGCCATTCGCCCCAACAATCGGTCTTCCTATGCACTTGTACGCGGTTGAGCACCAGACCCTGGACAACGACTTGTGGTACCTTCCTCTTGCCACTGACACCATATACGGAAAATGGTACTTAGCCTGGCGATGTAACGAGTTGCAATGCCCTTATATGACATACCATCCTCTCGCAGACCCACAATACGATCTCGCTCGAACTTGGACACTTGTTCATATGGCACTCGTTGTCTGCGACGGCGCATCTTTTATGGCGACTAACGCAATACTACCCACTCCGTACCTCTCAACTCAGCGGTTCGCTACCATCGCGGTAAATAGGTGAGGGTAGCTATTCCCTTCTATTACCCTAATCTTAAACCGTATTGGGTTGTAATCGTAATCATTTTATATGCGGTATATAATGAGTTTTTTCTCGAATTTTAATTTCATTATCTATCTGTTTTCTTAGTGCTGCACTCTCTATTAACAGTAGTGTCTAAATAAACTAATGAAATCGGATATCATTATATCAAATGTGTGACACTTACCATCATCTATGACGTCTTCAATTGAGGTACCTTGCTCTGTTGCTATATTGCCAATGGTAGCAAAAGCGAAGATACCGACCAATAAACTGGTTACACCATTTACAACCCATACGGCGATTGTATCATGAAGAATGCTGTTGTTATATTTATTATAACTGGCGAAGGATATCATAGATCCAAACGCACATCCCATAGAGTTAAAGGTTTGGCTGGCCGCGTTTACCCATACCTACAAAGCCAAAGTACAAGATAGAATATCTAATAGATGCAAGAGAAAATATGGTCTACCTTGGCGTCCAAGAGAAGTTCAAATTTCGGCTTGAAAAAATACCTCATGCCTTTATCGGCGCCCTCGAGCGTAAGAGACTTTATCAGTAACACGATGATGATGACGAAAGGAAACGTGGCAGTAAAATAACGTACTTTCGCCGAAGATTTTATACTCTTCCAAATTCCAAAATATATCAAGACCCAGGCACATATCAGACATGCCACTAGTTCCCATCTTAAAATATCGAAATCCTCGATGCCCTTGCCGATTTGCAGCACCTTCCGGCTATAACAAGAAGAAAAAGCTCAGTCTTCGTTTAGTGTGTTAGGTCCTCAATTCAATTCTCGGCCCCTACGTTTCATCGACTGGAGAACCTTTTCGACCCCCGCTGTATCAGCTTCAAAACGAGGTATACGGTACGAGCCTACTGCGAGTGCAACCTAAAAAATCAGTTTTAGACGGGATGTAATTCTAAAAGCAAAATTTGGCATTCTATTCGCTTTTCAACTGAAAAAATGCTGCGAAAGCTCAGGACATGATTGTGCTGTTTTAGAAGATAATGCGGTTTCCCATATTACTTAAAAGAAGTGGTTTAAGCAATTCCAAAATGTAAATGTTGACTTAAATGATGAAGAAAGTATAGAACATCCAAAAAAGTGGAGAGGTTGAACAATTTCAAGCACTGCTGGGTGAGAATCCTTGCAAGAGATTCTTGCAATGTCACCTGGTTGATAACCGCTTCATAACTCTGAAAGAAGTCGAAAAAGCCTCGATGACTTTATCACATCAAAACCATTAAGTTTGATGCGGGATGTGACGATTAGTGAATTAGAAAGAGAGTCATCATAAGTCGGCCTAAACGAACAAGAATCTTGTTGCGAAGAAAAATCTTTTGTCGATGCGTATTGCCCAACCTAATCTAAAGAGTTTCAATCTAGACCCTCACTAAAAAACCAATGGAGGAATTAAGTGTAACACAACGCGTCATGGAGCGTCAAATGTTCGAAATATATTTAAGAGATCGAAAACGAAATTAGCATATAAGGGGAATTACAAAGGTTAGGGATGTAGCGGAAACATTCCAATATGTCACAAGATACCTGGATGAAAGGCGGTGCTAAAATTTTCTAAAGTAGAGACCATAGGGCAAATGTCGTGAGGGTGTTCTCCTACCCGCTGGGCCTATGACATCAACAAAAGAGCTTAGGATGGTTCGGGCATGCACAGAGCAGCGACAATCGAAGACTTGAAGGGGCGAAAGTATATAGAAAGTGAAGGAGCTTACTTCGAAGATTGAGTTTGTGTTACTTTATTTCATAAATAAACGTAGTAAAAAAACGAGAATTAAGTGGAGGACCTAACAGTTCAAAATATTTGGGACCTACAAGGTGTGCGGTTAATGATTCTTATTTTTTGTTCTTAAAAAAACACGTTTAATTTGGGAGAAAGGTAAAAAAATGGTTAATAAAAAGTATGCGCCATCGCTAGCTGCACATTTTTCCTATCATTTGTGGTTGTCTTCCTAGAAAAACTGAACATCTTTTGAGGTGGTCCAGTCATCAAGACATTTTTCGACATCTTCGTAATTGTTGAAATGTTTCGTAGAAAGTGCGTGAGACATCGATGAAAACAAATAGTAGTCAGAAGGGGCCAAGTCTGGTGAGTACGGCGGGTGGGGCAAGAGTTACCAGCCAAGTGCAGAAATGGTGTTTCTGACCGCTTTCGCTGTGTGTGATGGAACGTTGTCGTGCTGCAAAATCACTTTTTCGTATCTTACGGCTCATTCTGGTTGCTTTTCGATCAATGCAGGGTTCAAATTGATCATTTGTTGACGGTAGCGAACGATATTAACTACTTCACCCAGTTTCAGAAGTTCGTGGTACACGACACCCTCCAGATCCCACCAAATGCACAGCATTGTTTTCTTTCCAAGCGATTCAGTCTTGCGGTCGATGTTGATGGTTGTCCTGGGTCAACTCATGATTTTCTGCGTTTTGGGATCTCGGAATATATCCATTTTTCGTCTCCAGTCACACTCCGATGCAAAAAATGATTCTTTTATGCCGAGAAAGTAAAACACCGTTTTTCGCTTTTCCATCTGTCTGTCGTTCAGTGAATGTGGTACCCATTTTCCCGCCTTCTGGATCTTTCCAATGGCATGCATTCAACATTTAGCCTATCTGCCATTGTTGCATCTTCAATTTTTTTCGGTTAACCTGAGCGTTCTTTGTCTTTCAAGTCGAAATCACCACTTTGAATCGTCTAAACCAACGCCCACAAGCGCCTTGTGTTGGGACATTGTCACCGTAAATTTCCATAAGTATACGACGTTTTTACTCGGGTTTTTCTTTTGACTGAACAAGAAAATCAGTACGCGCCGCAAATCCTCTTTATTTGGCTCGAAACTCGACAGGTTTACCACACAAAAACTAATGACGCCAACTCGAACTCCTTTACACATCAATCGCATTTTGAAAGGGCATGTCGTAGCAACAAAATGACATAGAAAATTAGATTGTGAACCGATCCTTGTTCCAGCGCAATCTCTTAAAAAATTGTGAATTATTAATCGCCACACCTGATATTAATTGATAAGAAATTACGGTTTTTTTAACATTTTTAAACGGTCGAAAAACTCCCAACTATTTTAAACGTACTCGTAAAATTCCTCCGCGGGGCTTTGACTGTAGATAGGTTTGGTGATGTTCTGAGCCGATCTAGATGGCACCCAACAATAGGGCGTATTCCACCGATGCGAACAATCGTCCCAGGGCTGTTTCGAACGGAACGAAGTGAAGAAATAGTATACTCCGTAAGCTATAATCACGCTGTAATACGTTGACATTAGAAAGGATATTACTACGCTACCTAGACCAGTACCTAAAAGAAAAAAAGTCGTGAACGTGTCGAAGAATCGCCAACGTACCAGTACCTTTAAATAACGGGCAGAGGTGCCCTAAGGCACCGATGGGACCTCGTCCCGTAAATTGCCCCACTGCCAGTTCCATGTACAACATGGGACCGCCGATAAAAACCATAATAATGGCATAAGGAATCAGAAACACTCCTGTAAATAAGAGTAAAAGTGTTTAAGCACGTTAATAACTTGAAGTTAAAAATATTATCTTACCCCCTCCACTTTTATAGCAGAGATAAGGGAAGCGCCATATGGAGCCCAAACCGACACTGTAACCCACACAAGCCAGGACAAACTGCAGCTTGTTGGACCAGTGCTGTCGTCTGGGTTTGATGTAAACGCTGTCCTCGTCGTCGTCGGTGCCGTCATCGCTCTCGTCATCATAGACATACTCTTCGGGAGGTCTACACAATTAAGTCAGTTTTCAATATTATGTCTGTAATTTATGATGATGTCGGTTACCATTGCAGTAACGTTTATTAAAAAAAATTAAATGTTATACAAATAAAAAGTTTTCCAATAAGGGTGTCCGAACTTTGAAAAGCAATAGCGGCAACACTCTATGAAATGTAAATATCACTCATAGACTGTTGTGTTTCAGTATAGTTTATCAGTGCACCATGGAAAGATACAAAACAATTGGAAGGCGACCTCCACTTTGGGAAAAAATAATCTGTTCCGAGAAAGCGCACTTCTGGCTTAATGGATTTGCGACAGTAGCGGCTCGTAAGGGTGTTGGGGCGCCGCCCCTCCAGCATTTATCACAGTAAAGAATTTGTCAGAGCAAAACACCATATTTTATTTCCGGTCAGTTTCTTTCCTTTAACTCATTTTAAGATCAACAATAAGAAAAACAATTTTTACATCCTTGGTCGGACGTTTACTTCCAGCGACCGTATGCCACGTCAATTTATCTCGTCGTTGGCGTTACATGTTTTGATGGTTGCCAGAATTCGGGGGTTTAACAGCTTTCTAAAACATGCGATTTGGACGTAGATTCCCTGCGACCGAGCGTATAGGTAATTAGTTTTAAATGCTGATTTGGTTTGATCTCACAACACGTATTTCGTTCGCCTTGCGAATACTTGTTTTGAGCACTGAGTAGTACTTTTTAAATAAAAATAATCAACTTTTAATTGCAAACATGAAGGTGTCTGATTTAAAACAGTTAATAATGACTAATTTAAGTTTGGAGGAGAAAGTTGAATTAAAAACTAACAGTTATCCTACGCCCGTGTGGAATTTGAGTCAAGTTAAAAAAGTTTTACATTTTGAATGTAAAAATAGAGCAAGTTTTACGCGAAAATTTGATAGTAAACTATATGTGAAAGTTTTCCGACGATAGAAAAAAAAAGATTTGAAGATCGAATTGGAAATTTTTGGTTCAAGGTCCGAGATTTGTCTAAATGAAGACATTAAAAGCTGTTTAAAAACATTAAATTTAATTTTAAATATGAGGCTGAATACAGCTTTTAAAGAAATCACTAAGGCATTGAGAATACTAATGACTATACCGATGACACAGACGAAGCCGAAAGGTGCTTTTCGATTTTGAACTTGATTAAAACATATTTAGGAAATTCAATGGGGGAAGATAGACTAAATGCTTTAGGTATGTTAAATATTGAGTTTTTAGAGTTTTGAGAAAAATTTATTTTGTACAAAAACAGGCGAATGGAATTTCACTTTAAGAACTAGGAAATGGCGACGTGATATTCACCGACAAAAATGTGTACAATAACCCTTTTTTCTCATGAAACTTGTCTTGTCATGATATTTTTTTGAACTTTTCAAACTTCTCATGAACTTTTTCGAATTTTCTCTATTGATTGACAGTTACTGTTTGAACTGTTTGAATGGTTCACTCTTCGGGGAACGGTAAATACCTACTTATTCATTCCTTTATCTGCGCAACAAGCAACAACCCATCCTGAAATGTCCTTGTAAGTAGTAACAATACAAAATTTTAATGTTTTCCTGGTTCACCTCCTGTATAGGGTTTCAATAGTACGAAAAGTAAAAAGGAGGAAGGGGAAAGTAAAAAAAAACTTCAGTAGCACTATTTTCTTCTACCCCCTCCCACTTTAAAAACTCACGAGCCGCCACTGATTTGTGAACAAACACAACTGCAGGATTTGGGTCGATGAAGTTTGTCTGATATACAAGTGATTCAGGAGTTACCTCTTAATCCGCAGAAAGTCATTGTTTGGTGAGGTTTTAGTACTGAAAGAGTGATAGGACCTTATTTTTTTTGAACGCTAGAGAAATATACTAACAAAATATCTTTGGTCTAAACTGATAAATGTGGATATAAACAATGTTTTCTTTTAACCAGATGGTGGGACTTGTCACACATGTCTATAGCCAATAACATGCCCTTCACGATTCACGCCCTTGAATTGCTTTTGCATTTTGTAGGGTTATGTCAAATTTCTGGTTTACAGAAATAAATATATAATAGGTTTGTTCTAGCAACGATTTCAAACGGTTCCAAACCGTCCAGAGTTTGTGCAGATGACCGAAACATTCGCATACATTCGCCTGCGCAAACAAACCTAGAACAAACCTAATATATCTAATTCTACTACTATATTGCTAATGGCCGTAAGTGAAAATGTCACTGAGTAAGTGAGATAGCAAACCACTGCTTCTATCTCTTTTTGTACTACTCGACCCGTTGTACGCAAGCGTCCGACTCTAGTGAGAGAATTGGTAAGGGTGGTGGGGAAAGCCCTCTTCCCTCGAAACTTAATCCAGTTGTAGTGTATTCTTCTTTGTAATTTTCAGACATGCGCTTAAGAGTCGAAGTAGTTGTGAGAAAGACAGACACATGTATGTCTGTACCATGCCATCGCTAGACCATACTAGCAATATATATATATGGAAATAAACCCCGAACAATTCCTAACCATAAACATTCAAACCACTATTGAAAATATACTACGCAATATGTGCGAGAGTAACAGAAATAACGGTTTCCAGAATGCACTCTACCAAACGAAGCCGAACGGGATATTTGAACGTCATTATTTTCAGAATATAATGCAATTTGTTCTTTAAAATAAAAAAAATAAAAATTACCGGATTATCACTTGTAGTTATTATTGTGTCTCATTTTAAAGTTCTGGTACTCTTATTGGGCAACCCTTTATACACGAGGGCTGGCTATTTATGTATCCGGAATAATAAATAAAAACAAATATTTATCATTGAAAATGGTTTTATTGATCAATATACATTTGCACACCTTTGAACCAATTTGCATAGCACTTTTTCCATTCCGATTGAGGTATCTCCTAAACATGCATGTCGAACCGAGAAGAACCGCTTCTTCTGGCGCCGAAAATCGTTGACCACGTAGTTTATTCTTCACGGACAGGAACAAAAAAACCATTGGGTGCCAAATCAGGACTGTACGGAGGAATTCGATGTTTTGACCTGTCCAATATTGAGTTGTTCGGTTCGATGGGTGAGAGCTTGCGTTTTCATGATGAAGAATGATCCTGCGTCGTTGGTTGTTTCTTCTTATTTCTTCAAAACTTCTGCGCACAAATTGTTGTGTACATTTCAGAATTGACCAATTGAAAGACCCATACAGTCGACTGCTGTTTACTTTCGGGCACATACGCATAGATCCAAGATTCGTCACATGTGTAAATGTTATACACGGCTTTTGACGCACCACGATTCTATTTTTGAGCATTTCTTTGCACCAATCGACACGAGCCTTTTTTGAGCGATTGTCAAATTAAGCGGACTCCAAAACGCACAAATCTTTTTCACGACTAAATGTTCATATAAGATCTGGTGTATGCTTGTCATACTAATGCCCAGGGATGCCTCAATTTCACGATATGTTACATGACGACCTTGCTTTATCAGTTCGGGCAGAATATCGTTTTCTGGCACAACAATCGATTTGGGATGACCTTCTTTAAATTCGTGCGTGAGCGATCGACGGCCACGATTGAATTCACTAAACCAGTACTACACAGGTGTTTTAGATAGTGCTTCATCGCCAAAAGTCGAAGTGAGTTGATCGATTCACTGTTGTTAGTCGTAGTAAATCATTTCACGAGTTAAGGTAGTACTGTCGGTTATAGAATTACTGTTCAGAATGAAATGAAACTTGGCATATTAGTACATTATAATAAGACAGTTAAATTTTTAAAGATAAAAAGAAAAAAGATATTAATCAAACAAAAATTGCCTTTATCGTTGATCTTTATGAGAAATCACAGATTTTATTTTATTTCACAAAAAGTGGTATCACAAATCGAGTTTCAGAGCGTGTGATAAGAGTAATTAGCAAATAATTAAGAAATATGTACTGTCAATTCTTCCGTTGGAACCTTTGGTGTGAAATACTAAACTTGAAGAGATTTACCACTAAACACCAAAAAGCTTTTTTAGATTAAATCATCTCCTGATGATGCTAACATGGTTAGCGAAACGTGCATCGAGCAGTTCAAAAAAGCGTTTTGGTATTTAGTGGTAAATATCTTCAAGTATAGTTAAATATGTACTATGTTAATTACATGTGGCAACGCCGTCAAAGAGGTCATAACGCGTGCGAAATTTAAACATAAACTGAATGCGGTATGTGAGGCTATCAGTGTCATACACACTTTTAATTACAAAACATACGAAGTACTTTTTATTAATACAGTTACATTTATTATATAAAGTAACATATAACAAAATCATCTTCATCATCATCAGCCCATTTCGATCCACTGCAGGATGAAGGCCTCCTCAGCATGCCTCCAACTTTCACGATCCTGAGTTTTCCTCTGCCACTCGGATCATATATACTTAACGATGTCATCAGTCCATCGAGCTTTCGGTCTTCTTCGCGGACCAGGATTGCCTTGGTCCATCTGTCGTCCCATCGCCTCGCTACATGTCCTGCTCATCTCCATTTCAATTGCTTCACTTTTCTAATGATGTCACACACCTTCGTTTATTCCCTGATCTATATGCACGGCTTTCTGTCTCGTCTTGTAATTCCAAGAATACATCTTTCTAATAATTCCAAGAATACATTTTTCGAAGTTCTTGAATTGATTGCGATGTAAGTGTCCAGGTTTCACTTGCGTATGTCATAACGGGCAGGAAGCACTGAGCGAAGACTCTTCTTTTCAGGCAAAGTGGGAGTCTGCTCTTAAACACTATGTTGAGCCTGCCCAATGCCCGCCAGCCACACTAGCAGCAACAAAATATTTAGTATTATATAAATAAACTTTAATACTGAAAATTTTTTAATTATTTTTTCTTTATTTTCGAAGTAATTAAAAAAAAATCAAAATTTTTTTGGCTTTGGTAACTTTCACAGCACTATTCTCATCTTTACCTAAAACTTGCACTATACCAGCATACTTATTTGTTTTATATGCGTCTTCAAGCATTTCATAGGTCACGTCTACAGCAGCCTTTTTTTCCTCATACCTGTAGATACACAATATTTCAATATGTGTAGCTCTTTTATTGTATTACGCAAATTGTTCGAAAATTTTATTTTTTGCAAGCATCATCTCAATTCAGAAAAGAACCAAGTAAATCATTTGTTGTAATGATCTCATATTTTGAGTGAAACAGAGTTACTGTAAGCATACTTCTATCTATTTTGCTTTTACGCGGCGTTGCCAAATATAAATACTACGGAAGTCAAATAACACAGAACACCCATTTGACACTTGTGGTATTGACAGTACTACCTTAATTCCATTTTTTGACTGAGATGAAATTTTCAAGTCACTAAACAACACGAATAGCGTCAGTATGACAAAACGTTCTGAGTAAGTATACAATCAACAATGTCAAACTTTACTATGTATATGTCAGATGGTGCCTAGCAACACCATTGTTGCCAATTCCGGATACATAAATAGCAACCCTCGTATAACTTATTGCGGCATTTTTAATATCTGATAGCGTCCATTAAAACAATACAAATTATTTCCTGTCATTGTATAAGTTCCTGTGTCGTGTTTAGTACACTATATTAACAAATCTGTTAGTCAAATAAGGCAATTGTTATATATTATCCCTTACATTAGCAGCTTCAAAATAAATATACTTAATTACAAAAATATGTGGGCAGCAAACTAGACAAAAATATCACAGGACATCTGAAATCGTATTATGAAGGATAACAAAACTATTTTCTCCCTGTAGTTTATCCTAAGATCTAAACTTATACAAAAAAAAACAAGTTAACATCTCTTCTTCTTCGTATTCTTCTTTACAGAAGAGTCGTGACTTATAGAAACTCATTCCATCTGCGGAGTTTTCTGGCTACTTCTCGCCAACGTTCTCTATTTCTGGGTTGCTGGAGAGATGTAATGGTTAGGTCTTTAATTTGGTCTGCCCATCTTCTTGGAGGTCTATCGCGCGATCTAGAACCCTCCATTTGTCAATGTACCACCAATCTTTCTAGGTTATTACCGAACCGACTCTGTATTTAATATGGCCGAAGAATATTAGTATTTGTTCACGAATGAATTGGAATAGCTTTGTGGGTTAGGTTAGGTATTGAAAATATTGAAAATCGTGAAGTGATTAAATTTTTTGTAAACAAAGGTTTAAAGGCAATTGAAATTCATAGTGAAGTGGTAAATCTATTAGGCGAATCTGCTCGTTCACAAACAATGGTTTGTAAATGGGCAGGTGAGTTTCAACGTGATCGTACAATCCTGGATGATGATCCTCGTTCTGGACGTCTTAACTACTGAACAAATAATTAATTATGTACATGATATGGCTATGGATGACAGATAAAACTTTATAACCAACATTTCAATCTTTTTCGAAACAATAAAATATATTTTAAACGTTGTTTTGTAACTATGGATGAGAATTGGGTTTATCACTATGATCCTGAATTGCGACAACAAACCGCAGAGTGGACTGAACCCGGCTGAATTTTCTTCAGAAGCTCAATCGCGTAAAGGTCGCTGAAGACATGCTAGAACGACCCCACATTCATAAAACGCATTGTAACTGGTGATGAGACATATAGGGTATACAAGTTTGACCTCCAAACCAGTCAACAAGCTTCGGAATGGCGCCTTCCAACTGAGCCCAAAACCGAAAAAAACCACGTCAAAGTCGATCAAAAGTTAAGGTGATGTTGACTGGTTTCTTTGATTATCGCGTTGTGCACTCGGAATTCTTGCCAGGTCAGAAAGTAATTAAAGAATATTATCTGAGCGTTATGCGGCGTTTGAGAGAGTTAATTCGTCAAAAAAAACCAGATTTGTGGAAAGAAAACTCTTGGATTTTGCATCACGAGAACGCACCATTTCGCAAGGTTATAATTGTGAACGAATTTCTGGCCAAAAACTCAACAAACGCCACCGAACAACCAACGTATTTACCTGATATGGCTCCGGTCGACTTCTTTCTCTTTCCAAAACTCAAATTACCATTTCGAGGCATCCGTTTTCAGTCGATAGAAGACATAAAAGAGAATTCGCGGGGAGAACTGAAGTCGATTCTGGAAAATGCGCATAAAATGTTTTGACAATTGGATTATTCGTTGGCATAACCGTATTATTTCTGAAGGGACCTACTTTAAAGGCGATACAATAAATTTCAATACATAATAAACATTTTGTGTTTTATTGACCAACTCCCAGTACTTTTTGACAGAATGTATATCTAAATCAAATTCCAATTAATACTACAAGAAAACTAAACAGGTTACCTTTTATTGGAAAATGGACTAGACGGAGTAATCACTTTTCGTTTCGGAATTATATATTCCTTGTACATGTTTGGCACCGACAAATTACAATGCAAAATGTTTTAACTTGAAAAACTCCTTTTTATATGTAAACTACCAATTATTTAACATGTTGGTGTTAATGCTTTTAGTAAACATAAATTTGTCTAGATTCGATAATATTCGAGGGAGGTATAATAAATTAGCATTCAGGTGTAAATTTAACACAACAATGTACGAGGTTTCGAAGTCTATGTCGACTTTTTGGTGAGGAAACAAAACTATACAGGAACAAGGGCTTTCTTGTAGTTAGAAATAAGTGTGATCTAATTTATTTGGTAAAATATATTGAGCGCTGAGTTCTTCTAGCTGTGTACTAAATAACTAACAACACACCACGGTGGAATTTCAGATCGACGAAGGTTGGCGGCAAGGGGATGGATTAGCACCAGTCCTGTTTAACATGGTATTAAACAAATTCATCAGCAAGACATATATACGATATAAAGGAAATAACTTTCGTAATTTTAACCAACGATCCTTCACATCATTTAAAAGAGAGAAACCTAAGCGATCAGCAATCGAAAAGCTAAAAAATCACCATTTTAAGCAAATATGCCTAAAAGCATTTTTGGTGAATAATAATTGGTTATTTTTTAACGAATAAATTAATAAATATTGTCAAAAAAATAAATTAAGAATTACGCCATGCATCAGAAAAAATGGAAGTGGCAACGTTGCATTGACTAACTGAGTTGATCCCCACACAAAAATTATTTCAGTGTGTGTAATTAAATTCGATTTAAAACCAAAACAATATTTTGTATGCGAATATCACGATATGCTTCGTATTTCTGGAGAAGCTGTTGCCAATCGGATTAGAAATATACCAAGACTTTTTCAATGTTTTGGGGAAAATAGGTTAAAACGTGCCAGGCTTGCATAGACTGAATTGTTGGACTTTTTGAGAGTGGCGGCTAGTGGGTTTTTAAGGCGTAGAAGAAAATAGTGCTGCTGAATTTCTTTTTTGCTTTCCCCTTTCTCCTTTTTACTTTTTGGGCTATTGAAACCCTATACAAAAGGTGAACCAGGAAAACATTAAAATTTTGTATAGTTACTACTTACAATGACATTGGAGGATGGATTGTTGCTTGTTGCGCAAATAAAGGAATGAATAAGTAGGTACTTACCGTTTTCTGAAGAGTAAACTATTCAAAGACTTTATTGTAACTGCAAATCAATAGAGAAAAATCGAAATCGAGAAGAATCGAAACAACAAAATCAAAGTTTTATGAGAAAAAACGTTATTGTACAGATTTTTGTCGGTGAATAGTACCTCGCCGTTTCCTAGTTTTTAAAGTGAAATTTCATTCGCCTGTTTTTGCCCAAAATAAATTTTTCTATAATTTTTCATTAAAGTCCGGAATTAGTTCGACCATAGCACTCTCAATATTTAACATACCTAAAGCATTTAGTCTATCTTCCTCCATTGAATTTCTTAAATATGTTTTGATCAAGTTTAATGTCGAAAAGCACCTTTCGGCTTCGCCTGTGGTCATCAGTATAGTTACTAGTATTCCTAATGCCTTAGTGATTTCTTTAAAAGGTGTATCCAGTCCCATATTCAAAATAAAATTCAATGTTTTTAAACAGCCTTTAATGTCTCATTTTGACAAATCTCGGGCCTTGAATAAAAAATTTCCAATTCGGTCTTCAAATCCTCTCTTTCTATCGTCGGTAAACTTTCACATATAGTTTCCGGTCAAATTTTCGCGTAAAACTTGCCCTATGTTTACATTATTTTTGAACTTGACTCAAATTCAACACGGGCGTGCGACAACCGTTAGTTTTTAATTCAACTTTCTCCTCCAAACTTAAATTAGTCATTATTAACTGTTTTAAATCAGACACCTTCATGTTTGCAATTAAAAATTGATTATTTTGATTTTAAAAGTACTACTCAGTGTGTACACACGTAGTAAATCTCAAATTAAAACAAGTATTCGCAAAGCGACCGAAATACGCGACGCGAGACATATCAAACGCTCCATACCCGTCCAATCAGCGTTTAAAACTAATTTTAAAGCGTTAAAACGCTCGGTCGCAGGGAATCTACGTCCAAATCGTACATTTTAGAAAGCAGTTAAACCCCCGATGGCCCCTGGAGATAAACGTCCGACCAACGATGTCAAAATTGTGGCGAGAGGATGGAATTTTTATTTGCATTATTTGGTGTGATGGGTTCGCAGACGTTCTTCTACATTTGGAGATTTTAATTTTTAATACTATCTTAAAGTGAGTTGGAAGGAAAGAAACTGAACGGAAATAAAATATGGTGTTTTGCTCTGAAAAATTGTTTACTGTGATAAATGCCTCACGAGCCGCCACTGGAAAATAGGTTAAAACGGTGCCAGGTTTGCATAGACTTTATTGGTTAATATTTTGAACATTTAATTTAATAAAACATATATTTCTTAAACTAACTTGAATTTTTTAAAACGTTGTTATTGCTAGTAATTTCAACTTTGACATTACACCACAATAGTGCGCAAGTTTTCCTTTATTTTTGTAACAACACAAATCAAATTTATGCTGAAAAGTATGGTATAAATGGTTATATAAATATTACATTCTATTTTTAAATAATACCTAAAAACCATTGGCCTTTAAAAAGGCCAATTAAATAAAAAACTGAATTTTCCTAACTATTGGCGACGTTGCCAATTGTTGGAAAAAATTCAAAAAAGTTCAATTTTTCGCGGAAAATTCCATACATGTTGTTAAGAGTGAACGTGCCATGGTTGGAAGTCAAAGCTTTGGCAGAGAAGAGAACCCGATGGCGTGCTTTTCTTGACGTCCTACGCTCTGCGTAGGGGTTGAAGAACCATATATATGATTAATTAAAGGTGAAAGTTAACATAGCCGATTTAGAAATAAATACTGACAAAAAGTGATGAGAACTAATTGAAGAGGAAAATAGAACTGGGTAATTGGCGATGACAACAGTGGAGTTGTCTAAAGGTTTAATCTACTTATATCCAGATTACATCGTCTTCTGATGATGCTAACATAGTTAGCGAAACGTGTGTACAAAAACTTAAAAAAAAAGTGATTCAGTGTTTAGTGGTAAATCTCTTTGAGTTTAGTGTTTCACGCCGAAGGTACCAATAGAAGAATTGAACTGGAGTCAATTAATATATTTATCTGAGATTTATCTGCAGTCTGTCTTAAAATCTAAACTCATATAAAGGGACACGAATGTCTATATCTCTAAAACACTCATTCGGCTAGTAATCACTTATACAAACATTTAAATATTGTAGACCATGTGAGGGTTCAGTGATTCAGCTGAAACGGACACGTGGCGAGTACGCCAAAAGGTCGAATATCAAGAAGAATCAAGGAGACTATTTTGAATAAAGATAATGAGTTTTACCGAAACAATAAATATTTGTATTTTTTTTAAGTCTTGTTTTCCATGAGACGCACCTTGAACAAGTGTGTCATATATGTACTCGTCTAGACATTGATGGAAAGAGACTGCCTTTATGTCTTAGAGCTTTCAGTGTTTGGATTAACTTTGGTAAATTAAAAAAGAAGGAGCATCCCTCATGAACTGTATCCGTAGTAAGCCACTTGTCGGGTTGAAATTTCGAGGACCTATATTTTCGGGGCTAATATATTCGGGCCTATATTTCGAGGGATAATCTCAAGATCTAACAGAAATAAGTATCTCAAAAACTCAAATAATTTTGTTACACCCTAATATTAAGATAATTTCAAGATTTTAAGATAATTTGAAAATAAAAAAAATCGTTTCAAAATAAAATCGATTTTATTTAGAAACGAAACAATTTCCTTTCGTTCTACGAAATGGGTAGAACGTCTCATCAATATAGACCATCAGATTTAGATATAAGCGTGAAGTCGTAAAAGAATTATCTACATTTTGGAACACCGTATATCGTCAACAACGAAATAATCACATCACCTTAAATAGTAATCAAACAACGTCGAGTGACGTAAGATTGTTTAAATACAAGTTGTTAAATATTTGCACCGTTTTTACTTAAAAATAAGTTATTCGTTAGCACACTGTTGTAATCAATCTGCTGCTCAAACAAAACAGAAATCTGAAAGATTTTCCCCGTTTTATGGTTTTTGTCTGAAACTGACGATTCAGTTTTGTTATAGTAGGCATTTATATGGCAGCAAGATGAGAATATATATATATATATATATATATATATATATATATATATATATATATATATATATATATATATATATATATATATATATATGTAGTGTTAGATTTTCTTGGATTGCGTCCAATGAGACAGATGTGACCTCCCGTCGGATGGCGTATATATGTAGTGTTAGATTTTCTTGGATTGCGTCTAATGAGACAGCAGTAGCTGAATGTTATCACACACCCAACCGTTGGGTTCCACAATCTCATGTGGAACACACAACAACCTGCGTCTCCGCCTAAATGAACACTTTTATTGCGACGGGAGGTCGGTAAAAACATGGGTTGTTGGCTGTGGATAGGGTCTCCCTATTCTTGATTGTATGGTATATGTCGGCGTCCTGAAGAGTCTGAACCTCGAGAGACAAAACATATGTCATCCAGTTGAAGGGATAGGTGGGGCTTCTTCCCGGTCAAGCAACCAACAAAAGTGTTCATATATATATATATATATATATATATATATATATATATATATATATATATATATATATATAGTGTTAGATTTTCTTGGATTGCATCCAATGAGACAGCAGTAGCTGAACGCAAGATTTCAGCCAAAGGGCTCTTTTCCGCTACAACGGATCCGCTCGCGCTAATGTTTGATGGTCCTGGCGCCATTTCGTGAAATTAATGAGTTGTCGAACTTGGCTCACAATAAGCCCATGTTTACTTAGAAAATATGCGGTGGTGCGCCTTTTTGTTGAGAATAAAGGTTATCCGCATCGATTCCATCAAATTCCGGGAAAAAATCTCCAAGCATTGCCTTGTAGTGTTAGGTATTGATGGGAACGGTGGCTCCTTCCTCATTTTTAAAGAAGTAAGGACCGATCACTCCTCCATGCTAAAATCCACACTAAACTGTGATCTTTTGTGGATGCAAAGGACTCTCATAGATTCGCACCAATACTGACAATTTTGTTTATTGACAAAGCCATTAGCCAGAGATGACCCTCATAGGAGAAGATAATTTTGCGATGAAATTCGCGATCGTTTTAAAGGCCCAATCGGCAAATTCATGACGAATACGATGGTCGGTTTGCTTCAGTTCTTGTGCCAGTACCATCTTATACGGATGCAAGCCTAAGTCCAACCTCAACATTCGCCAGGTTGTCATTAGCGAGAGGTCGAACTCTTACGAGCGACGAGCAACCCAGACGTTGTCATTTTCGGCTACACTTACTTGAACAGCGGCAATATTCTTAACACTTCTGGCTTTTTTTGTCATACAGGCACAACACTATCATGGAGAGTAAACTCACTTTTAACTTTCCTAATAACACGATCGATAGTCTGTTCAAAAGGACGCCACGATGAATACCTCGATGGGTCTGAATTGCTCGTTGAGTAGCACGAGGGGGCGCGAATTTGCGTAATAAAACTGGACAATTTCCAAACGTTCTTCTAATGTGAAAAGAAATACGATTGAACTGCAAACCCTTCGGAAAAGAAGTGACAAGACATGTTAAAATGCGGTATACAATCGATCATTCGTTCTCTGATCAATGTGCAATGTCCCGTTTTGTGATGCCAAGCAAACACCTTTCCATTCCCCTCGGTGCTACCTGAAGTTTTTGAACTGATTGTGATGTGAGTGTATATGTTTCACTTCCGCATGTCAAAACAGGTAGTACACACTGATCAAAAACTTTTCTCTTCAGACAAAGTGAAAGTTTGTTCCTAAACACTATGTTGAGCCTGCCAAATACCTACCAACCACACTTAAAGCGGCGTTCCACTTAACGGTCGGTATCACTCTCCATGAAAATCCTTTGCACAATATATATGTAGTGATCCAACACCTCTAAATCGCTTCCTAAAATAGATAGTCTTCTGTTTCAGAAAATTTGTTAAATATAACCAGACTATTTTTCAGGTTTCTTTTGAAGCCAAATGGTTCTCCCGCTCTTTGCAGCTCTTGTATATGTTTTTGTAGTTCATCTGGGTCTTGTGACCGGAGAACGATATGATGATTTGCAAATCTAAGGTTGCTTAAATATACACCATTTATTTTCATTCCATCCTGTCCCCAATCCAGATTGCGGAATACCTCTTCAAGGCAGGTTGAGAAAAGAACAGGTCATATTGAGTGCCGTACTGCCGTACACACCGTTCTATATTTTGACTTCAAGATCATCCATATGAACTTTCGCTGTAACTTCATCATACATGGATCTCAGTAGGTTTACATAGGTTCTGTTTATCTTTTAGTTAAGCAATGCATCCATTATGGCTTGCTGTGATATTGAGTCAAATGCCTTTTCATAGTCAATAAAAGCCAAGCACAGAGTCATGGTATATTCATTGTGCCTTTCTATGGCCTACAGGATAACCTGGATATTATCCATTTTACTGAATCACCTTCTGAATCCGGCTTGCTCTCTTGGTTGTGCGTCATTTAGTGTTCTTAATATTCTTTCAGATATTATCTTGGTGGAAACTTTGTACAATACTGGATTATTGGGCCATAGTTTTTTAAATCTTCCTTTCCTTTCCTTTTTTTATGAAAAAAAGTTTTTTTTCAACATTTTTTCATAGTTTGAGAATTTTTTGTTCTTTGAGGCATTTTGAGTACAATTTTGCTAGTATTTTATGTAAAGTTCGACCGCCAACTTTGAATATCTCAACTGTTACACTATCCTTTCCTGGGGCCTTTCCATTCGTCATCGCTTCTATAGTAGTTGTCACTTCATTCAACAGGATATCTGGTTTTTGCTCTTCCGTGGGCATTGTTCTATTTGACTGGTACTGATCTTCATATAACTTGGAAGAAATTCTTCTAATAACATTTCCGTACGTTCCATGCATGTTGTGCCATCCTCACGCATTAAGGCAAACATTTGTGTCTCAGCTTGTGTTTTGCTTTATTTATTCCCTTGCTTTCTTGTAGTGTTTTTTTTACTAGCTGCATGTTAAACCGACGCGTTTCTTCTCGAATACGTTTTCTTACAGTTTTGTAAAGCTCAACGTACTCAACTGAAGAGTTTTGGAAGCAAAAAGACTCCCTGCATTTCTCATTGTACGTCGTTTTTCATTAAATCAATGGTCTCATTGGAGATTTTTGACTGTTTAAAACTTTTTTTGCTGGTGCTATTGCAGCAACCGTTTCAAGCACATTGTCGGTGATTTTTTCATACTGATCTGTTATTTCCATCTCCTCTGGGTCATGCAATACATCAAAGCGGTTCGTTAAAGCAATCTTAAAACCCTTCTCTGAAGCAGCTTCCCAGATTTTTATCCTCACTAATTTTTTATCCTAATCTTTACTCGTACCATTCTATGGTCACTTCCGATATTAAAACGGCTAAGGAGAGTACAATTGCAAAATATTGTTTTATCGTTTGACATAATGTAGTCAATTTCACTTGTTAGGCTAGTTGGACATGTCCATTTTCTGTTGATTTTTTTTTATAAAACAAGTTGATAATATACAGTTCTTGTTCTTCCGCAAAATCAACCAATCTGTCGCTTCTTTTATCCCGCTCACCACTTCCATATGGGCCAGTTGCATTTTCAGCATATATATATATATATATGTATATATATATATATATATATATATATATATATATATATATATATATATATATATATATATATATATATATATATCCAGGAAAGGATAGTGTAACTGTCGAAATGCTAAAAGCTGGTGGTCGGACGTTACATAAAACACTGGCAAAATTATACTCAAAATGCCTCAAAGAACAAAAAGTACCTGACTTATGGAAAAATGCAGCAGTGATCCTTTTACATAAAAAAGGAGCACAGGAAGATTTAAAGAACTACCGTCCAATAAGCCTCCTATCAGTGATGTACAAAGTTTTCACTAAGATAATTTCTAAAAGAATATTAAAAAAACTGAATGACGCACAACCAAGAGAACAAGCAGGATTCAGAAGTGGATTCAGTACAATGGATCACATCCAGGTTGTACAGCAGGTCATAGAAAGGCACAACGAATACACCATGCCACTGTGCTTGGCTTTTATCGACTACGAAAAAGCATTTGATTCCATCTCAAAGCATGCGATAATGGATGCACTGCTTAGCCAAGGTGTAGAGAGAGCCTATGTAAACCTATTAGAATCGATATATGATGGAGCTACAGCCACAATTCACCTTGATGATCTTGAAGTGGGAATTAATATAGAACGAGGTGTCCGGCAGGGTGACGCAATATCGCCTATTCTTTTCTCGGCTGGCCTTGAAGAAGTATTCCGTAAACTGGATTGGGAACAGGATGGGGTAAAGATCAATGGTGCAAACTTAAACCATCTTAGATTTGCAGATGATATTATTCTCATTTCACAAGACCCAGAGGAGCTGCAAAGACGCATACAAGAACTGCAAAGGGCTGGCGAACCATTTGGCTTGAAAATAAACCTGAAAAAGAGTCAGGTTATGTTCAATAACTTCGCTCAGGACAGAAGAATTTCAGTTTTAGGAAGGGATTTAGAGATTGTGGACAGTTTTGTATATCTTGGGCAGAGGATTTCCATGGAGGGGAATACCGCCCGGGAGGTGGAACGGCGTGTTAAATGTGGCTGGCAGGCATTTGGTAGGCTCAACATAGTGTTTAAGAGCAGACTCCCACTTTGCCTGAAAAGAAAAGTATTCGATCAGTGCGTTCTACCCGTTATGACATACGGAAGTGAAACCTGGACACTCACATCGCAATCAATTCAAAAACTTCGGGTGGCACAGAGGGGAATGGAAAGATGTATGCTTGGCATTACAAGACGAGACAGAAAGTCCTGCGCATGGATCAGGGAACAAACAAAAGTCTGTGACATCATTGGAAGAGTAAAACAGTTGAAATGGAGATGGGCAGGCCATATAGCGAGGCGATGGGACGACAGATGGACCAAGGCAATCCTGGAGTGGATACCGCTTGATCGCAAACGTCCGCGAAGAAGACCGAAAGCACGATGGACTGATGACATCGTTAAGTATATTGGACCCGAGTGGCAGAGGAAAGCCCAGGACCGTGAAGGTTGGAAGCATGCTGAAGAGGCCTTCATCCTGCAGTGGATCGATACAGGCTGATGATGATGATGATGATGATGATATATATATATATATATATATATATATATATATATATATATATATATATATATATATATATATATATATATATATATATATATATATATATATATATATATATAACTCCTGGGTAAAATTTATGTATTTTTTAATGTTTTAATTAATGTATTTTTTCTTGGACAAGTAAATATAAAGCAATATCTAACACAAATGTTTGTAGGGAATTGAACGCTCTACAAAAAAGCTCTCTTACTAATTTACGATACAATTACTTACAAAACAGTGGCGGATTGATTTGAGAAAAATATTACGTTGTCAAATAATAAGAGTAATTTATATTATAACTCATAAAAATAAACTAAAAGATGTAATTTTCAACAATTGTCTATTCTGTATAATTCCCGAAGCTTAGTAATATAATAGCATGTATGCTTTTTAAATGCTTGGTAAAATCATTCAGGAAAATTAATATTGTTTTACAAACAAAGTAAAAATGTTTAAATGTAATATATTAAGGCTCCGCCACTCTTATTGTATTGGCGACCATTGAATATTATATCTATTATTATATAAGATTGTTCAATGACATAAAAAACGTAATTGAAAAAAACCAGAAATATTTAGTAGCGATGTCGATAAAACAAATATTTCAAAGACAAGAAGTGTCTAACTCTCTTGAAGTGAATGGAGGTAATATGTAACAGCGTGGCGCCCTTCGAAACCGGGTAAACATTCTTATTTGCACTATGCTTTAAAAAAACAGGAGAACGAATCGTAAATCTGTGTCGTGGTAGCACGATGTACACAATTAGCGCTGATATGTATATCACAAGGATGTCTATTGTTTTTCGAAAAACAAATATTACTCGTAAATTATCGTTTGAATCTGTTTTTTTTTGTATGAATATGAATATTCGTTCAAAATGACCCAAAAGATGTAAAATAAATACTACGTGACGGGGAAAATAGTAAAGAAAAAACTTAGGGGCAGCATCAGCAACTGAGGCTACTAGAGTGTAACCAAAGTGCATTTTTTTCTATGTTTATAAATAAAGGATTATATTACACATCTCAGAGGTTTAATCCGGTTTCAACTTTTTGCTCCGATAAATAATCATTCCTTTTTCAGTATTAAAGTGATCCACTGCGAAATTTTAAAGTCAACGATCAAAATGAGTGAAATAAGTCCCGAAATTTGGGCTGTTTTAAGTCATTGTTTTAAAAAAGGTTTCAAAGCGACTGACGTCACTCGTCAGATTTGCGAAGGTACAATATCAATCAGCATCGCTCAGCTTTGGTTGAAACAGTACTCCGGAAGGGAGACATGAGCCTTGAAGATAGGGGAAGTTCATCCATAGTATCTCGATACCGACAGCATTTTAAAAGCAGCTATGGCTACAGGTCCTAGAACAAGTATTTTACTAGGAATTTTTCGGAGGAATTAGGCGTATTCAGCACTACCGTTAACTGGTATTTGCGAGGTGACTTTTTAAACAGTGACTAACTGAGCGCTCCAAAAACGCACATACAAGATGTACCATACGAAAGATTCAATTTCATTGGTTCACTGCGCAAACGTAACAATTGTGAGGGACGCGCGGGCACATGTCAATCGATAGCTCCGCGTTTAGGAATTTAGTCGATAAGGAGCGTTTCTCGGGAGCAGACTGTGCATTGTGTGCGAGAGGATTTTACAAAAACAATGATTTGGGGTTCATTTTCATCTCAACGGTGATATAAATAAG
The DNA here is from genome assembly GCA_031761425.1 of Cosmopolites sordidus. NCBI lineage: Eukaryota > Metazoa > Arthropoda > Insecta > Coleoptera > Curculionidae > Cosmopolites > Cosmopolites sordidus. The sequence continues at coordinate 262,218 of JARFXV010000001.1, forward strand.
CAGAAATGTCGCTACTGGAGTGCAACGAACACGAGACAGGAGCATCAAAAATCCCTACACTCGCCTAAAGTATGGGCTACAATGTCAGCGCGAGGAATAATCGGCTCGTACTTTTTTGAAGTCTACAAGGGACAGGCAGTTACCGTTAAATCAGAGCGTTATGTGGAAATGTTGGACAATTTTTTGGTACCTGAACTGAAAAACTTTGTTGGACGGAGTAAATATTTCAAATAAAAGTCAAAATACGCCAAATAGTTCTATGATTGTCAAGCGTCTGCGAGAAAAGGATTGTTTTTATTTAAAAGCTGATAAGGGAAATAAGGTTGTAGTAATGAAAAAAAAAATCTGATTACTTTGAACGCGTTGAAAAATTAAGTCAAGACGGTCCATATAAACAATTACTGAGGAATCAATTGTCAAAAATGGTCAACGAAGTCAGAGATACATTGAAATCTTGTAGCTGCCTTATTTCTCCTTCTCCAAAAAATAAACTTCATATTTCCAATCCAAAAGTGCCAAGATTGTATGCTCTACCAAAAATTAATAAACCAGGAAAATCAATGAGACCAATTGTATCAGCCATTGATTCTCCAACATACAACTTGGCAAAATGGTTAACAAATGAATTTCAAAATCTACCAAACCAACTACCATCCTGTTCTGTGATAAACTCAACAAAATTCATAGAAAAAGTCAAAAACACACATCAACAGGAAGGTAAGGTATTGGTTTCCTTTAACGGATCATCGTTTTTTCCAAGTGTCCCGATTCCACATACCTTGACATACTAAGGGAGTTTTCAACTTAATAACAGGTCATCTGTCATTGTTCTTAACCAACTTATTTATGAGGCGAAATCGAGGCTAAAAATTAATTCAGTTACTTTCCGAAGGTATGGTTAAGATATGTGGATGACATTTTTGCAATTTTCGATTCAAAAAATGAAAATTTAGATGATTTTATTAAGAACTTAAATAATAAATCCCAAAACATATTATTCACGCCATTTCTGGATGTTTATTCAGTAGAAACAATAAAAATAAGTTAGATTTTGATATTTTTAGAAAAAAACACCAACACTTAGAGATACATTCCTAACAATTCGAATCATAACTTCCAAAATAAGATGGCTACTAATTTCATGGTAAAAAGGTTAATCAATTTTTCCTTTTAACAAAAATAATTATAACAAAGAATTAAAATTAATGAGGGAGGTATCCGAAGTGATAATAACATTGTATATAATATCTTGTAGTATAATAATAACATTGTAGATAAATTAATTAGAAAACATAAGTTTAGAAAATTATTGAAAGGATCTTCGATTTTTCAAAAGGATCAGAACAAAAATAAATTCACGGTAATACCGTTGGATGCCAGTTAACATTAGGGCTAGACAAAATTTTGAAAAAAGTGGACATTAAGGTTGTGTACAAATCAATTATTCTTCCAGAATTATATCATCTCCTGGTGATGCTAACATGGTTAGCGAAACGTGCGTCGAGAAGTTAAAAAAAAAGTGATTTGGTGTTTAGTGGTAAATCTCTTCAAGTTTAGATTAGTTAGTGTACAAACCTTATAATAAATTAAGACAAGTCCTGGATAATCCAAAGGATAAAGTAGATCAACATGAGAAGTCGGGGATTTACAAAATTAGCTGTCAAGATTGTGATCGAAGCTATATTGGCAAGTCAAACAAAAAGATCCATATTAACGAGATATAAAGAACACATTGCCCACATTAGATATGGGAGAAATGAAAAATCTTGGGTTGCCCAGGATGCAATCGACATGACCACAATACAGACATTAGTAATTTAAGACTGGTTAAAAGTGTAAATAACAATAGGGGTTTGGATGCATATGAAAGCATTCAAATAGAAAAATGCAAGAAATCATGAACCGAGAAAAAGGACCTATTCCCTTCAGTCAACTTTTTTAAGGGTCAGTAAACTTCATCGTTCATTTGTATTTCTTTCGTTCCCATTTCCCCCTTTTTTTTTCTTTTTTCTTGCATCCTTTATTTAGTTAGCAATTAGGGTTCTCATATAAATAGAACATAGTTTAGTTTTAGAATTAGATTAAATCATCTCCTGATGATGCTAACATGGTTAGCGAAACGTACGCAGAGAACTTAAAAAAAGTCATTCGGTGTTTAGTGGTAAATCTCTTTGGGTTCTTTGATGCAGATAAAAGAACATATAAGACCCGAAGCGGCAGCCATTCCAGAGGTGATGTGCCGAGCCGTTCTAAAGAATTTTGCTGTTCATTTAGATGAGCCTTGTAAACCTTCATGCCGTGAGCGTGAAGGTTTACATTTGGTAGACATTATATTTAAAAAGTAATTTCCTAAAATCTGTATTTCAATAATTAGTAAAGGTTTTTTTGATGGACGTCTCTCTTTTATTTATATCGCTATATCAAAAAGAAACCTTTTTGGGACACCTTGTACATTTGTTACACCCTAGTATTTAGCTACTGGACCAACAACGTAACGTGTCCTCCAACCACGATCATCGACCACCATTTAACCCCGGTCAGAGTCCCTTTACTGCCATCAACCCTTGATGTGTGTTTAACCATCTTCTGTTTGTGCATAATCTTGTCGGATTTTACAGTAATAAAATGCATTATACAAACATAATGTTTCCTTGGACATCCACTCATGAAGGGTCTTTCAAATTGTGCGTTTTTTAAAATTCTTAACACAGAATTTCCGTAGATTAAATTTTTTTTATAGATAATTGGAGCATAGTGTATGACATTTAAACCCGAAAGACATTTGCCAAATGACCACCTCATGCAGCTCCACAGACGTCCCCTCTTTTGTCAACATTTTTGGTGACATTTTGGCATAACCGTGGCTCCGTCTCACCAATGACTCGAATAATTTCATCCTTTAGTTCAGGAATCGATTGAGGATTGTTCTTATAGATCTGATTTTCCACTTAACCCCAAAGAAAATCCAACGGTGTCAAATAACATGATCTTGGTGGCCAATTAACATCACCGTTTCTTGCAATAACTCTGGCAGATTTTTCTCCTAATAAATCAATTGTTTCATTGACAGAATGAGGTGTAGCGCCATCCTGTTAGAACCACATATCCTCCAAATCAATATTATTCAATTCAACCCACAAAAATCAAGTTCTCATGTCACGATATCGGACACCATTCACAGTTACAGCTTCACAAGTACCATTCTGAAAGAATTACGGCCCAATTTCTACTCCTGACCATAATTCACACCAAACAGTGACTCGTTTAGGATGTAAAGATTTCTTACGAGTCAATCGTGGATTTTCCTCACCCCAAATGTGGCAATTTTGTTTAGTAACATAGCTACCAATTTCAAAATGAGCTTCATCTGTTTGTTCGTTGATCTAATTGACAAATACATGACGTTTTGAGTGATCCAGTGGCTTTAGTTCCTGTGTTATGGTCTTGTGAACGACAACTACGACTATATATTGCTCTTCTTTCATCTTCCACCGAACCAGTTTCTTGAAATTTTTGACCGTAAATAACACGTAATTTTCAAAAAAAAAATTTCACTGAACGTCCATTTTCATCAAATAATTCAATCTGATCTGAACGCGTTGTTGTATTGTGTATATCTCCATTTTTATGAGTCATACATTATATTTCTGAAATGACACGAGATCCAGGTCAGATAATATATAAGAACGTATTCTAATCCTTCAAGGGGCGACGGAAAATGTGTCAAGCGGTGGCGCCATCTCAAGTGTGTCCGAGGCACCAATTTAAACTTTTTATGGCGTGCCGACTTACAGTTTAGGGTTCCAATCCTCACCATTGTTATATATATATTTTTTTTCAAAAATAGTATTTAAATTATTCTGTTATTAATTTCTAATAATTATTAAGTTGCAATTTATTTTTTCAGTCTGTACTGTTAACTAATTACTAAAATTACATCATACATATTTGTTTCTTAATTGAAAAAGCGTGCAATAACTTTAATTATATAATTTATTCACAAAATATAAAAAGATATATAAAATATATTCAGAAAACATATAAGATATAAAAATACAAAAAAAACAATAAATTGAATATATTCATTTCCGAGCGGTTTAGTTGAAGTTAGCATTTGTGCTCTTTGGGAGCTGTAAATGACGATATTCTGATACCAGATAATCAGAATATCGTCGTTTACAGCTCTCGAAATGCATACATGCGAACTTCAACTAAAACCGCTCGGAAATGAATATATTCAATTTATTGTTTTTTATTATCATTATAAAATAAAAAAAATATATCAATGGTGAGGATTTGAACACCAAACGGCATGCCATTAAATGTTTAAATTGATGCCTCGGGCACACTTGAGATGGCGCCCCCGCTTGACACGTTTCCCATCGTCCCTTGCAAGATTAGAATACCTTCTTATATATTATCTTCGACCTAGACAAACTACAACGCCATTTGTGGTTTATCCCAGAATTAAAAAAAAATGTTCAATTTGAAAGACCCGTTATATAAAGGTTCAGAGACTCAGAAAAAAACAACATGTGGCGAGAATGTCAGAAAACCGAACAGCAAGGAGAATAATGCAGAGGAGAATAGTGGGTGATATAAAGAGTGGTAGACTAAAGACATGGCGGCGGGATTAATGCAAGAATAAATGCTGCGGAAAAACTGGCAGAAGTTGTTGGAGATTCATTCGGTGATCCGAGCTCTCTGGCGGGTTCTAACACCACAGAAAAAAGTAGACACAATTACCATTACATAATCAAACTAAACTAATTGAAAATAAAGAAAAGAACCTAATACAACTAGAAACTGCTGAGATAAGGATATAATCCTTCTTGTTAAATTTGTAATCAGTTATTCTCAGAATTGTAAGCACACGTCCGAAATTTGTTTTTAAAAAAATAATATAATTTTGCTAGGTAGTACGTTTTTTTGTCGTATTGTATATAATTAGCAGTGCTATCACAATATTTGTAATTAGTAACTTACGTAGGAGGGTTGACGATGTTGAATAGCTCGACGGGCGACGTGGGAACTCGCCGAACAATCATCTTCTTTCCGTCGGTAGAGCCCATACCGACAGATGCCCAAGATCGGACCGAGCCCGCGTCCGAGAAGGGCTTGGCACTAAAACCGTAACCAGAATCGACGCTGCTCGGAGCTCTCTTCGCCTGATTCGCTGTAAAACGAAAATTTGTGTCTTTTCTTCACTGTATGATGATGATGTGAATCGCAATGATATTTGAAACACTTATGTGTTATTGTTCAGCATATTTATAATAGTTCTGATTTGTTGGTTATGTTACTGGGTTGATGAAAAAGTTCGTCCCATTTATTTCAGAAAAAAAATGCATTTAATTATTATAGCGTCGTTCTGTTCAATGACCTTTCTCTATCTCTCCGGTAGCTGCATAATCCCGCACTCACAGTAGTTCTGAGGTTTCTGGCTAAAGAACCGATCTAGGTAATTTAAGTCTTCCAAGGAAGTATAGTTTTTACAATCTAAACTCTTTAGAAGCAATCTAAATAAATGGTAGTCCGAGGGCGCAAGGTCGGGAGAGTACGATGGGTGGACCAAAATATCCCAGTTAAGTTGTAAAAGTTTGTGCCGGGTAGCTAAAGACACACGTGGACTAGCATTTGTCTTGATGGAGCGCAATGTACTTTCTGTTGGCCAATTCAGGTTCCTTCTGCTCGATTGCCTGATCCTTTAGTTCAGTCAAGTTGTGAACAGTATTTCTCCGAATAAATAGTAAGGTCTTCAGGTAATAGGCCATAATAAGCGATTCCCTTCCTCCCACCTAATGCATGGCATAACCTTCTTCGGATTTAAACTAGCTTCTGCGCTGGTTGTAGAGGCATGTCCGCGCTTACATCCGGATCTATTATGCTCAACATTTTTATATACAATCCACTTTTAATCACCTTAACTATCCGCTTTATAAATCGCAACATTACTAACCGTTCCAAATTGACGTAATCCCTCGACACTATTGACTGATTTATTAAAATAATTTTTCCGAACTCTTGAGTTATTATATGCCGATCACTTTCAATTAGCGCCAAGATTTCGTTGCCATCAGTCGCGATCAGTCGTCCAGGACATGGTGTATGGTTAAAGCACCCTCTACATTCTGGTTCATGATGGATGGACCACATCAAGCAATCGCGTAGAGGGGTACTGACATGCAGTGGCCGATGTTTGGCTGGTGATAGCTGAGGATGGCTTTGAGAGCGGATTTTCTCCCTACATGAAAAGAGAACCAGTATGCGCAAGGGAGGTGTGCAGTGGCTGCCACAGTTGATGCGCACACACAGTGCCCCATGTTTCACCATTTCCCGCTGTTACGCGTATACCGCTGTTTTCACTGTTAATGAATTACTTTATCATAAGAGTAAGAAAGATTTCAACAAGCACAGAACACGTGGCCCAGTCTCGCCCATTGAAGACCAGAGTGTGGATAGACCAACTGTGGCCACCATTGATGGTGGCCATCATGGCGACCCTATACTGGCCCATCGTATAAAGAAGCCTTAATATTACTAATAACCATGTGTAAATGACCATAACCATAAACCTGTAAATGATATAACCTGTGTAAATGATAAATAATACTTTAGTTTAGCGATGCAATGCCACGTAGCGCCAAAAATGGGACCAACTTTTACATCAACCAAATATCAAGTTCAGACGTTATTATAAAACAGAACATTGAAACAGAAAGTGCTGAAATTAAAGGGAAATAAATGTTGAAACAAAAAATTAAACAGGAAAATGATTCCTAGTGATTATTTACATGATATTGTTACTAAACATCTTGCGATTGCGTTTTTTTCGTATAACATGGATTATCGATTTAGTGCTACTATAAATTAGAACCCTTAATTTTATCAAATACTAAATATGAATCAGCGGATAAAACTGTTCACAGAATTTATCATTCATTACTTTTCCTATGAGACTGACTGATTTATACAGTGCAAGCCATAAATTCCAAGCTTAATACACCTAAGATCTACTCCTTATTGTTAAAGATCAAAGACTGGTAATTCTTCTACATGAGAAAAAGTAAATCAATTTTTTACCTGTCATATTATCCATAAGGTGATGATAATTCTTTAAAGATCGTATACTGGGATCTCTTCTAAAGTTAGGGCTGCTCGCACTAGAAACCATACTGGTCGAAGGCCCCGCTACATTGTTTTCGATCAAAGGTTTGGTTCTACTCGCGGTTTTCCTCAATGAACCACTAGGACTATCGGACCACTCGTTTTCCGTCGCTTTCTTCGGTTCGTTCCCCGAAACTGAGATTATCTCTTTCATTTCCAAGCGCTCTCCCTCGTCATCTACACATATCGGAAAAAAACACAATGCTTACACTATGCTGAATGTTAACTACAGACGACTTTCGGTTACTTACCGCTACTGGAGGTTTCTTCCTCGGGTACCGTCTCCACATCCGTCGAACGCTTAGATAAGACACCGCCACTTTTGTCCATTTTTCTCGAGCCAGCGTTAAACTGCAAATTGGGAATCGTCGGACCAGATCCAGAAGACATACTTGGTTTTAATAAGAAAATTGTCGGCGTAATTTGGTTATTATGGTATTGTTGTTGTTGTTAAGCGGTGTTGCCCGCGCTTGTTAATGTAACAAGGCTGTTGTGGGCCATAGTATCTCTTGAGCAATATCTAAAACAGTCATGCTCTAATACAGCAAGAGCGAGCAATCAATGCGAACAAACACGAAATAAGTATATTATTAATCATATTATATCTAGATATCGTAGATGTCTTATATTCATTATATCTAACGTAACATCCGCTTTCTAGTGCATAAAAAGTTCGTTTTACATTGCCTGATGTTGAGAGTAAGTTCAAAAGCTAACTATATTATCATCAAAAAATAACTATAGTATCATCTTTAGAAATGTATTCAAAATTGAATGTATTTAAATAAGTTTTTATATGTTATCATTAAAATTGCAATTGTTCAGAGAAAGTAGGGCTTGTATAAATATATTCATCCATTTCTCAACTACATATGACTAAACTCCCTGTTGCCAAACTTATACGTTTGTGGCAATTTTTATTTTACGAAAGCACAAATTAACTTATTTCCAATTAACTAACCGAGCGATGCAATGTAAAATTCCTTTATTCACGGATATATTTTGCAATATAATTTATCTTCTTGGAAACAAAAAGGCATTTTCACATAAAACAGATCCACTTGGCACGTTTGGACGAATTTTCCAATCCGCCTAATCTCGATCTGTCAGATGACGCGCGCACCTCTACCTTTTCGAAAGTCCGCGCACGACTAATGGGATTTTTAATTGCTAATTTATAAGTCGTTACTCAATGTCCCACCACTTCTGGATTAAATTATCAGAGTGTGGCCTTTTTATCTTTCCCTGACCAAGCTTGATAAAAAGAATTAAAACTGGGATGGATCATTAGTAGCCATCATCTCGTTATTTAGCAATAAGTAATGGTTGCATTAAATTAATTTATTAAAGTGCTTCCAAGCTTTGGTTTTATCAGAAATAAATATGAATATGTTTCATTAATATTTTCAATTGTTAAGCGAATATTCGTAATTTGTAATAATATACTAATGATAATAATATACTAATAATATACTAACCCTCCATTTGTTCATAATTAAACTACCTAATTCTTAGGTGACGCAATATATACAAAAATATATATCTGTTAGATTCAGACGAAGTTTAGAGAGCTTGTCAAAAATGACCATTAAATATATTATAGTCATTTAAGTTTAAAATATATTTTCCGAAATTTAATTAGTGTCCAATATTTTTTTAACATTAAAAAATTATTTAATCATCTAACTTATTTCATAATTTTGAAATTCTCTTCAACTTCAAAGTGCCAATTAATGGCGTTACTTGTCAGTTGTAAATTTACTTCCAATTTGAAAAACTTTGACTCCCTTTAGTTAGGCGACTTATTAAACTCGACTAGTTAAAACTAGTTGCATAAGGGGTTTTTAAACCTCTTAAAAACCGATTCGTAAATTTATAATAGTCATATTTAAAATATTTATTATCAGGCTTAATCAGTGTGATATATTTTGATAATTATAAAAATCCAATAAAATAAATTGATCATCTAACTTGTTTTATAACCTTGAATTTTCTCCCTTCTTCAAAATTTCAAGTGATGTTTATGTGTAAATCTGGTTCATTTAAAGCGAAACAATGGTTTCGTGTCTTTTTTTTTGTTCAGTTTATAATTTGTCTTCTCTTGACACTGTTGCGTTGGTAAGTTTTCATGACATTATTGATTCATTTGGTATAATTTAAATATTTAATATGGGATTAATAAATTTTAGAACAATCATGACCGTTTTTTCGGGAAGAGCTCTGCACTATGTGTTCAAGGTACCTGATAGAAAAGCTACAATGGATTTTTATAGAAATGTTCTGGGTATGAAGGTACTTAGACATGAAGAGTTTAAGGAAGGTTGCGAGGCGCAATGTAACGGGTACACTCATTTTTAAAAATAGTACTTTGTAATTAACAAAATGACTAAGCATAATTGCAAAATAATAATTAATCATTGCAAATTGTATGAAAGCAGTAAAAATAAGAATTGTCTTCTTTCAGCGCATACGATGGAAGATGGAGTAAGACCATGGTAGGATATGGTCCTGAAGATAATCATTTTGTTGTTGAACTAACATACAATTATGGAGTTAAGTCTTATGACAGAGGCAATGATTTCCTTGGCTTGACTATACAGAGCAGTGAGGTATTGCAAAGAGCAAAAGATGAAAATTGGCCAGTATTTGAAGGCAACATCCTGGAGGCTCCAGGAGGTTATAAGTTCCACATTGTTGACCAGGCACAACCTACAAACAGAGGTATTTATTCTTGCTGCATCTATATATCACAATGACTAGCAATATTACTTAATAATCAAACCTCTTGATAATTGAGATAAAAAAAAAATCCAAACTACATTATTGATTTCTTTAGATCCAGTTTTAAAGGTCACTCTAGCTTCATCAAATTTAGCACAGTCTATAAAGTACTGGAATGGTATTCTAGGTTTAAACATTTTTGAAGAAAATGACAAAAAAGTATTACTGGGTTTTAAAGAAAACGAAGCTAAACTTGAATTAGAGGAAATAGGTAACTAGATTGAATTCAATTGTTCTTTATGAATAAAGTCATTTTGAGTAGGGTCTGTAGACAGAAAACAAGCTTATGGGCGCATAGCTTTTTCCATACCGCATGAAGAACAAGAACTGCTGTCAAAGCTTATTGAGAAACAAAAAGGTACCATTTTAACACCCCTCATTACACTACCCACTCCTGGCAAAGCTGATGTGAGGGTAATTATACTGGCAGATCCCGATGGGCACGAAATATGCTTTGTGGATGACGAACCTTTCAGACAGCTCTCTCAACCCGATTACGACAGCGAAAGTGTACTTGACATTCAAATAAAGAAAGATAAGTCCTAATAATTGTTGTAACTATAAAAAAAAAATTATATAAACTTAATATATTACAAAATTATTTTCATTAAAATATATAATAGAAAATTAAAAATTTAAATCGTTATTTTTGTTTTTTCCCTTCTTTTCTCCCTTGGCTTCCAGATTCCTTAGAAATTCTATAAAGACATTGACAGGGCCTAAAAGACTGGTTTTCTTGTAATCCTTAATCCTTATTTTATTTAATGACGTTTCGTCAGTATCCATGGCAATCTCCTGTTCCTTGGTTTTCTTATCATAGGAATCAATTTCTTCCATTAGTTGGCTGTAAATAATGAGATTATTATCTACCCTAAATTTTGGATTGTGTTTGCTTCTACTCGATGGAAATCCATTATAAATGTTTAATAAAAGACCTTTTTGTTAAAACTTCAACATTGTTATTAATGTTTGAGAAAAAAGGTAGCCGCACCACGTCAAACATCAGTTTTCGATAAGTGAAGTTAAAATTTTAAATCGTAGCTCGTGGCTTTTGTGCCACGATAACGCACCGTCGCATAATGCCATCATTATCCACGGTTTTTTGACTAAGAACGAATACCATCCAACAGCCACCGAATTCACCTGATTGGGCTCCCTGCGACTTCTTTCTGTCCAATCGAATCAAAAAACCACTACGGCGAACGCGTTTTAGCAGCCGAGAGAAGGTTATGGAAAAATCGATGACTGCTCTGATGGCCACACCCAACACTGAGTATAAAAATTGTTTCGAGGATTGGATTAAGTGTTGACATAAGTGCGTTACAGTCCATGCGGAGTACTTTGAAGGGGACAATATCAATTTTGATGAATAAACTTGTATTTTGTATTTTCTGATTAAATTCCGGGGGCTTTTTGATCAAGGTGGTATAAGAATTTTTCAATTTCCTCCAATGGTTAGCTACTTATCATAGCCTTATTATTCAGAAAAACCTTCAGACTATATTCCCCAACATCCTGCCTCAAGATACAATAACATTTGTACAAAAATTATTAATTAAACATAAATTTACTAATTATTTGTATCTCTCAAAATTACTATCCATTTAATATCTTTTACAATAGTAAAGAGCATTTGATAATACCTAATGAAGTGCTTCATTAGGTAGATAGTATGCTTCCTAGGTAGTAGGTTAATAATTAGGGTTCTAATATAAATAGTACATAGTTTAGTTTTAGAATTATATTAAATCATCTCCTGATGATGCTAACGTGGTTAGCGAAACGTGCGTCGAGAACTTAAAAGTGATTCGGTGTTTAGTGGTAAATCTCTATGGGTTTAGTATTTCACACCGAAGGTTCCAATAGAAAAATTGAAAAAGACTTTTATTAAACATCTGCCGTAAAATAAAGTATAAGGATCAGCGCTTACTTAAGGGTTGGAACATTGTTGAGATCAAAGTTATCTACATTTCTGACATTAAAGGGAATGCAAATTTTTCCAGTCTTGGGGTGAACGCAAAAAGGGGCTTTTAACAAGTGATTTAACGTTTTGGAAACGTTGATATCCAAACGAGGATAAGCATAGTACAATTTCATCTCTTCAATCAGGTTCTTCTCACCCCTTGAAACTTGTCCCTATGTAATAAAACAGTTTATATAAATTTTATTAGTACTATCCGCTTTAACTTACTTTTTGTTGTAGTTCCATAAAAGCATTCTCAAATGCTTGCCATCTCTCCTCAGAATTTTCCATAATGCTCATTTTGTCTTTAAATATTCCTCTTGACTCTTCACTTATCATGTTCAAAAATGATTCCAATCGGTCTTTTGTCCCTAAGATGTCTTGATCTCTTACAATAGCTTGCATAAAATATCTGTCTATTATGGATAAAGCTCTCCTGGAAATATTAATATCTGTTCTTAATATCTGTTCTTGTTAAGATAAATACCACATACTCTAAAGAATGGTGAATATTTCCAACTAAATTAACCTTTTTTGCAGTACCCAAGCCCCCTTTTATGACATGCATATATTCAACTATGGCTGTTCTGACATTATCGTCCAATATGCGGGCACTTTCATCAGATACCCAAGCATGAATTCCTATGGTAAACCATTAAAAAAAAACAATTTTTCTTCAGAATTTAACATTACCTCTTCTACCAGAAAATACCCACAATACATTTTTGAAACTAAAGTCTTCTTTTAAAGTTGCATCGACAATTTTACTTGCTATTGCCATAAATTTCCAACATTTACTACACACATCAGCACCAGAGCAACATGTTCTTATCTCATCATAATCGGTCATATCAATATCAAAAACCATTTCTTTAGAGACTGGTGTTAATGTAGTTAGCATGTTTCTATCTTTAGGTTTGGTTAGATACACACATCCTATATCTATCTTAATAGGGAATCGTTTACAGAGTTCATTAACAAAATCTTCATGAGTGTTGAAAGATTGAAATCTCAAGTAAATATCTCCCACCAGAGTAAAAGAAATCTCGCGTTTAGAAAAATTATTACTCTTTCCTAAAACATATATACTTTTTACTTCTAGTGATTTTAGGATTTTTTTAGTATAGTATATTAAATCTTACCATAACTTAACCAGCGATAAAATAGCAATGATGGAAATAACCTTTTATAATATATCGGCAATAAAAAGGGAAGTTGCTCTTCTCTATATTCTGTTGACATCATAAAAAGATTTAGCACAAAAATATTACATTGATGAAAACACAAAAAACAATTTCGCGCCAAAATCAGGGTAAAAAGAGGTTATGTCCTAAATCGTCCTGGTTTTTTTCATATATATTTATGTTGCGGTATGAATTAATGTAATTAAGCCTACATGGATCCTGACGAGATTGAGTTTTTGGGTGAAAAATCTTCAATTGAAATCGTTCCAACGTTTAATAGTGCGCCTATCTATTTTATCGGGGGAGATGTGGGTCCGTTTAGAGCTAGTATACCAATTAGGGTTCCTTTATGGGTTGCAGTGAATTTGAAAAAGCAGCAACAATGCAAAATAATCCCGCCTGACTGGATGGACATAGAGAAACTGGAGGTTCTTAAAGAGGAGGAAAAAAGTAACAAGTCAGTGGAGATGAATTATGCGAATTCAGATACACAAAGGCTTTAAATATTTCTTTTGTAGATCGTTTATAAAAATGCCTAGTGATCATTACATGATTGAAGCCAAACTGATATTAGGTTGTGCAGCAGATGATATTCCACGAACCGATGAAATACGAACAATGATAAAGGATATTTGGGACATTAGAATGTCCAAATTAAGATCTTCAATGGATGATATGATAAAAAAGTCTGCCATGTATGCAGCTGTAGATAATTTAACACTCATGGAAATCAACTCAATCAGACCAATTTTGCCACATGCTTTAGATCAAATCTATAGAATAAAGACAGTGAGTATTATCAAGTAGTTAATATATCAACAATATATACAATGTTTTTTTTTTTAATTAGAATAAACGTGGTATTTCCAATAGATCTCAAGGCATTACTAGTACATTGTCACAATCAAGAACAACATCATCTTTTAGTAGTAAGTCATAACTAGGTAATTTAAGTTTAATAAAATCTGCAAATATATTGTTTTTATTATTATTATTATTATATATAAAAATATATTTAAGAAATGGGACTGTTGTCTTCTTTAGATCCTGTTTGTGACAGATGCTTGACTATATCCACCCAATTCCAACCACGGGGTTTCTCTCCTTTGCCATCAGTGCTAAAAAAAATACATTTGTATAATGTATTCATTTAAACAGAGGTGTTAAATTGGATACCGGTTCCACTGTCTTCTTTTTTGAGCTTTCGTTAAATGTTCTTTTTTCTCTTTCTTTACTGTTTGAGTGGGTTCCTGCTCAGAAATAGACAATTTGCCAACATCCAAATCTATTGTGTGTTCTGGTTGTTCTTCAATCAATTCATCAAATTTTTCTTTAAGAAATTCAAACAGTGAATATGTCATTGACATCCCAAGAAACTGTTTAGCTTCATTTTCAACTAGATTAGTTATTTTTTCTTTTAATAAGGGTAGACTAAAATAAAAGCCGCTATAAGACAGAATATGGTTTGTTAACAAGCAACTTACATATGTTTATTATAAAATAGCTCCGTATTAATTTCTGGCAACTCTTCAGGATAATTGGTGCCCCATTTTATTTCCAGAAGAAAAGATTTAATTGTATCACTTTCTCCGTACTATGGAAGTAAGTTTTTAACGACAAAAATATTTCAATTAGTATAAATGATACCTTATATTGGAAAGTATTTGGTGATATTTGTTTAAAACACTCATCCCCTTCATAAATAGACGAAAGTACCTCACGTTCTTCTTCCTGTAAAGCATCAATCTCCGACATAGTTAAAGAAATCAATTTTTTTTATATCATTCTTAGAAATTTATAAGTGCAAAGAGAAGTAGATGTAATAATTATCAAATAAACGAAATAAAAATACAATTTTTAACCTATAAGAAATTACTGTCAAAGACGTTACAAAATTAGGCAACTTATAATACACAGAAATCACGCCTTACTATTCTGTAGGTCCTTGTTAATTACAATTTTTATTTTTTTGAAATAAATTTAGTAATTTATTGCAGAGTCACTGTCATATCAACTAATTTCTAATATTGTGTAAATCAGTTGATTTAATTCCGAAACATCTTACGAAAAAATTAGGAAAAAATATTTGGAAACTAATTACCCAGATTGACAAAGGTTTATTTATGTCAAAAAATGAAAATTCTAATTTCTTAAAGTATATCTCTAATATCAGGGTGATTTGGGGACGTTTATTGTTTGTAAGTATAATACCTAGGGTAAATCCAAAAAAAATTTTTGCGATCATGCTTTCGTAATAAGTACGCATGCTCAAACATCTCCTTCGTATCATAAATATTTGAGGTTATTGTTCTTGCCCATGTCTAGTAATTTTTTTAATTCAAAAGTTGTGTATTTTCCTATTTAAGTAATAATAAACCGTTACAAATAGAACAAGATTTACTAGTAGATTTATTATCCTATGGCCTCTATTGAAGAAAACGACAGCGGAATGGAATCTCAAGAAGGATCTCAATCCGTAGATGCGGATTTGGAAAAGGAGCCCGAAGAAGTTAATGAACAGCTAGAAGCACCATCAAAAAAACAACCTGCTATCGAACCGTCTGAAGAGGACGATGAGGTATATCTCAGTTTATTTGTTGTTCTGTTGAGTTTAGTCTAATATTTTGTAGCCTGAAACACTCTCTGAACGTCTATGGGGTTTAACTGAAATGTTTCCTGAATCAGTAAGAAGCATCACTTACTCCACTGTAGTTAACACAAAATTGGGGATTTGCAAGGCATATAGTTTTTCTCGAAGCACAGCTTGGATTATTTTTAGCACTTCTATAATTTTATTTGCTCCAGTTATCTTTGAAGTTGAAAGAGCAAATATGGAGGAGATGCAGAGAACGCAACAGAAACAGGTTTGAATATAAGCTTTAAGTATGCTTAATTATTTAAAATTTATTCTGTAAATATATTATAGATGCTGTTGGGACCCAATAGTGCAATTTCAGGTGGAGTGCCCCCATTATTGCCGCCACCGATGCAACAGCAAAGATAGGTGCATAAACGTTTGGAAAAAGTGAAACACTTTAGATTTAGTACTGTTATGATTTTATTGAGTTTGAGAATACAGTGTAAATTAATGTTATTATGAAAGTTACACTAATACCTCAATGGATTTGACTTATTTTACCGAATTGTGACAATTAATGAATATTTACCAATAAATTAAACCTTTGTATGTAATGCATGCTGTTTGCAACATACTAATTTTTATTTTAATTTAGAGACAGGAACGTTTGAGCGGTTGACTATCGTATTTTACTGGAGTAGTGGAAAGTGTTTTCTTCCTTTTCGGTCCTTCAAATTTTTGTTCAAACGCCAACATAGGCAAAAGAAGAGGTAAATAGTTTAGCAGTTTAAATTTTGGCTAGTATTTCTTGGTACTTTCAGAATTTTCAGTTTAAGATAAGCTGTTTGGATTGGTAATACTCTGCTAGTAAAGTGGACGATATCAAAGATGCTGCCCAGATAGTGCGTTTTGTATACGAAGCAGTAAAAATTATTGGAAAGGTTAAGCATTTGTCTCCAAATCGGATATATTTTAAAATTCAAAGTGTGAATGATGTAAATGTTAGAGCAAATTTAATATTGCCAGTTAATTCTAATTATAGCAGTAGTCGAAAGTGTTTTCTTCTTCTTTCTTTGGTCCTTCAAATTTTTATTAAACGCCAACATAGACAAAAGAAGAGGTAATTTTTTAGCGGGTTAAATGTTGATTAGTATTTCTCTGTGGTCTCTGATTTTTTAGTTTATAATAAGCTATTTTGGTTTTTAATACTATACTAGCAAAATGGACAATATTAGAGATATTATTAATGGCGCCCAGGTAGTGCGTTTTGTACACAAACCAGTGAGCATTATGGGAAAGGTTAAGAATGTGTCTCCAAATGGGATGTATTTTGAAATTCAAGCTGCCGATGATGTAAATGTTAGGGTGAATGTAAAACAGCCGGTTAATTCTCCTATAACAGATCAGTGGGTTGAGGTAATCATCTAGCCTTAATGTTAAATTCATATCTATAGGTTAATTCTGCATAGGTTCGAGGTGTTTCTACTGGAAAAATAATAGAGGCAGACGATTATACGATTTTCTCTAATAAGGAATTTGATGCCAAAGCACACAATACGCTTTGTCAATTACTTTATTCAATACCAAACCTCTGGCAGACTGATTTTGGTAATGAAGGAGAAAATGAATATGCATACTAGTGTATAACAGTGCAGAGACAATTCGTGAATAATATTGTAAAACCTTATCTATCTAGTTGATTGTGAATGTACGTTCTTGTTGATTTAATCAATATTAAATTTAAGTTTTTTTATCATTCTAAATATATGATATTGAATATAATTTGTATTGTTTCATTTCAAAGTTATTCATATTTCATTACGACACATACATAAAGAAAAACAATCTTTATTGTTAACGAAAACAGCAAATTAGTGTGTTAATATTTGAAAATTCTGTAATATCTAAACTAACTACACATAATCAAAGACTATTAGTCGTGCGGTCAGCTGTTTACTGTCATTTGGCGTACTAAAAATAACCTAAGAAAGTGAGCAGAAATAAGTAATTTTCCTAGTTAAGTTCTGGCCTTGTGGCTCGGAATAAACTAGCGAAAAAAATGTCTCTATCTCGATTTTCAAATATCTTCATTAAGCAAGGCCGGTTGCTGCAAAATAGGAAAAATGTGATTGCCAATACTAGATTCGCCACCAGCACTAAACACGGTGTTCTCTTACCTCAACCTCACACGACTTCCTTTGGTTTAATAAAGGTAGTATTTCTGCATTATTTAGTATTTGATTTGTCCTCATTAACTGCCGATGTTTCAGGTGGTGCTTACTGTAGCAATAGGATTATTAATCGGAGCAGGCATAAGTAAAAATATTGCAAACTTTTTAGAAGAAAATGACTTATTTGTTCCTGAGGATGATGATGATGATGATTAAATAATGTTTTGTGAGATATTTTTGGATCGTTATTGTTACTAGTTTTAAAATGCACCATATGGCTTTATAGGAAAAGTTTTTTTTTTGTATATAAAAGTAAATAAGCAATTGTTAAATATTTTATTTGGAATAAGTACAATTAAGTGTTTCTTCAAAAATATACACACTATGAATGTATTGAATATATTTAAATAAACTTATCTTCTCCCTGTGGTACCACAACATGTTAGTGAGCCTTAGCCTGCTTTAACCTATGCTTTCAACTAGATCGATATATTGAATCAACCCAATTTGAGGGCTGTGTACGAAGCGTACTAACAAATAAAGTAATATGACTGGTGGCGTAGCGTTCTATCTGGCGACACTGTTGCTTTCTCCTTTGGAGCGTTGTGTGGTTTCTCAAGGCAACTACTTTGAAGGAGGTGATGTAGTAGAATTGTACTTTCAATTGGATAACAAGAGTATAAAAAATAGTCTCATTACTCTACATACCTTGTATCAGTTTTCATAGCAGCAATTGTTTTCTGGGTGGGACTGCTAAGCCCACAGTCAATTAAATAAACTTATGTGACAATACTTAAATCAGTTCTGAATTAGATGGGTATTAAAACCAATCAGTATATGTCTAGAT
The DNA here is from genome assembly GCA_031761425.1 of Cosmopolites sordidus. Lineage (NCBI taxonomy): Eukaryota > Metazoa > Arthropoda > Insecta > Coleoptera > Curculionidae > Cosmopolites > Cosmopolites sordidus. The sequence continues at coordinate 280,909 of JARFXV010000001.1, forward strand.
AACAATACTGTAGGAGAATAATAACATCCATAGGGTGCATGTCTATGTAAACACTTAATAATATTTCATAAACATGTTACAAATTAAATTTATGACTTGTATGAGTTCAATATCATTTCATGTTTTTTTTTATTCCGGTGGCTTTTTATGAGGTCCCCATCCGTGGAAGCACTTCGTAAAGCGTTTGGACTCCTTATTCTTCAACGTCAAAAACAATTTCCTTGGTCGATCTGGTTGCTTCACTCGCATATGTTGAATATAAACCTAGCAGATTTTTATAAGTTACTAGCTGGGTGTATTAAAATGACTATTTAAATTTACCTGTGCTGACTTATAAGCAAGTTTTATCTCAACTTCGCTACATTTTGCTCCCAGCCACAGGAAAACTTGCTCTCCATTATCCAAAATCATAATGTCATCATCGGCCAGATCATCCTGAAAAAATTGCATTTTTAATTTTCCCGCGCAGGGGTTAATGGATATTTTGACCAATAGATTTGCAACTTTTTCACAAAGATGGTTCCAATTCTGAATGATATCGTTTATAATTGGTCGGAATATATGTGTCAGTTTGGAAGTGGATAAATTAGTTGATAGGCGTTATTCTGTTTCTCATCATAAAATATGGGTAAAAAAGACACTTTTTCTTATAAAAAAACCGCGGAAAATGTATACGTGAAGGCAAAAGCGTCCGCTATTCCAGTACGATTCAAAACTCTCGTAGAGACGGCGAATGTTGTTCGTGGAATGAGTGCCCAGAGAGCCGTACTGTACCTTAAAAATGTGTTGGCGCACACAGAGTGTGTACCGTTCAAAAAGTCCAAAGGGGGCATCGGGAAATGTGCCCAAGCAAAACAGTTTAAGTCCACAATCGTAAGTAATAGAAAAATTAGTGTTACAATAATATTAATGGAATCGAAATTTATTACAGGGTCGCTGGCCATATAAAGCAGTAAAATGTTTACAACATCTACTTAGAAATGCTATTTCAAACGCCGAATTTTACGGAAAAGATCCAGCAGATTTACACATTTTTCACATTCAAGCTAATCAAGCCCCAAAATCGGTTCGAAAAACTTTTCGTGCTCATGGTCGAATTAACTCGTACAAAAGACATCTTAGTCATATCCAGATGGTACTTAAGAGCAAGGACCCGCAATTTTAAATATTTTGTATACTATAAATGTAATTAATAAATACTTCTAATTACCTGACAGAAGTCTGAACATTTTTCTGATACGATAAAATAGCCTTTTTCATTGGAACATCGGAACAGTCTTGTATATTCCATAAAGGCTGCGTCCGTGTCGTATGGTTTTTTGCCTCCCAGGCCCAGCCAGAAGAAGTTGTCTGGCTCTTCACCTGATAAAAAAATCGCAACAAATAACGACAAAATAGATACAGTGACATATTGCTATAACACTACACTTAGTATCAAAATTATACACACCATAGAAATCTAAAAAAAAAATAATAAATATAATTAAGTTTTATTATTTTTTTAGCTTTTTTTATTTGTTTGGAATACAAGTTAAAATGTTGGAAAAGTTTAATTGACCTAATAGAATATACAACAATTATTAGTAAATATTTAGTTTTTTTTTGGGTGTCAAAATGTTAGACACACTTTATATTTAAGATTTCTTAATCCTTTAGAGCAGTGGTTTCCAAACGTTCCAGCCTTAGGGCCATACTAATTACTCCAGTAAGTTCCAAGGTCCAAAAACGTTTTAATTTTCCTCCCATTATCTATAATTTCTAAACTATTCGCTTAGTAAAAGAGCATATGCTTGCTAAACTTGCTAGTTCAATTAACATTGTGTATTGTTATGGCCGTGACACTTGACGAAATCTGGTGGTCAAAAGCGGAAATAGGTAGCGGTAGTACCCTCTATCACTAACAGATGACGTTAGTAGTACTTTCGAAAGCGCAGTAACAATTAAACGTTCGTGAATAACCTCGTTGATTCCAGAAAGTTCTGTTGTATTCCACTCACTTCGAGATGGCATAATTGAAGTATAAAAAGGCTAGCGGTGCGACCGCGAGTCAGTCTGCCTAGGGAAGACGAAGGAAGCGAAACTGTCTGTTGTGGAATAAAGTAGTACGTGACCCCGTTAAAAGACATCTTCGAATCAACCAACGCCCATACTTGACAGTATTTTGATTTGACTTGTTTTGAAAAGAAACGAAAAATAGACAGTGAATGCAGAACATTCAAAGATCAATGGAACTTTCAATATTTCGTGATTAAGTCCAGTAATAAGGCGCTATGTTTGATTTGCAATGAAACCATAGCCGTTTTCACAGAATATGACATTAAACGTCATTATGAAACGATACATTTTCAAAATTACTCAAAATATAAGTTTTTTTTGTGTGTCTGTTGCGGACAGAAAACTTTGAAGCGCGGATTGAAATCGCAACAATCTTTGTTTACGAAACTCAGTACTGAACAAGAGGCTGTAACTCGTGCATGCTTTCGTGTGGCTCTTGAAATCGCAAAACGTGGAAAATCATTTTCACCGATGGAGAAATGATCAAAGAATAGGTAATTGCAGTCGCCGAAGAAATGTGCCCCGAAAAGGTAAATTTATTTAAACCTGTCAGTTTGTCAGCAAACACCGTGGCTCGGGGGGTACAAGATATCGCAGAAAATATATCATTTCAACTGTCTGACAAAAATGGATATCTTGAGTGGTTTTCTCTGGCCTTGGATGAGTCGATGGATGTGTCAGATACTGCTCAGGTGTTGATTTTTATTCGAGGAGTAGATAAAAGCTATAAAGAACTTCTTGATATTGATAGTATTCACGGCACGACTACTGGGGAAGATATTTTTAAGGAGTTGACAATGCCATTAATACGAAGAACCTTTGATGGAAAAACTTGAAATCTATACAACTGATGGAGGTAAAAACATGTGTGACAAAAATAAAGGAGTGGTTGCATTTGGGTCAAAGGGTCGCGAATTTATTGAAGAGATTGGAGAAAATGACAACATATCATACTGCCATACGCTGGCTTAGTTGCGGAAAAGTCCTTCAGCCTTTTTCTGAACTTCGAGCAGAGGTCGAAATTTTTTTGAATGAAAAGCAAAAGCTGAGATTTGACAAAACATATGAACGAACTGAATTTGAAATTGCAAGTTGAAAACCAGCTTCTCCCTGATTTATACACTAATATCAAATCGTTCCGGCAGAAAATAATACTGTTTCAATCAAAATTATGTAAAAAATGTGAAGTATTCAGCCACACTACTGAGACTGAGTTTCTCGTCGATTTTGCAATCGAAGCTTTGAGTGCTTTGAAGATAAATTTTGATATTCGTTTCTCAGACTTTGCTGTCATTGCGAATTAAATTAAGATTTTTCAAAATCCTTTTGATACTGACATTGAAACCCTAGCCCTGGAATTTCAAATGGAAATTATTGATTTACAGTGCAGTGATATAATTAAGAACAAATATCAAAACTCATCTTTGTTGAAATTTTGAGTCTTCCACTGGTACAATTTGATAATTTGCATAAATTTGCTCATGAGCTGTTTTCTGTTTTTGGTACTATTTACTTGTGTGATTAAACATTCTCCAAAATGAAGTACACAAAGAATGTTTACAGATCTATGTTAACCAATAAGCACCTTAAATCTCTTTTAATAATCGGTACAAGTAAAATTGGTCCACAACTACAAACTATTGTCAGTGGAAAATCACAATTACATAAATCTCATTAGTATATTTTATAAGTGGACACCCCGCGGTTTCATTTGCATTAATTTAGCTTTTCCGTTCCTGAGGGATTTTCAGCAATAAAATCATATGTGTGATTCAGGATATATATACATTCCAAACATCGATATACATACATATACGATACTCTTTACCCCAACATAACTACCGAGGGTGAAACCGCGGGATGTTCACTAGTTTTTAATTTAGTGAGATTCATTTCAATTATTTGTTAGTTATTATGGTTAAGTTAATTATTATGTGTATTATACTTGTCATTAAGCTTTATCCACCAAGTAAATAAAACTGAGTTATTATCATTCTGTTTATTTATACAACTTATCACAGCAACAATAACAACAATAAGCCATTAGCTGTCGCGGGCCGGATTAATGACATTGGCGGGCCGTAGTTTGGAGATCTTGCTCTAGAGCTCAATTCAGCCTGCGTCTAGCGAATTGAGAAAGTATATGCTCGTTTAGGGCGCGTACTCGGCGACTAGTTTAGAAAATATAGATAATGGCTAGAAAATTAAAACGGTTTTGGCGCTTGAAACTTACTGGAGTAATCAGTACGACCCTAAGGCTGGAAAGTTTGGAGACCCCTGCTCTAGAGGTTTTATTACAATTTCATCAGTTTAGTTCAGTTTAATCTTGGGGATTTGTATAGAAAAAATTAAAAGTTTGTGATTAATATGGAGAAAAAATAATTGTTTTTCAGAAGAAGAATGAACGTAGGACGCTGATCAAAGCGAAGTTTTTCATCGGTTCGGCGAGACATACGGAACTCATCGTTCAACTGGGAGGCCACCTGCTCTATCAAGAAGAGAAAAACGACTTATTCTGAGAATTGATTCGAATTCCTATAAGGGATGTTCAAATGTTATTAAAAAAAACCTGAAAATATTGTAAGAACAAAAAACTGAAAAGGAAACCAGCATTAAATACTCAGGACAAAGTGCAAGGAAACAATTTTTTCTAACAAAAAAAAACAATTTGGGTGAACTTGATGTGTTAAGGTTAAGGTTTAGGCGAGTATCAGCTACAAAGAAGATACCTGTGATTCTCATGGAATTCACTTTTAAGAAGCTTCTTCTTCTTCTTTTAGCCTTTATGAGCGTCCGCCTATGAATATCTTGTGCAATTCTCATCAATGGTAACCCTTTGATGTAACCCTCTTCAGATCATCATATCATCTCATATCTCTATTCATTTCTCCATCCATGGTCTCTATTGAAGGATCTTAGCATTCAATATATGTTTTTCTTGCCACGTGGCCTGCATAATCCCTTCATAACTTCTTAAGTCAGTGTTTCAACACCACATTCGAGCAAAAAAATATTTCAAAATTGGACTGGCCTGATCTCTTCAGATTTGAATATCAATGAAAATGTGCGGGAGGAGATGCTTTCAAGAGGAGTTTATACTAAATCAAGGGAATTTTCAAATATGGAAGATTTGAAAGGGGGTATTTAGGCTCAATGTGAAGAAATTCCAAAATTAACAATATAATGGTTGTATGATTCATTACCACAAAGATTTTTTGATTTAATAAAATGTGGTGGTTTCTAACATATTGAACCATCTAAAGTCCATTAAAAATATTTGATCAAGTTATTTTTTCTTGAGAAGCGTCTTCAGTTCAACTGAAGATGAGCTGCAGTTCTGCATTTACAGCAGTTTTCATATTAATACATTATTTTGAAAAATCTAAAAAATTTACTGTTTAAGTGTGTCTGATATTTTGACATTGAGTGTACCTTCAGATAAAACTTGCAAAGTGACCCAGGCACTGTTGAACATTTCCTCGGCAATTTCCTGGACCAACCTGGCCTCGTCCGGATCGGACTCAGATCCTATCCAAACATAAACGATTCCGGAGTCTGGATCGTCGTCCTGTTCAAATGGCACCTTTAAAATGTAGCTGAAATTATGGCATATGATATTTTTCTGAAGGTATCTGAGGGTTTTTTGATCTTACAGTAGGCAAAAAAGTATTTATACACTAATATTTAGGGGTATATCACCAACCATGGCGAAAGTTGAAAAAAACATTGAAACTGCAAAAAAAAATATTTGTAGAAGTAATAGTTATTAAAATCAATTTCCTTTGGCACCTTCAAACGTCTAGACATTGATTCCACTAATTTTTTTATAATATCTGCGGATCAACTGATCTATGCGCCAAAAAATGACATCTTTTTGATGCTTCTTGCTATTAATTGTGACTATAGGAATTTTTCTGTCTAGAATGCGTAATAAATTTTCTATAAGATTAAGGTCTGGTGACTGGGTTGGTATGAGCAACCTTCTAGGTGCATTATACAGGAGCCACTCCTCGTGGACAGTCCGTTCCGGTCATAATTTTACAGCTTTGTCTCGCAAATTATATCGCAACACTTCCTCGTACGAGCGGGCTGTCATGTTAACGTAAAGATTTCCTACTACATTGTAAGACATGTACACCCACATTACCACCATTTTATTTAGTATGTCCTCTCTATTAAGTGTAGTATTCCTTCTTCACCATAATGTTAAAATGTTGGCTGGCTTAAAAACTTCAAATTTGCTGCCGTCGGAAAAAATAATTTGCTTAAAAAATTTAGAGGTTTGTCTTTATATTTTTATTGTGTGTGCGAGAATTTTAGAAAAACAATAATTATAATAATGAGCCCAAAACACAAATGTCAGCGCGAGGAATAATCGTCCCGTTCTTTTTTGAAGACAGCAGAGAACGCACAGATACTGTGAATTCAGAGCGTTATGTGGAAATGTTGGACAATTTTTTGATAACAATATATAAAATATATAAATATATATAATATATATATATATATATATATATATATATATATATATATATATATATATATATATATATATATATATATATATATATATATATATATATATATATATATAATTACATTACATATATATTATTACATTACATATATATTATTACATTACATATATATTATATCATTCAGCTGAATAAAAAGTTTAGGCTTCAAATCGTCCAAGCTTATGCACCAACTATAAGCCATAGGGATGAGGAAAATGAGGAATTTTATGATGATGTGGCCCAGCTTTTATACAAGGAGAAATGTAGATACAAAATCCTGATGGGTGATTTTGATGCCAGAATTGGAACAAGAACTGACGAAAATGCAGCTGGTCCATATGGAACTGGTGAGCGAGACAATAGAGGTGACAGATTGGTTAATTTTGCCGAAGGACAAGAACTATATATTATGAATTCGTTCCATAGGAAAAATATTACCAGAAATGGACATGGAAAAGTCCATCTTGGCTCAAAAGTGAAATTGATCTTGGCTCACAGGATCATGACCAACGATAAAACAATATTTACCAATAGTATTGTCCTTAACAATTTTAATGTTGGAGATCACCGAATGGTACGAGCAAAAGTTAGGATCGACTGTCGAAGAGAACGCAAAAGAATGGTAAGATCAAGAAGAGCGCAAAGTGGATTCTGGGAAACTGCTGAAGAGAGGAAGCGATTTTGAGATTGTTTTGTCAAACAGGTTTGCTGTGTTATAAGATCCGGAGAGTGGAACTATCAGTTCAATATAAAGAAATCGCCAACAATAGCTTCAAACGGCTGCTTCAATAGCACCAGAAGAAAAATGTCTCAAACAGACAAAAATCTCCAGTGAGACTATTGATTTAATGAAGAAGCGGCCGGCAATGAGAAATGCAGGTAGTCCTTTTGGCAGGGTCGAGTACACTGAGCTCTGCAAAACTATAACAAAAAGGTATCAGAGAGGACACGCGCTGATTCAATATGCAGCTAGTACAAAAACCCTGGAAGAAAACAAAGGAATTAACAAGGCTAAACAGAAGCTAAGAAACAAAAGAACGCAAATATATGCCTTAAGGCGTGAGGATGGCACAGTATGCAGGGCGCGTACGCAAATGTTAGAGGTTGTCGGAAAATTTTATTTCCAGTTATATGAAGATCAAAACCAATCAAAGACAACAATACCCACGGAAGAACAAATGCCAGATATCCTAGTGGAGGAAGTAACAAATGCTATAGAATCGATGAAAAACGGCAAGGCTCCAGGAAAGGACAGTGGAGTGGATTCAGTACAATGGATCGCATCTAGGTTTTACAGCAGGCCATAGAAAGGCACAACGAAAAAAGCATGCAACTGTGCTTGGCTTTTATCGACTACGAAAAAGACTCCTACGAAAAAGACTACGATTTGACTCCATCTCAAAGCATGCAATAATGGATGCACTGCTTAGCCAAGAGGTAGATAAAGTATATGTAAACCTATTAGGATCGATATATGATGGAGCTACAGCCACAATTCATCTTGATGATCTTCAAGTGAGAATTAATATAGAACCAGGTGTACGGCAGGGTGACTCAATATCTCCTATTCTTTTCTCGGCTGGCTTTGAAGAAGTATTCCGTAAACTGGATTGGGAACAGGATGGTGTAAAATCATTGGTGCAAACTTAAACCATCTTAGATTTGCAGATGATATCGTTCTCCTTTCACAGGACCCAGAGGAGCTGCAAAGACGCATACAAGAACTACAAAGGGCTGGCGAACCATTTAGCTTGAAAATAAACCTGAAAAAGAGTCAGGTTATGTTCAATAACTTCGCTCAGGACAGAAGAATTTCAGTTTTAGGAAAGGATTTGGAAATTGTGGACGGCTTTATATATCTTGGGCCGAGGATTTCAGTGGAGGGGAATACCGCCCGAGAGGTGGAACGGCGTGTTAAATATGGCTGGCAGGCTCAACTTGTGTTTAAGAGCAGACTCCCATTTTGCCTGAAAAGAAAAGTCTTCGATCAGTGCGTTCTAGCCGTTATGGCATACGGAAGTGAAACCTGGACGCTCACATCGCAATCAATTCAAAAACTTTGGGTAGAACAGAGGGGAATGGAATGATGTATTCTTGGCATTACAAGATGAGACATAAAGTCCTGCGCATGGATCTGGGAATAAACGAAAGTCTGTGACATCATTGGAAGAGTAAAGCAATTGAAATGGAGATGGGCAGGCCATATAGCGAGGCGATGGGACGACAGATGGACCAAGGCAATCCTGGAGTGGATACCACTTGATCGCAAACGTCTGAGAAGAAGACCGAAAGCAAGATGGATTGATGACATCGTTAAGTATATTAGACCAGAGTGGCAGAGGAAAGCCCAGGACCATAAAAGTTGGAAACATGCTGAAGAGGCCTTCATCCTGCAGTGGATCGACACGGGTTGATGATGATAATGAGATATATATATATATATATATATATATATATATATATATATATATATATATATATATATATATATATATATATATATATATATATATATATATATAATAAAGGTATTTTTGATGAACGTTTTATTTATATCGCTATATCAAAAAGAAAATCTCTTTTGGTACACCTTATATAATGCCATTATTTCCCCCCTCAACCCCACAGGATTCTCTTTTGGCTTTGGCGCCATTTACAACACACAAATTAAAATCACCACTTACTAAACTGAAATCTGACTGTAAACTGAAAGGATTAACAAGATTAGTAAGTACAATGGGCAGTACAATACTTACAAATAAAAAACATTCGGTTAATTTCGCCATGATTTGTGATACATCCTTAAAAATCAGGGTATGCAAATACTTTTTTTGCCTACTGAATATTTATTGACAAGTACCAAAATGCGGAGTTCAGTTGCGAAGCGTCTGGTCTGATCTGGACTAGGCGTGTGTACAAGGCGCTTCCGTTTGACCTCAAATGATAAAATTCTACCATATTTTTCTCTTTTTCCTTTCTCTTGCCTTGATGGATGATAAATTTTCGTTTAAAATGTGCCATGAACTTCATATTTTCTTGCTGCTGATGGGTCCTGACGACCTCAAGTTTATCCTGGAAATATGTGCGAAAAATTATTTCTCTATGGATAAAATCCTATTTAGATAAAACGGTATTAGGTGTTAATGTTACTTTTTTTGATTACTATTTCTTCATATAATGAAGGAAACAGTATTTGTAAATAAAAGTAATTTTTTGGAACACGATCTGATAAGTACTTGTCCATTATGTAATTTACAGAAATTTGCAATAAACCACTTATGCTGAGGCTCATTTATTGTGAGCAAGGTCAATCAGACATTACGTGTACAGATTGGTTTCAACAATTTAAATTTGGTGCTTTGTGGTGAATAATCTGGCAACAATAAAAAGTGGCAGGCCGCTGAATTACAAGCGTTCTTCTTCCTCTTGTCTTGACCTCTTTCAACCTTCGCCTCCAACCGGATCAATTTCCTGGCGCCCATTGCCAATCTTTCTCCATAATTCTTCGTATTCGTCCCTCCATAATTCTCCTTGGTTTTCGGCTTTCTGACACTTTCGCCACGTGTTAAGCTAATAAGAGTCCACTACGAGGTTGTCCACGTGTCGTAGTCATAAGTCTAGTGGTTGAATCAATGTTTTATAGATCTTAACTTTAGTGTTCCTTTGTATAAGTTTAGATCTTTGGACAAACTGCGGGGAGTAGGTGGTTGTGTTACAATTCATAATTCAATTTCTGATATCTCCTGTCGTATTGTTGTTTTCGTCTAGTTTGCTTCCCAAACAGGTCCTTCTCAATATCAATGTTGTCATCGCCGATTGTCCAGATCTTGTCTTTTCTTGGATTAGTTACCTCTTTTCCATCGCATTTGTTGTCAAGTTTTGATTTTCTTATTTATTTCATCATAGGTCATTTTAATAATCTTTTCAATTGTGTTAATATGTTTAGGTCATCTGTATATCCTACTACCTGTTTTTATTTATTTATCACTTTTTCGTTTACATTTGCTGATTACTTTGTTCAATACTATGTAAAAAAGTACTGTGCCAATCCTCCTCCCTATCGCAACCTTCTCTGATTTCAAATTTTAACGTGGTGTTGCTGGATTTTTACTACTGCTGTAGAATGGAAGTGAAAAAAATAGAAGAAATTAAATTTATCACCTAATACATGATCTAAATGTATAATAATAAAAAAATCTAAATAAATATTATTTATAATATAATAAAGAACAAAAATGACCGTATTCTTAATAAATTAAAAGTAAGAAAATAACAATATTTAAATACCTTAAAAAGCGATTTGAATTTCTTTTGTAGTGTAAATGTAAACGTTAACCATCCCATATTGCTGGCCTCTCTACCTTGCCAGAAATAAACAACCACTTGGAGATCATCTATATCATCTATTGGTCCATTGTCATCGGTGTCGCCAACAGGAACCCAATAACGACAAAGGAAAACATAACAATCCTTTGAGTAAAAGTGTCCTGCAAGATTTATAAATATTTGTTTATATTATTATTAAAGAATTAAATATTCTGAAAAGACTTAATATTAGATAGTTAGTGCAAATTTAAAGTGCAATGTTATTAGAGAGCGTATTCCGTTGGTTCACGAAGACCCTTATCATCCAGCTCTATCAATCGAATCTCGCTTGCCTGCTCTGGACAGACGGTTTCATTTTACCAGCATCCAATTCTAACAAAAAAAATAATTTCTACAAAGCCGACTATAATCACCTATATATTCTAATTCAATATATAGATTTGACTATATTCTATCAGGCGCGCACTGTTGATGATGCAGTTGCTCTCCTCAACAGCAGTCCCAGTGGCAATAAGGCTAGGCACTATCCAGACTGGTTTTCTGTTAACATCATAAGGGAAATTCATATAACATAACACTTTTGCATATGTTTGAACCAATTTTCATAGCACTTTTTCCATTCTGAGTGAGGTATCTCCAAAACCGTTTTGAACGCATCAACCGCTTCTTCTCGCGTCGAAAATCGTTGACCACGTAGTTTATTCTACACGGACGTGAACAAAATGAAATCATTGGGTGCCAAATCAGGACTGTACGGCGGATAACATGATTTGTCTGGCGTCGAAAATCCTTGATCACGTAGTCTATTCTTCACGGTCGGGAATAAAAAGAAATCATTGCCCATTTATCCCAAAAAAACAGGCGACCATTTGCTTCGGCAATACGGCTAGGCACTATCCAGACTGGTTTTCTGTTGACATCATAAGGGAAATTCGCGATAAATCTCGGCTACGCAGGAGATGGAACGCTACAGGCAGAATCTCTTTCTTTTACTTATTCAGTGATTTACGCCGCAAAAAAAAAATAATTCAAGCCCTCGTTAACAAATCATTGTTAACTATCAATTATCTAATCAATTTCTGCGAGCACTGCACGACTTCCAGGCATTTTTTGATATTCACCAATACAACCACATATTTAATATACAAAACAATGTATTCGACTTAGTTATTGCAATGGAGGGGACGTTTCTGTGCCTTTGATAGATATTTTTCAGTCCCCGCTTACTTATAAATCAGCCTCCGAGAGGGTGCTGAAGGCTCGTGCGGTGCTTTGGAAATATTTTTTTGTAATTATCTTAATTTTTAATTTTTATATAAATATTTTTGTACCATTGTTAGGTTAAGCTCAAATTATTTTTGTTATATCTACTTGTGTTTTGAATTGTTCTTTTTTTGGGCAGTAGCCTGTTAGGTAATAAAGCATCATTCATTAATAAATTGTATTCTTGTCTAAGTTCTTTAGTGACGCAAAACGAATCGGATGTTTGATTTTTAATTTTCACCACTGTTCTGTTTTTCAAAACAGATGTTTATTATGTACTTATTGTGTTTATTTTGTACTTTTGATATAATCCAATCTAGTCCTATCATCTTTTTATTCGCAAACATAAAAATTAAATTGCGTGGTCGTCCATTTACCCACAGTAATTTATGTGTTTTCTCCTTCTTCCTGTAGTGCTACAGCCCATTAGTAAGCCTTGACCTACTCCAACTGGATCGAAATATTGAATCAATCCAATATGAGGTTGTGTATGATGTATGCAAACAAAGCAGTGATACTGTTGCCGTAGCTCTCGAACGAAAACACTCTTGGGTTCCTCTTTGAAAGGGAGGCAGACCATCATCTGATACGTCTTCAGTAAGAGTTTGAATTCCCTAGGGTCACTTGGAAGTCCGTTGCAATTTTTTTGTAAACCGGATTACTAGTGCGTTCTGAAAATGAGGGACAATTTCGAGCAACGGTGCGCTATCAAGTTTTGTTTCGTACTTGGGTACGAAGACGGTCAGAATGATCTGAGAAGAGTTCAATTTGACTTATACAGCCGTTCATCTGATTTTGACCAATGGGTATGAAGAAAATCTGCGCAAAAACGGACCTGAAAAGCTAACAGGAGGGAAACACGTCCTGATTTTTTTGGGACAGATTGAAAATTACCCTCATTTTGTAGAACGTATAATCACTGGTGACGAGCATTGAATTTTTGAATACGAGCCGGAAACAAAACGCCAGAGCCAGAAATGCCAAGGCTCTAGCCTTATTACGACCAAAAAAAGGTAAAATGAGCAAATCAAAAATCAAAAGTATGCTGATTTGCTTTTTGATAACCAGGAGATCGTCCATAAGGAATTTGTACCTCAATGCCAAACTAACTGGCTGAAGGCGATTCCACTACTGCTAAGAGGAGTGGACAAAACGTTTTCAGCGTTTTGTGGTTTCCCAAAGCAACTACATTGACGGAAACCATGTAGGATTGTACTTTCAGTTGTATTAAAAAATTTTGAAAAATCCGCCTCATTAATATCTAAACACCTCATTTTAGATTTCGCTGTAGCAATTGTTTTCCGGGGTGGGACTGCTAGGCCTACGCCCAAGAAAATTAGTTATACGAGAGTTGCCATTTATGTATCCGGAATAATAAATAAAAACAAATATTTATCATTGAAAATGGTTTTATTCTTTTTCAATATATTCTCCGCGATGATCGATACACTTTTGCATGTTTGAACCAATTTTCATAGCACTTTTTCCATTCTGAGTGAGGTATCTCCAAAACCGTTTTGAACGCATCAATCGCTTCTTCTTGCGTCGAAAATCGTTGACCACGTAGTTTATTCTACACGGACGTGAACAAAAAGAAATCATTGGGTGCCAAATCAGAACTGTACGGCGGATAACATGATTTGTCTGGCGTCGAAAATCCTTGATCACGTAGTCTATTCTTCACGGTCGGGAACAAAAAGAAATCATTGGGTGCCAATAATTCGAATGTTTTGACCAGTCAAATATTGAGTTGTTCGGTCTGATGTGTGAAAGCTCGCGTTGTCATGGTGAAGAATGATCCCGTGTCGCTGTTTTTTTTTTCTTATTTCTCCAAAGACTTCTGGCCAACAAATGGTTGTGTACCCTTCAGAAATGATCATTCTACGATCATTCTAGTGGCACTGTAGCCACATGCCCATTTATCCCAAAAAAACAGGCGACCATTTGCTTCAGAGTGCTTCTTGCGCGAACAATTTTTGTTGGGTTTGGTTTGGTTACTACTGTTTACTTTCGGGCTCAGACGCGTAGATCCAAGATTGGACACCTGTGTTGATGTTATATACGGCTTTTGACACACCACGATTGTATTTTTTGAGCATTTCTTTGCACCAATCGACACGAGCCTTTTTTGTGCGATTATCAAATTATGCGGAATCCAATCCAACGCGCACAAATCTTTTTAACATAAATCAGCATAAATCTTGTGTATGTTTGTTATACTAATGCCCAGGGATGCCTTAATCTCACAGTATGTCACTTGACGAGCTTTATCAGTTCGCGCACTATCAACCGATAGTCACCCAATATCAACCGATTTTGGACGACCTTTCGTTTGTGAGCGAACGCCTGCCACGGTTGAATTCATTAAATTACTGATATACAGTGGTTTTAGATGGCGCTTCATCGCCAAAAGTCAAAGTGAGTTGATCGATGCATTGTTATTGAGATAATCCACGTCGAAAGTTGTAGTAAATCATAGCACGAAAATTATCACGGGTTAATTAAATTTTTTGACGGAAATGAAATTTTCAAGTAACTAAATAACACAAATAACGTCCGTATGATAAAACTTTCTGAGTACGTATACAGTCACCAATGTCAAACTTTACGAATTTAAGTGGTTTGATCTTCTAACTTGACTACCTGGGGTACGTCAAGCCTGGACTCGGAGTTAAAGCCACCGAGAATCACGTGTTTTCTTAGTAAACTCAAAGAGGTTTACCACTATACACCAAATAACTTTTTTTTATTTCTCGACGCGCGTTTCCTTAACCATGTTAGCATCATAAGATGATTCAAAAAGAAAGTATTTTTGCTTCATTAAATGCAGTAAAAAAGAGGCTGAATTAAAAAAAAAAGTTTGGTGGTAAATCTCGTTAAGTTTAGTGTTTCACACCAAAGGTTCTAATAGAAGATTTGATGTTTTGTTGTTGTTTGCAGAAACTTACGTACGTACCTAATTCTTCTTCGGGAAGGCGTACAAACTTTTTGCCTTCTAAAACAAACGCCTCCATTCCTTCCAGGTCTTCATTCCATTCGTCCATTAGTTGTTGGGCTTCAGTTAGAGCCATTGGTGGTTGTCTATCAACATGATGTGTGTGTAACAGAATAGATTTACCCGAACTATAAAATAATCTACCTGGGAGTAAACAGAGCTGTTAAATCAGCCTTGGTCTCTTGTTGTTTAGCCCATTTCGTTAAGTCGGCGCCGGTTTTTTGTACGGATTCGGCAGTTCGTGTAAAGTCCACAGCAATAACCTCGTCCCATCCCGTGAATTTACATTTAAATATCTGTAAGAGGTAACTGAATATTGAAAAACCGCATTTTTTACCAAGACAATGGGTTTGACCTGAGGTTCTGTTCCTTCTCTCACTCGTGTTACTAGCGCATAGTCAGGCCGATCAATCATATTAAACAGTTCTTCTGACAATTTCACTGCAGCAGCATTGACTAATCGGGTGCTCTTTTTGCCAATCCTAAAGAGGATTTTATGAGACCCAAAATTTTATGAACAAACGTTTGCTTGCTTAAGCATCTTACCAGACAAACACGTCCAAGTAACAGTCTAAAATGTAGACATTTTTGCTTTTCAACAGTGTGTTAATCAATTTTCCGTGAGGAACTTCTACTTGAGGCAACTCTAAATATCCCATGCCCAGCTGTACACGATATAAACGAGGTGGTACTGGTATAAACTTAGGATCAACGTGTTCCTAAAGCACATACAGTATTAACATTATAATAACTACAAAAAAAGGTGATCTAACAGTAATAATTTCATGAGGTGAAACATCTCCTGGCAATCCTAAAGTGTCCCAAAACTCTTTGCTCTCTTCCCCTACAAGTTCCCCCATTATCTCTGCTTTATTTTTTCTTTCGTTTTTGTTAATTTTTTCGCACAACAATCGGGATTTCGACTTCAATGTGTTCTTGGCCTTTTTACCGTTCCATATATAAATTTTAGTGCCTAAAAGCCGAAGCATTACACGCATTGCTTATGAAAAAGTAAGAGGTGGGGAAAAAACCTTTATCTAGAATGAAAACATATTGTGGATCTAGAGAGTGCGGGCTGATGGCTACTGGTTCCAGATGGATAGATGGACCAGCGGCATGCACCCTATACAATCTTGTTTCAAATACCTACAAAATACTCTTTATGAATCATCAGCAGTTAAAGTTTCGGAAATACACTTTTTACCATATCTTCCACAGTAAAAAAGCCACTGCTTGTCCTTCCTCCCTCAATATAAGTTATTTGAGTGTCGAACAAATTTAGAAATTCGTCAGACTCATCCCCTTGTTCTTCCCTTATGGTTCTACACTGAGCACCCAAATAATTACGTAAATTTACGGCGTGAATGGCGGAACAAGCTCGTTTATCTAGCTAGAATTGATCAAGACTTAACATAAGGATCTTAATTTCTATTGTATACACTCAGTGTCAAAACGAACCATAGAAATTTCAAAAAAAATTAATTTTATTATTTTTTAGTGTTTTTTTTTAATTTGTTTCAAATACAAGTTAAAATATTGGAAAAGGGAAAAAAATGAATTAACCTTTCTCAGAATATAAAACGGTTATTAGTAAATATTTACTTTTTTGGGACATTAAAATACTAGACACATATGCTTTATATTTAAAATTTCTTAATCTTCTAGAGGTTTTATCAGTTTAGTTCAGTTATTCATCAGTTTAATCATGTGGATTTGTATAGTAAAAAATTAAAAATTTGTAATTCATTATGGGAAAAAGTGAGTTTTTCAGAAAAAGACAGACGGTTAATTTTTTCGTTACATGCAAAAATGATGAGTTATAGGGACATGAGACTCTTCGGTTGCCAAATTGATTCCGGTCGGCAAGGCATACGGCACTCATCGTTCAACTGGGAGGCCACATGGTCTATCAGAATTGCACTGAATTTCTGTAATACTGCAGGAGCAATTGCTGAGGAATTATTCAAATCAATACAAATTTATTTTACTGCAGTTTTCATATTATGCTAAAAGGTATACAACAAATCGATCCAATTTTTGACTTCTTCATAAGACCGAAAGTGCTGCGATAGTTTGTCTTTCAATGTTCGGCTCAAAAGCATTAATTGCGTTCCCTGTGATTATTTCAGATGGTTTTAACAGCTCATAATACATTACACAGAGCTGGTCCCACCAAATACAGAGCATGACCTTGGAGCTGTGAATATTCGGTTTTGTAGTCGGGATGGAAGCATGGCCAGGATATCCCCATGATTTTTGACGCTTAGGGTTATCGTAATAAAGCCATTTTTCATCCTGTCACAATGCGATGCTGAAGTTCCTTCCGTTTTTGCCTTTCAAGCAACTGTTCACAAGCAAACAAATGGCGTTCAACATATCTCGGTTTCAATTCGTATGGAACGCAATATCCTTGCTGCTGGGTCATTCCCAATGATCTTGGTCATTGAGGTCAGGTCTTGAAATTACTTGTTGAGTCACTCCCAATGATCTTGCCAACTCTTTTTGACTTTGTCACGAGTCTTCATTAAGCAATGCCTCTAATTCTTCATCTTCAAAAACTTTCGCTCTTCTACCGCTATGCCGGTCTTCGACGTAAAAATTACAGCTCCCGAAGCGTTGAAATCACTCACGACACGTTCTTTCACTCATAGCGGTGTCACCATAAGTGTCTGAGAGCATTCAGTGAGCCTCAGCCGCAGATTTCTTCATATTAAATAAATAAATTAACACTTCCCGCAAATGATGATAATTTGGCTCATAAACTGACATTTTTAACAGCGAATAACTTAATGATCGAAACACAAATCGATTATTGGTGCTACGGGGTTATGTTTAGAAGATGCCCAGAGGTACTGCATGACGTCTATGATGTATTTATTTCAGCGAATACTTACCGCTAACGCCATCTATAGGAAAACGGCGGGAGCAAAGTTATATACCTTTTACTTTGAAAAGTCTTTAAAAATAATTGTACAAGTGTGTCTAACATTTTGACGCTGAGTGTAATTATTACTTAAGCATTCTGATTTTTATATAAAAATATTGCTATATACTTTTTTGTTTAGTGTTTAATTTTAGATTTTCTTACAGAAAAAGCTATTTTATCTGAGTTATGTGCAAATAAGTCAAGTTCTGAGAGATTTACCATTAAACACCAAATCACTTTTTTCAATTTCTCGACGCCCGTTTCGCTAGCCATCACATCAGCAGATTCAATCTGACCGAATGATGATAACAAAGTTAGCGAAACGGGTGCCCAGGAAATTAAAACAAGATATTTGGTGTTTAGTGGTAAACTGTTTTAAAGTTTAGTGCCTCACACCAAAGGATCCAATAGTACTGAAATAAGTCAAACTTAAGACCACTCACAAACAGTTCTGGAAATCCATGGTATCATCAGAGACATGTATACACAGTATTTCGGAAAAATTACGGAACTTTTTAAATTAAAGAAAAATAGTTATTTGACAAAACTATTTGTTTTTATTCAAAATACATCCCTTCCGCAATAATACACCGCTGGGCACGCAATTAATGCTATCATAGATTCTTTGTCGTTTTTCGGAATCGCCCCAATGACTCTCGTCACGGCTTCTTGAACTTGTGTAACACTGTCATAAAACGTTCCTTTCATAGGCAGTTTAAGTTTCGGAAACAGGAAATATTCACACGGAGATAAATCAGGCGAATACGGAGGATGTTGAAGCCCACAGACTTATCTTTCGTCAAAAATTCTCGAACACCGATGGTCCTGTGAGATTCTGCTTCCCGCCCGTCGTGAATGTCATTGGTCGTATTTAATTCCTCCGCTATGCATCTCACAGTCGAATTTGCATCGTAGGCGATCATTTCACACACTTTTTCCACTAACTCATCGCGATTTTCGTTTTTTGGCCAGCCTGGCTTTGAGTCGTCTTCCAAAGCATCCCGACCGCCATGGGATCGCTTATACCACTCGAACACACGTGTACGGGATAAGCAATCATCGCTATGAACTTTATCAATTCAAATGTAACTGTCTCATCTATTCAAAAGTTTCACCGAGTTTTAAACAAAATTTAATATTAGCTATTTGTCCCATAGTGTTTTTGTGACGAGATGAGAAAAGGTATTGTCACTTTAAGCGCTATAACTTAACAATCCGTAGATCGATTCTAATAATGGCGGTCTCGTTTTATAGAGGATATGAAACTTTCAAATTGTAATAGCATATGCAATGGATTGCGCTAGGTGTTTTCTTTAAAATTAACTTCCGTTATTTTTCCGACAAACTTTATGTATAGAACTAAAGTAGGCAAACTTACCGAAGCTTTCTCGCCAATCCAAAAAAATATTTCCCAATGTAAGCTCTGATTGTCGTCAAGGCTGGTTTTTAGGACAATATAACAATCGCCCTCGTAAAATTTGCCATACGCCACTTCTTCAATTCTGTTAGGTAAAAAGTTTTCAATTTCCCAAATAGTTAAGCCGGCTACTTGGCCAGCATCTTCTTCAAAGAATTCTGAATAGTCTAGTGGAGGTTTCTCTAATGTTTCGTCCCATCGCTTAGGTCTAACAAATAACATTTAAGGATCTATATTCAAGTAAAGTATTGTTGCTTACTTGAGTGATTCAGTTTTGACATCCTCCTGAAGTTTGTTTTTGTCTTTCGCTATATCTTTCATGCCCTAAAACAAGAAAGATAAAGCAAATTATCAATTTGCGACAAATGCTCAATCTTTCAGAAAATATGCCGGTAAAACAATAAAATATACCTTTAGAATTTTTGCTTGATCTTGATCAGCTTCTTCATGGTCTCTTTTCCCCTTCCTTAGTCTCATTTTTCTTGCAATGGGATCTTTACTAGGATCTATATAAAGATAATTGAGAAAATATCCAGTTTAGGTAATGGGATACGAATACTACTCACTTTGAGCAGGTAAAGGGGTAGGCACTGTAGCACCAGCTAATCGAAGTTGATTTTGTAATGAAAAATCAATGTTATAAAATTCCAATCCAGCACCTTTAGTCATTTCTGTCGGTTTTGGTGGCATTATTAAATCAGGATTGTTCTTGAGATCCAAAGAATCTAGATCAGTAAGCAAGTGTATTGCATCAGGAAGAGTTATTAAACGGTTGGAGCTTAAATTTAGTTTTTTTAATGATCCACATCTAAAAAGTAATTCTGCAGAATATTATTTTGTGTTAAAATAAATCTATGATGTACCTGCACAACCCTTCTGGAATCATTTCCAGTTGATTATGAGCTGCAGAAAATATTTCTAATGCTCCCAGCTTGCCTATTCCTGAAGGAATACCTTCAAAGTCAAGCTGGTTATCATTTACATAAAGCCTTCTCAAGGCCTGTAATTTACATAAAGAAGATGGTAGGCCAGTAAGTTGATTGTGTGATAAATTTAATGTTTCTATTTTTTGCCAAAATTCAACTGCTAAAACACAACAAAGTTCCTTTTTTTGTAGTTTTCAAATATAACATCTCACCATTTGAAAGATCTGTAATTTCATTTTCACTGAGGTTTAACCTTTTCAAGTTAGGTAAAGAATACAAGGCTTCAGGTACTTTTGGTAAGGAATTTTGTGCTAAGTCCACATCACAAAGATTCACTAAATTATCTAAATTTGTTGGAAAGTTTGTTAAATTTCTTTGAGTGTTTCTTAAATGCAATGTTTCTAAATTTATCAAACTTGGTAGTTGTCTTAATTGAAAGTGACCTAAGGGATTGTTGTTTAGAATTAATGTTTGAAGATTTGCTAATCTTCTTGTCTGAGGTGGTAAGGTTTCAAGATTATTATTACTTAGATCCAAAAATAACAAATCTGTTAAATTTATAAAAAGTGAATTGGGTATTGCATCAATGCTAAAAAATATTTGTTGGAAATATTTAATGGTTTAATTTAATTTGACTACATACTGGTTAAAACTCAAATTCAAAACCAATAGTCCTTTGGCTTTGTCCAGACCTTCTGGCACTTCCTTCAAATTATTATGGCTCAAGTCTAAAGTACTTAATTCATCAAGGTGAAATAATTCAGAAGGAATCCCTGAACTCTTAACTTTGTTATGTCTCAGATTTAATGTTCGCAAACAGTTAAGCTCTGTCAATTCTCCATAAAGTTTTTCCAAACTGTTTCTGGTCAAAGAAAGATGTTCCAACTTCATTAGATTGCCCATTTCCTTGGGTATTTCCTTTAGATTCGTACGATCTAATTTTAACCATTGCACTCCTGTCATAGAACTTACAGCTTCTGGAAATTTATCATCCTAAAACAATGATTATTCATTTCCATATATAGGCAAGTAACTACACATACACTAAAATCATTTCTTGTAAAATCCACACCCCGAACAAAGGGTAAAACGCCAGTGTTAGCCATTATTGATAACACTAAATTATTGTTAAACTAAATAAAAATCAGTTATTATTCATTCTCAACTTCTGTCAAAATCTCAAGATTATTATACTGTTTTAGTTCTGTCAAGCAGCTGATAATTGTCAAATCGTTATGAATACTCGCCAAAAAAATTTAAAGAAGAAGAGAAGTTGTTTTCTGCCCCACTCCAAAAGTAATCAATTCTATATTTTTAGTGCGTTAGATCGTCTCTTTTTGCTAAAGTTATCCGCTTCGCGCGGTGATTTGCGCTCGCCGTGCAAACGTGAAAACTTTAAATCATGGAAAATTTCATTTAACTTTCATTGATCATGTGCCCCGTTCGTTTATTTTGATCCCTATTATAGTTGTTTGATTTGTCATCACTGTTTCAAGCAAGAAATCGATTTTCATTAACCGTTCAGAGCATTTTTATTTTCACTAATTGCAACTCGCCGTTTTCATAACCTTTTTTTTCGGTGGTTTAGTTTACAAGCATTCTTACAAACATGGAGAAACCAGACGAGAGCAAGAGGATTGCATATCGGCTTGTGTTAACAGGAGGTTGGTACTATATTTTAAGTTTTATTTTGAAAAAGAGGTAATATCGATTTTAGTGTAATTATGCAATATGCATTTTTGTATGGTGTTGCCTCTGGAATTTTGATAAATATGGCACTTATTAAGTGTTGATGTTTTGTTCCTAAGGTCCATGTGGAGGCAAGACAACAGGTCAAGCGAGATTATGCACGTTTTTCGAAAACTTAGGCTGGAAGGTGAGTTTTTCTAAGGTTATCTTCTAGGTCTATTTTTAAATGAAACTGTTAAATTGTAGGTATTTCGAGTCCCCGAAACAGCTTCAGTATTATTGAGGTAAATATAGTTTTTTTAATATCATCTTTTTTTATATTGAAACGTGATAAATTAATTATCGTTACAGAATGAAAGAAAAAATCTGGATGTCTAACTAAAAATTAATTTATTAAATTTATTTATTGATAAAATCAAGGTTACGGTAGATATATACTATATCCGGTTTTTTTTTTCATTTCTGTAATGAAAAAAAGCAGATGAACCTTGATTGAATAATAGACAATTTAATTGGTGCAGTGCCAAGTGAAATTTATTGGCACAATCAGTTCTTGGCATTGATTATTAAGGGTAATTTCAATTAATAAATCTCATGACTGTATCGCCAAGCAAAAGCTAATTCGAGCTTCTGTTCGAGAACGGCAAATCCTCTACTGGGACGATGACGACATTATTTTATTAATTTTTTTATACCCCATGTAATGTTACGTAAATTTAGGTATATTTTCAATGAAGCAAGCAATTCATAGCGAAAATAAATCAATCTAAAGCGTTTAAAATTAATCTGTTCCATTAATTTTTTGCGCAGTAACAAGACGTAAAAATATTAATTTGCGAATAGATAAGGTCAGTTCGCTAAAATAATTCTTGAATTTTTATTGAGCATTGAAGTACACTTTTCGATTAAATATGAAAAATTATGTCTTATAAATGGCCGCTTCGGCTCTGTTAATCTTGGTTCTTTTCGTAACAGTTTCGGTTACAATTCGTCGGATTTCGTTTTTTAGGTCGTCAGATATTTGCGAAAGATGCAACAACGCACCACGGTAAAATTTGAGATCGGAGATGATTTGGGACACGGGTGGAGAATGAATTGAAAATTTGCAACAGGGGAATGATGAATGTTATCTTATTTACATCTTCTTCATATTCTTCTTTACATAATAACTAACCTAATAACGGCGTTTGTTCGTCTGGCAGTCCACGGAATATGAAGGACCCGTCTGGTCAAAGGTTCAAAATCAATGCTCATGAGGTCTTTTTAATGGTCCATGTTTCAGTTTCATGGGGGATATAGCACTATTGGAAAAACTGAGGTTTTATTATCTCTTTCTTTGTGTTGAGTGTTATGTCCCTATACTTCAAAATCTACAAAATTCGCATTGTATTTCCTGCCATTTCGCATCTTCTGACGAGTGTTACTGCCTATCAATCGAAATTAAAGGCCCAAGATAGATGAATTATATCACTGTCTTAAATTGCCCTATTTAACTGATATTTACATAATATTAGCAGTAGCTCTGTGTGCATCGTACTGAACAAAGTCGATCAGTGAGGTCATTAAGAGAGACCTATGATGAAATAAAGGTGAAAGTTAAAAGAGTCGGTCTAGAAATAAATATAGACAAAACATAGGTGATGAAAAAATGAACTAGGCAGCAAACAACTTGAAAACATCACAGGAGATATCAGAAGTAATATGAAGGATATTCAAATTATTTACTTCATGCAGTCTGCCCTAAAATCTAAACTTATGCAATGGAACCTGAAAGTTCAGACCAATAAAGCACTAATTCTGCAAGTAGTCACTTATAGCTGCGAGTCAGGAACCCTCACAAAGAAAACAGAAGAGATGCTTGCATTATTTGAAATAAGAGTACTCAGAATTTTTGGTGCTGTGAATGATAATGGAACATCAGATATAACTTTTAACTCAAGCGAATATATTTTTTTTTTTATTATTGTAGACTATGTGAGGATTCGGCTCAGATGGGCGTGGACTCCGACACATCGTCTTCTGGATAATCATAGAGGGTTGAATACGAGGTGACATAAATAGAAGCGACCAGGAAATTGTTGGTGCAGTAAATTAATTGCTGCTCGAGTTGTGGGGCAGTTTTCAGTGAGGAATCTTCTTGGAAGGTGTAATTGTTTTGTTTTGCAAATCTCGATTTAGCAATATTTTCACTAACCATGGCAATATTCTCACAGGAATTTGTTCTACGTTTATAGTCACGAAGTCTCAAATGCAATGTAGAAATTGACTCTACATTATTTAAAGTCCCTAATAAACATGTATTAGTGTGTAACAAAAGTTTTTTTCAGAACCAAGAGATCATTTTTGAGTAACTCTAGTTGTACCTCTTTGGTACCACGAGGAGTCTTTGGAGGCGAAAAATTACACATATCCAGTTTTTACCTTTGAATTGTTTTCCTCGCAAAAAGTGAGTTATGGGTTGGAACAAGTGGTAATCCGACGAATCGGGACTGTATGCTAGGTGCTGGAGAAGTTCAAAGTCCAGTTCGTTAATTTTTGAGATGGTCAGATTTGACGTGTGTGATCTTGCTTTGTCTTGGTGCAGGAAGACTTTTTACGGTTGGCCAAAGCTGGATATTCTCGATCTAGCATCAGGAACCGAGTCAAAGTGAATTATTTCTTCAAAATCGCACCAAAAATCTTCTAGACCTATGTCTCCCTTTTGGAACTTTTTGAACCAGAGTTCAAACCTTGACCTTTCCCCTTTACTTTGCAAATCTCACGATATGCATCAGTAGCTTTGAAGCTTTTTTTGAAATGATGTTTTAAAGTTCCTCTAATTTTGTTTTTGTTAAAAATCGTCAACTGAATATTTCGCAGTGGAATCACTTTAATGCTGAAGAAGGAATTTTTATTTCTGGTAACAAAAAGTTGAGATCGGATTAAACTTATCGGATGGGGGGATGACTGTTCTTGGAACATCTTCTCTTGAAAAAATTATTTTTTTCGAAAAAAGCGCCTGAACGACGGGCAAAGAGAGATTGAAAGTGTAGCAGGTGGTTTTCTCCTATTGGAACCAAGTACCCTGAGTGTATCCTTCAAATTATTGAAGAGTAATACTGAAAAAAATTTGAAGCGTGTCGACATAAGGCTGAGAATTAACCGTTACTGCGCGGCCTTGCTGTTTGTCGAAAAAAAAAACGGGGCGGTTATTCCAGATGCCGACATTGCAGCCCAAACTGTGAACTTCGGGCTATGCAGAGGCCTTTCATGTTTTTTTAAGGTTTTATCCACACCAGTAGCGACAATTTTGATTATTGACATGTCCATTAAGGTGGAAATGAGCCTCATCGGAGAATAAGATGTCGACTGCTGGAAATCGGTTCATCATTTCATCAGCGAATAAAAGTCTATCAGCGGGATTTTTGTGAAGGATGCGAAGCACCGACGATCTCGTCACATTAAAAGCAGGTGCGCGCTTTCGAGCCGATAAGTTTGTTTGTTGGACCAAAGGTACGTTGGCGCACGGGCGCTCTCCCTCTCTCAATGTTTTCATCGGTTCTCGCTGACCTATGAGCGGGGACGCGTTTATTTAACGTTGAACTAATTTCCTCAAACTTACGAACCAATTGCCTAATCAACGGAAGGCTTGGACATAGCTGAACATCGGGCAAATTGCAATGTTGTCAAAATCTACGGCGCCAATAGTTGTTGCGGTAATTCTGACGCACACAACACGAGCGCTCCTCTCGCGTGTAGCATTGCATGGTGATTAAATTTCCCTGAGCTGAAGTATCGTTTAAGACCCCACCTTCTACCAAATTTTCTACAGCACAGCCAAATATTAAAAACTCTTTGGACCACTCCGTATTTAACTATATATATCTGTATGCCAACTTTCTATGACTATTCTATATTAATGGCGATTTTATTAACTAACTCATATGAATAAAATATTCTTTTCAGTTAAAACGTTTTGATTCAAGGCACTTTATTATTGTTAATGAGATTGCTTTTTTGCAAGTACACAAGCTCTTATCGTCTATAATACCTAATTATTATAACTTTTCAAGTGCATGAGTGTTTGTATATACATATATGTTAGAAGTAATTAAGTTTCTTATCAATTATTTAAATAGATATAGTAAAACTGGGTTATAAGATATCTATTGCAATATTCAAAATCAGTATATTAAGAACCGGGACAAAAAGATAAAGCACTCCTGTTTTTTGGAATTTTTAAAAATTTTCTTCCATATTACACAGGCCAACAGTTTTGATGCCTGGATATTTGGAGCTGTTTTCATACGAATTTGATGCCCTGAATTTAAAATATGGCATTCATTTTTGCCTAGGAGCTCAAATTTTTAAGGTTCAAATCTCTGGTGAGGTCATTTAGCTGGTCCTGGTTGAAACGTTGATGAATTGATGACATCCCCTCATAATTACTGTCACCTTCATTAGTATACACAGAAGGGTGATCAGATGGACAATAGTTGTCCTCACAGAGCTCTAGTAGCTGGTGAAACGTTGGGATCGGCACTTCCTCTGAATGAGGGACCGGACGTCTTGTAGAGACTAAATCAGGCTAAGTCCACTTGCTACCGTTGTTTCGATTGATTCCAGTAATATTTATTAAGCACAAATAACGATCATCGAAGTGGTTATTGGGTTCTCTCCAAACCATCGCTACGAATTTTAGACTTTTTCTTTTCCCGGTAGTCCACTATCGTAAATGTTCTGTACAAGATTTACAGACCAGATGTGGTGCTCAGGTTTTATTGCTACCACCAATTCTAACACCAAAGTATCCAAGATAAGTACTCTTTACAGTACTAAGTTACTAACAGTTTTTCTGTTTTATTTTAACGTGTATTCTCCACATATTAACAAAAGACATCAGGGTGATTTACACAACTTCTACTTGAACTGATTTTATTTCTATTCAACAACACAAATACAACAATCTACAACACAGTACGTTTTGGGTTATTTTTTTAAAAACTCTTTCCTAAAAACAAATATCACGCGAGACCAACGTTGATCTACCCTGCACGGCGAGAACTCACAAACTAACCTCAACTCTAATTCAAGCGTTGAAGGTCACTTCAGTTACCGAAAAGGCAATGCTTATGCCATCTAGTGGGTTTTCTTTGAACTAACTCATGGCAAATATAGAGGAACTAATCCTTGTATAATAATTTTAGAACACCCATACTTGAATGTGTTGAATTGAAAAAAACATTGATAGATAAGTGGACGTATCAAAAAATGTAAATCAGATAGAGAAAAACTTTTTTTCCAGTTTTTATATTTAGATTTAGTGCCCCAAATATAGCCAAAATCAGTCAATCATTAAATCAGTAATCAATCAAAATCATATAGCTAAAAATCCTAGGCACCATTTTTTTTTCACAATGTTGTTCACAATGAACATGGTTGCGAGGAAACTGCTTCTGTTCTTTATGAGCATTTCTGAGGGACGAGCTAGTCTTCATTTTCTTCCTCTGAATATGTAAAACTGATTAAAGGACTCTTCTATCGTTTTTAATGTTGACGCGGCGCTTCAGATTGCACGTTTTTGTCTCTCTGTCAATACAGAGGGCCTTTCAGTCGTCTTATTCTGTCTCCATCCTTCACTTATGATGTACTTATCCGTACATCGAGAAATTTCTGAAATCGGCATTTTTCGCTTGTGCATTTTCAAAATTGTTATTTCTCACCAGACGCATTAAACATTTTGGACGTCCCATGATGGATTTATGTTCACTTCTGTAGAAGAAAGATAAGTAGATTAAATTGTAGGTTGAATAAAGATAAACAGACTGTATTTACAAACATTTCATTAATCTATATTATAAACAAACTGAAAGATGCTGCTTTGGTTTAGTAAATAAAATTATACAAGAAGAGATACATTATATTGAAGAATAATGTAAAAACATGCAAACACATAGACTGTAGTATCTTTTAGTCCAGGATCTACAGTTGTGGCCCGAGAAATGAGCCGTTATAATAAAAGACACTCTTTGGCAAATAAAGTTGTAATAGCGTACGACATTAGTACAATAACTGTATAATATAAATATATAACAAAAAAGGGAAAACATAATATCAAACTTAGTTTTTAAAAAATGCTGTAAACATAATATTAAACAAAAATGTAGAGAAAAGAACATGAAAACGAGTTTATTAAAATAGAGTCATAAAATTTATAAAGGAGTAAATATTGTTTCTTGGCGTTTTGCTGTTAATTTATCGACACATTTTGTTTATTTCAAGCGTTAAAATTAAAAAAATAAATAAAAGCACACTTTATCGAATAATAATTTTGTTAGAAATGAGTCGTAACGTCCATTGTACAGCTGCTGAAAGAGTGCAGATTTTAACATTGCGGAAATAAGCAGTCACTAAGGGAAATTGCAAGAATTGTCGCCCGTTCAAAAAAAATGGTGAAAAATGCCATGAAAACAACCAGCGATAAAACAAAAATAAATTTAATAAGGTTCTAATGAAGGGCGATATGTTATCGATGGCAATAAGACCACCCAACCAATAATTGCTACCAAAACATAGTCTTAAAGCTGTAAAGCATGGAGGCGATAATATAAAGCTGTGGGCAGCTTTTTCATGGTATAGTGTAGGTCCAATTTACTGGATTAAAAAAAAAAATGGACCAAAATAAGTACATCCACGTTCTTCAGGGGGTCATGATACCTTTTGCAGAATAAAATATGCCGCTGGTATCAAAATATCAACAGGATAATGATTCGAAATATACTGCTAGGAAAACGAAACAATTTCTTAGTGAAAATAAAGTGGATTAATTGCCATGGCCTTCCCAATCGTGGCCTTCCAACTTGTGGACTTACTTCAAGAATGCTGTGGGTAGCGGGAAACAAGCTTGAACTTTGGGAGGTGATTAAAAAATAATGGAAAGCTATACCATTAGAAGTGTATCAAAGACTTGTAAACTCTATGCCCAAAAGATGCGCCGAAATAATAAAACACAAAGGTCATAAAACTAAGTATTAAATCTTCAACAAAAAATGTTATTTAGTACTCTTGTTAACTGTTAATTAGTATGTATTGTGCTTGTTTCTTGGTTGGCTCTATTTTTATGACCACGTTTTCATGTTCTTTTTTCTAAATTTTTGTTAAATATTGTTTACAATTTTTTTTTACACCAAGTTTGATATTATGTTTTCCCTTTTTTGTTATATATTTATATAATACAGTTATTGTAGTAATTACGTCTGCTATTACAACTTTATTTACCAGTGTATTTTATTGTAATGGCTCTATTTCTCTGGCCACCACTGTATGTTTTCATACAAATTTATTTTGTCTCCTTCAAAGTAATCTCTCGATGCAATACATTTATTTAGCAGCTTTCGATGAATATCAATACGGCGCCTAGTATGAATTTCGATAAAATCGTGTAGCACTTCTCAGTGTTTACTAACTTTTTAAGATATACTACTGATTATGCAGTATTCAATCAGGTCAAGGAAAAAGTAGATATAGAGAAATATGTTTAATCATCTGCAAATTAAGCTATTCACTTTCTTAATTCCTTGAGGTACATCAGTAATATTTTTGATTAAAAAAACTACAGCTAATTTTTAACTTCTTGTCCAGGCCAAAATTTTATTTACCTTAAAACTATGGATATAAAAGATATACAGTTTGTAAGAAACGACAAAAATAAATGATGTGATTTAAAATGAAAGGATTTTTGTAACATATATATAATATAGAGACATATATACATATCTTCCTAATAATAATTGAGATGGCTTAACGGTAATTGCTGTAACTGGGCTGATACAGTTCAGCCAACATAGCTTGGCTTCCGAGGTTTGGATGCGCAGTAGCCTAACGCCCGAGAGCTCATTCGAAGCAGTGCATTCGTGTTGTTAACATCGGTTACATTCGAGGAACTCTCCGTTCTCTGTCTCTGTTAGACAGTGATCCTCTCACTCTGTCTTTTGCGCATCTCAGAGGCCAAGCTATGTTGGTTGAGCTGTAGTTTAACGAGCATGGAGGCGGCTTCCAATCATTGCAGCTTTAACTATCTGGAAATAAATGTAACCCTGAACACTCTAAATTCATTACATTGGTATTTACTTATTATTTGTTACTTTAAATTTATCAGATCGGTGTAAATCATACTTTAATATGAGGCTGTTCACATACTTAACGAAAGATACTCCTTTAACACCAATTATGACAACAATGATAACAATCGACATCAGTTCAAATAGAGATGCTCTACATCACTTCAACAATGAGAATATCGGCCATTAATTAAATATCAAACTGGGTACTGTTCCTGACACTGAGTGGAGAACGCGCAACAGTGCCAGCTTCGGGTATGAACGGGGTATCAAGGGAAAACCGCACGAGATACCCATCCAAAGAGCTAATAAAACATAATGAATATCCTACGGCGTAACCTCTAGTACTGAGTTGTGCAATCGGTACAAAGGGAGAACGCACGATGTACCCGCTCCTGATACTAGAATTGCAAAACAACATTTTACCCAATCCATGGCATTGAACGGAAAACCGCGCGACAATACCATTAATATTTCTCTCAGCTAAATTACAAATCATGTGAATAAGCTGATGCCACTACTCGGACAATGTGTGGATATTCACTTAAATAGAAATCATTTAATATTGATCAAAACATTAATCTGTTTTAAATATTATTTAAAATGAACAGTAAAAGATTTAGTTCAATTGTGCTTGAATATTTGGCAATAATCAAAACAGTATTCCGTGAGAAAAAGAAATATAAGTAATCTTTAAATACTTCTCAAAACTACTAAAATCAATAGAAGACAAACAAATATATATATATATATATATATATATATATATATATATATATATATATATATATTATTATTATTATTATTATTATTATTATTATTATTATTATTATTATTATTATTATTATTATTATTATTATTATTATTATTATTATTATTATTATTATTATTATTATTATTATTATTCACGTGTAGGCCCTGGTGGACCACGCGAAGTACAATTAGAGGCGTTTGTTGTTATTAGCCTTCCTTTGAGCCCATACTAATTTCATTCTTTCGCTATGAGCTTTTTTCCTTTCGTCAGACCAAGTTGTTCCAGTCTTCCCACATTTCTCTCTCTGGCCAACCTTCCAAACGTTAACCTTGTGTCTGAAACAGCCTCTATCCTGAATTTCACTTTGTGTAATATTTGCTGATCTTAGGTCCTCTTTAATTGCCGCAATCCATTTAATTATTTCTACTTTAGCTCTACTCCTATTTTCATAAAATTCGACTATTTGTCTAGTTAGCCTACTCGGATTCATCCGTTTGATGTGTCCGTAAAACTTAAGTCTTCTTTTTCTCATATCGCTATGTATATCTGTGTATTGTTTGATTTCTTGGTTTTCTCGAAGTCGGTATGTTGTGCTATTTATTTGTTTGGGGCCTAGGATTTTTCTTATGATTTTTCTTTCCTTCTTTTCAATGTCCTCGATGTCCCTCTTTCTATTCAAAATGAGTGTTTCTGCAGCATAGACATTCTGGCTTAATAACCGTGTTGTAATGTCTCAGTTTTGTGTTTTTAGATAGGCATTTTTTTTTGTAAATATTTTGTGTAAGTCTCAATGCCGTTTCCATTTTTTGACATCTACCCTTATTGGCCGCTTTTTCCAACCCATTTTCCATGATTATTTCACCCAAATATTTGAATTGAGAGACTCGTCTGATGTTACCATATTTTGTTTTTAGAAATGGTGTTCTTAGTCCGTTGCAGGTCATGTATTGTGTCTTTTCAAAGGAAATTTGGAGTCCTACCTTTTCTGCTGTTTCTTTTAAAATTTCAATCTGTTTCTGTGCCGTTAATACATCTTGAGCTAAAATTGCTAGATCGTCAGCAAATGCCAGACAATCAATTTTGATGTTGGTTCTCCCCAGTTTAATGGGCTGGTCAATATTCAGTGCCGACTTTTTTTCAGGCCACTCCTGTATTACTTTTTCTAGAACACAGTTAAATAAGAGTGGCGATAGTCCATCCCCTTGTCTCACACCAGTTTTAATTTTGAAAGGCTCTAAGATGTCACCCATGAATTTAACTTTTGACCTCGTGTTAGTTAACGTTGCTTTAATAATTGCCAGCGTTTTCAGATTTAGTCCTTGTTCTTTCAAGATTCGGAATAAAGATTCGCGGTCAATAGAATCATATGCTTTTTTGAAATCCACAAATGTACAGACGAGATTTTTATTGTACAGTTTTTGATGCCTTAGAATCAACTTTAGATTCAGGGTCTGTTCAGGGCAGGATCTGCCCGGTCGAAAACCTGCTTGATATTCACCAATGTTCGGTTCTAACTGTCCCTGTGCTCTGTCTAGTAGACATTGAGATAGAATCTTGTAACAAACTGGGAGAAGAGATATTCCTCTATAGTTGTTTACATCCGTTCTATCTCCTTTCTTATATAGTGGATGGATTAGAGCATCTTTCCAGTCTTCCGGAATCCGTTCAGTTCGCCAAACTTCTTGTAGAATTTTGGTTATTTCCTTGATTGCACCTGGACCAGCGGATTTCAAAAGTTCAGCAGTGATTCCATCTTCACCAGAAGCTTTGTTATTTTTAAGCCGCTTGATTTGCCTAATTATTTCCTCTTCATTCGGTGGTAATGAATCTGGGTTTGTTTGTTTAGGGTTTAGTGTTGGTAATTTGTTTAAGGGCTCAGGACAGTTTAGTATTTGTTGAAAATATTTCGCAAGTTCTTTGCAATTGTCTTGGTTATTTAGAGCTAATTGTCCGTTTTCCTTTTGGAAGCAAAGACTTTGCGGTTGATAGCCTGTTAATTTAGTTTTAAATGTTTTGTAAAAGTTTCGGGTGTTATTTTTTTGGAAATCTTTTTCTATTTCATTAAGTTGATTGTTTTCATATTTTCTTTTAGTTTGTCTAATTAGCTTCGATGTTTCTTTTCTTACTTCCAAAAAGATGTTATAGTTTATTGCTGTTTTTTGACTGTTCCAATCTTTGAATGCTTTACTTCGGCTTAATACTGCTTGCTCGCAAACTTCATCCCACCACGGATATTTTCTACGTTTTTGTAAAGGGACCAACTTTAAGGCCGTTTTAATAATTTTTTGTTTCAATTCTTGCCAGTTCTGTGCTGGTTGTTTATCAAGCTCTTCTGTTAGGGTTGGTTTTATTTTCGTTGGGTCAAACTTTGGTATTAGCAGCCTCTTTTGAATAAGTTTTCGAGGTTTTAAGCTAAGTTTGATTCTAGTCAAGTAGTGATCCGTGTCTATGTTAGCTCCTTTCCTGACTTGAACATTCAAAATCTCTTTATAATAGGGGTACGAAATGGCAACATGGTTAATTTGAAATTCACCCATGTACGTGTTTGGGCACCTCCAGGTCTTTTTTTTTATATTTTCTTCTTAAAATGGGTTGACATTATTTTTAGATTAAACTGCGAACATAGTTCAACCAATCTTCTACCATTATGGTTAGTCCATTTATGAGCGGGAAAACTGCCGACTGTTTTCCTGTATATATATATATATATATATATATATATATATATATATATATATATATATATATATATATATATATATATATATATATATATATATATATATATATATATATATGATAGAGCTTTAAATACATCTCAAAACTAATATAAATCGATAGAAAACAAAATTTTTTACTTTGTTATCTATCACTTTTATTACTTCACATTTTTATTATATACACAAGTGTTTGAGAATGTAAAATCGTTTTACTAAACTATAGTCACAAATTTTGTTTAAAAATAAAATTGATAGATAACAAAGTAAAAAATTGTTTTATTCCTTTTTAAAAAATGATCTATCACAAAGTAACGGACAAATCAATCAGTAATTAGAAAACAAAGTTTTCAGTGACAAACTCACCCTTGGAATTACTCCGGAACGACACGACATGGCACTTGTTCACAGTATAAATGAAACTGTTGGTTTCTAATACTGAAATGAACTCATTTCTAAAGATGCCCCACCTTTATCGCACATCGAGCGGTTAACTACCCTTAAGTATTTTCGAAGCTTTTAAGTGGCCCCTATACCTGCAACTTGGTTGCAAACTTGTCATGTTGCAAACAAAGTTGAACGTCTGTGGACAGGTTGTAATTGCACCGAAATCAAAAAGTTTTAATTTTTAGTAGGAGCAGCCTAATGTTGGCAACCATGTTGCAGTGTCTATGTCATTTTGAAACTCTAATAAGTAGTAAAATAATTGGAATCTTAATTGTATACACAACAAAACAATTTATACGACAACTTCTTTTTATAAACTGATGTTGCTGGCTGGGCACTTAAAGCGGCCACTAGACCTACGACTTGGGTTGCCAACCAAACCAAACCATGTTGCAAACTTGTTTGCAACAGACCATGCAACCTTACCAGCAACATCAGTTTATAAAATGTTGTCGTATAAACTATTTTGTTGTGTGTACAATTGAGATTCCAATTATTTTACTACTTATTAGAGTTTCAAAATGACACAGACGCTGTAACATGGTTGCCAACATTAGGCTTCTCCTACTAAAAATTAAAACTTTTTGATTCCATTGCAACCCTCGTTGCAACATGGTGTTGCAACATGACAAGTTGGCAACCAAGTTGCAGGTCTAGGGGTCGCTTAAGGGTTGTCGAAGCTTTTAGATACGATAAGCGAACTCATATTAATAACCCAATGTCAATAAAACGAAAAAATGAAATGTAGACGTCATCCGATCCAATGTGATGTAACAAAAGATCGGTACATTAAACAGACATATTTCTTACATTTGTATGCTAAAATCGTTTCATTTCGTTTTATTTGAGATGAAACCGAGGCCGAGAAAATATTTACTAAACAAAAAAAAATCTTACAAGTTATACAAAAAAATATACATATTCCTACTAAAATGGTACTAACTGGATGAAAATACAGTATTTATATCCAAAAGAATTAAGTTATTGACCTCTAAGTAAAAATAAAAAACAATATTTTATATATTTTTTTATTCAATCGATACCTAATTGAAAATAACGGGGTAATTCATATTTTATTCCACAAAAAAATATATATACCCTTCAGTATATTTTAAATAAATGCAACAATAATTGAAATTTAATATTTTATTGGGCTGCCTTCATTTTCTAAAATATTTTTTAGTCTATTGGGTATAGATCTTATTAATTTTTGTAAATATTAGATAGGAATATTATCCCATTCTTCCAGCAGGATCCCTTTCAGGTCATTCTAATTTTTAATTTTTTGTTTTCTAATGCGGCGATCTAAATAATCTCATAAATCTTCTATAGGGTTTGTATCGGGGAACTGAAGTGGATAATTAAGTTGATGCCGAACATGGTACAGTAACCACTCCTTAACAATGCCGCTGGTATATTTTGGGTCACAGGCTTGTTGAAAAACCCATGGTTCTTTTAAACATATTTTGGGAACCGAGGGGATTAAATTATCTTTTAATATGTCCAAATAACCAAAACGATCCATGGTGGTATCTATAAAAATCAAATTTCCTACCCCAGCCGCTGTCATACATCCCCATACCATTACTGAACCGCCACCGTGTTTCACCGTTGGAATAATATTTTCTATTTTCAGTTGTGTATTTATCTTTCTCCAAACTCTTTGCTTCCCGTCATATCCACATAACTTGTTCTCGTGCTAAATCTTGCTAATTAAACTTGCTCTCGTCACTAAAAACTACAGTGTTACAAACCGTGCCATTTTTCTTTAAATATTGTTTTGCAAATTCTTTTCCTTCGGTGAACTTCAATAATTAATGGTTTCTTTCATGGAATACTGCTGTTAAATCCAGATTTTCGTAGAACCAGAAATTACGCAGAACGTAATTGTTTCTGGATGAACATTAATTCCTGTTCTATTGTTATTTCGATAGTTTCGTATTAACGTTTGCACACCAGATTTTGATCTTGATACAAGTTTGATAGTCATTTGATAATGTTGATAATCATTTCACGCATTTTATACTTCTAATTTCTAAATTTATTACATGTCAAATAACTTCAAGAGTCGGGCATAAACTAATCGCAAAATTCATACAGATCACCAAAACAATTTCAACATGGTCGGCTATGGAAAAACAAGCCTACATTTTTACTCGTATATATACTTTTTATTTACGACTGATGGATAAGGGTTTTCTTTTTATTTCCAGGAATATAGAAATGAAAGAATTAACAATTAATATTTTAATTGTATTTGTTTTTATAAGTATGGTATTTCATATTTAAGGTTTATTTTAAAATATATGAATAGGATTTTGAAAAATGCCATTTTCAAAGGGGAGTATGAATATATTTTTGTATAACTGTATATCATATTAAACTGATTAAGAAATAGATAGCATCAGAAGAGAACACTGGAAAAAGCTTATCGAAGACATAGTATATGACCTGTACGGCTAACGGTTTCTTAACGGCAACCAGCCTTTTACCAGTTTTTGATGTTCAATAGTTCTTCAGTATCTCTTACGTTGTTCTGCCACCGTATCTTTGGTGGTCTACGTCCGATTTTGTTATCCACTATTCGCCTCTTCACGATTCTTCTTGGTATTCGACTTTCTGGTATTCCTGTCACGTATTCTGCCTATCTGAATCACTGAACACTAACATAGTTTACAATATCCAGATCTTTGTATAATTGTTAAAGTTCGAAGTTGATCCTCCGGTTCTTTGGGAGGAGGCTTCATGGCACGCAATCATAAGTGAATACTGGTCGAATAATTGTTTTATAGATCTGGACTTTGGTCTGGTCATTTTGTATCAGTTTAGACCTTAAGACATACTGCAGAGAGTAAGTATTATTATTACTCTCTTTTAACTCCTGAAATATGGAGAAAACACGTTACATAAACGGATATTAAAACTTTTCGTACGTACTAACGATTAGGAAAGACTCAAGTGCATGGAAACAAAGCTTAATATTGCCCATTTTTAAAAACGAGACCTATGGGTTCAACTTTGAACACTACAATGAAATGTTTTAATTTTAATTTATTTTTAATGCAAATATTTGGGGTGAGCTATCACATCATCGCCGTACTACTGTTTTCAAAAAGTTTTAAGAAATTTTAAACAAAACACAAACTATTTAACTGAGGTAGCCGATACTTGATGGAAATTCATTTTAAATAAAAAACCAAGATTAATATCTAAATTTCCACTATATTTAAAACTTGTACGTATGACAATTGTTTCGACACACAGTGTCTTTTTCAAATACTTATCTTTTTCAAATACGTATTTGAAAAAGACACTGAGTCGAAACAATTGTCATACGTACAAGTTTTAAATATAGCGGAAATTTAGATATTAATCTTGGTTTTTTATTTAAAACATAAACTCTTTATTTAATAATTATAGTTTATTGTGTCTCCTTTAAAATAGTTCCCTTGTATTGTAATACATTTTGTGCCAACGAATTTTCCAATCGTCGAAACATCTGTTATTATCCGAAAATATGTTACATATCACATATACATGGAAATAACCTTCAGCTTTATTCAACGAACTGGTAACTTCATCCGGGAAGTACAAAACTTCCCGGATGGAGTTCTATCAGATGAATAAGGAGGTTATGTTGAATGTTTGCTAAAAACCCGAGATTGCGCGATATCGTAGTGCAAAACGTACGAATTTCTATTTGAACTGATTGCTAATTTGTTTTAGTATTCTACTGATATATCAGAGTATTTTACTGATCATTACATCCTTGCTATTTTGCTTACGACGACCTCTTAATAAAAACAAAAACAATGACGATCACGCCTCTATCTATACTTTCGTAGCCTCTATCTATGGTTTCGTAATTTTTACTTCTATTTTTATTTGTATATTTGGATAGCTTCGCGGACCCCAGGTTAGGAAACTCTGGTCTGGACAAAACCTTTCTTGGACGAGCAAGCTAAGTGAACTGTTTTGAAACCAGCACAGATTCCCATCAAATATCCACCAGTGCTTTTAGTCATTTTTTTAAATCATAATGAGTAAAACACTTGGTATTTGTTTCATAATATATTAAAGATATTCTCTGACATGTTTCGGTCTCGCGACCGTTTTCAAAAAGAGTTATGTATAAACTAAACTAAAGTTTCGAAATTATATCTAATGGAGGGCGGTTTTTTTTAGAGTGTCTCCTTTAATTTATGTCACTTTCAATAATTTTGGTATTTCTGAAGTCTAGCTGAGTGTTTGTTAGGTTTTTACCGTCGTAAATGTCTTTTTTTATTTTCTGCTTTTATTGCAGCTATGTATTAATTTGGTATTATTGGTGTTAAAAAAAAAACTGGTTCTGGTCTAAACAAGGTTCAGCAAAGCCCTTCTTTCTTTGATTATGTAAAATTGAGTATTTATGTTCTTTTAGCCTATCATTTTGCCCGTTTGGCCTATATAGCGTCACACATATTACATTTTATTTCGTTTACTCCCGATTTGTCACAAAATTTTGCTCTTTCTTTGTTATTATTTAGCATCGATGCAAGATTATTCTTATTAACAGAGATAACATTAGTATTTTCTTTTTTTAAATTATTAGTGATTCTGGAGCTTAATTTATGAATATAGTTTATAGCATGCAAATTTTTAGAATCTTTTTCGGGTGTTTCGACATAAAAATATTTGCTGTTTTTTTTCTTAATTTTGTTTTTTATCATTTTATCTATAATACTGGGCTCCATATAATACTAGATATCCATTATTCTTTGCGATATTTTTGAATATTTTAAGTTCTTTTTCATAATTGTCTTTTTTAAGTGGAATCGTTATAAGTGCGTGGGTCATACTATGAAAGGTGGACATTTTTACATTCTATGATTGATTTGAACTTTCGTGAATGGTTGTATCGGTATAAGTGGGTTTTCTAAATATTTCGAATTCTAATTTAATCGATGTTCTTATTATTTTTAAATCTAATAAGCTTAAAGAATTATCCGTCTCTATTTTTATTGTGAACTGGTTTTTTGTGTTTACACTATTTGTAGTACTATTACACTATTTGTATTGTGGTCACTGTCATACTAACTCAATTGAAACTATTTTTTAAATATCAATCTTTGATCACAGCGCTAGATTCACCATAAATAATTCACCATACATATTCACCATACATATACATATACATATACATATATACATATACATATACATATACATATACAGATACAGATACAGATACAGATACAGATACATACATACATACATACATACATACATACATACATACATACACATACAAGGTGAGTCTCACTGACAACAGGACTTTTTAAAATATCTATTTCTAGTAGTGCCATCTTTTGACGGAGATAAGCGTTGGAAAGGTGCATACTTCACTGACGTTTTGACAAAATTTCATGATATTTGGATCCTTAGAAGCCAAGTTACCGTACTTAAAGTGTCAGTGTTTATACACACCAAGGAGTTATTCTCCTTGTGCATCATTCCACCTGGTCAAACGATCAATGCTGTGTTTTGTCTTGGTGTTATGAAAAGTCTGTTGTGGCGTATTCGTCGTGTGTGGCCACAATATCATTAACAAGGCTGCTGGGGCTTGTTTCGCAATAATCTTTGAAAAGTTTATTTGCCGATTAAAGAACAGCGTTATGCCGACATTGCAGCCATTCAAAAGGCGTCAATCGCCATCCTGAAGGACATATCTTAGGCAGTGCTCAAAAATACATTCGTCAATCCAATTGACAATGCAAAACGTTGTATTGACGCGGAAGGCAATAATGCAGAATTTTTGCCGAAAAACCAAATATTTTATAGATAAAACACAACACAAACTATTATCCAGACGGTCTAGAAATAAATCGAGACAAAACATATGTGATGGAAATGAACTAATTGAAGAAGAGAACAGAACTGGACAACCGACGATGACAACATTCAAGTTGTGAATGTATTTAATTCATTGGAAAGCAAATTAGACGAAAACATCACATGATAAATCAGAAATTGTATTATGTAAGGTAATAAAACTACTCACAGCTTGTAGTCTGTCCTGAGATCATTCATACAAAGAGATAAATTCATACAAAGAATCATAATAGTCAAGGTCTATAAAGGTTTCATTCGGCCAGTAGTCGCTTATGGCTGCGATAGGTGGATCCTCACAAAGATAATAGAAGACATTCTTGCACTGTTTGAATGAAGAGTACTCAGAGTTTTTTGTGTTGTGAATGTTAATGAAAATTGGAAGATCCGGTATAATTTTAAACTCAAGCAAATATGCAAATATTTGGATATTGCAGAGTAGTGAGGGTCCAGGTATTCAGATTGACGGAATACATGGCGAAAATGCTAGAAAGTCTGTGTGGGTAACAGCATAACAAGGAAGACTAAAGACACGGCAAGATAATGTAAGAAGAGATGCTGAAGACCTAATCCACATCAGAAACTGGCAGGGGACTGCTAGAAAACCATCCGAATGGATGCGAAGTTTATAAAAGGTTGCTCACTGACGGGCTGATGCTTGTGGTTCGGCGGCATCTGATCATGCCTATAGTTTGAACACGTGAACATTCATTGGAAAACAAAATTGCACGCAAATGATTTGCTAATTATTTGTTGACAACTTTTTTAAATTACGCGAAACGATTTTTTTCCACCTAGACAAACAAGTGTGCTTTTTTACGAAATGTTTTTATGTTCATGTACGTGAAATCGCACATGCATGTCCTACATCCAGCCCATCAACAAAAAAAAATGTTTTTCAATATGGTTGACGCGAGCAGCTTAAATTAGAAATTCTCGAATTTTTTTCATCACAATAGTACATATTTAGAGTATTTGGACTTTGGAAAAAAAACAGTATAAGTCAAAATAGAATCTCAACAAACCGATGGAACAAAATATTCTTTTTATTTGGTTGTTTCAATGGTATTGTAAATATTATTGCTTGTATATCAGTATTTAAGTTCATATAAATGACGTAAAAAATAATAAAATAATCATCTGTCTCCTGAAAAATTCGGTATTTTGATTTATACTATTTTACCCTACTGCTCTAGATATACTAACTGTACTACCACATTTAATATGTGTACTCATACTTATAAGTAATGTTGTTTTTTAATACTGTACAAAATTATTTTTTAATTAGATTTTCAGATTTAATCTACAATATGATCCCCATCGTGATTAACAATCTTCGCCCATCTTTCTTGATAAACTTTTTGTAAAATGGGGCTGATTTTGAAGCAAAATATTCTTCGACTACAGTTTTGATAACTGTCGCAGTAGGATTTGTTTTTCGACGAAGAAAATGTTCTATAGATCTCTAAAAGTGGTAATCTGATGGTCCAACATCAGGACTATAAGGTGGGTGAGGTAGCACATATATATATATATATATATATATATATATATATATATATATATATATATATATATATAAGCACTGCAGAATAACACTGTTTCGATTAATCATTCTTGGACGTTTTTGAATCAAAGCCCACGCAGCGGGCAGAATGCGACCCCCCTTCCACCCGAGGTTATTTTCTAAAATAAACCCGAAACTACACATCAGGTAGATGGGGCAATGATCTCCTGCGACACCATTGTCTTCTCTTCCTAGGTGTTTCCGCAGCTCGATCCACGACGACGATTTCGGATAGAACACTTCGCGCCACTCTCCCCTGCAAGACAAGTAAACAAAGGAGGGTGAATCTTAAGATAATATTTTATGTATGCCATAGCCGAACTCACTTAAGGTGGTTCAGCTATATATCATTTTACTTACGTATTTTGTTTACCGTATTTTGTTGCTGATTCCTGTTCCTGCAATTTCTTTATTTTTCCCAAGAGCAGGGCATGGTAGTCCTATGTGGTATATCCAACGCTGGAAGAAATTACGAAATGATCCCTCGTTGGACGCAGTCAGCCTAGTCCCCCAACAATTGTAGTTTCGGCCTTCTACGCCTTCTGCCACCCCGTTTTGCGATTTCCTTCGGACGAGAGTCCGTCTGCTGTCGCAGTTCTTGATTGGGATGAACAGCAATCTTCAGGAAGACCTTTTCTCTTTCCTCTCGGATGCACTGATGTAAGGGAGTCTATCCTGTCTTTCGATGTATTTGGTCGTTTCGCACGAACCATAGGGCACCCAGAGCCCGTCTCACTAGTCTGTTTTCCATTTGCTCTAGTGATTTGATGCAGCATTTTGCCGCGTAGTCCCATGCGATAGATCTGTACATCAAGACGCGTCTTACTAATAATCTGGTCATTAAAAGTTTGTGTTTCAACCCTAATTTGCTATTTCTGCAAATTATAGGGCCGATCATAAATACGATCTAAATACTTCACCGTATCCTGCCAGGTCACATCCTCGCCTTCAATCTCCAGCGGTCGACTCGCTCTGCATCTTCGATGATCGACATGCTTAACCTGTATCTTGGTGATAATCACCTTGATCTTCCAGGCTATCAACCACTCCATCAGATTGTCCAGGTGTTCCTAAACGTATCCGATGGCGTAGTTTGGTCGTATCGATCTGGCCATAATGGCTGTATCGTCGGCGTTTAGGACTATTTTGGTGTTATTCCACCTCGGAATATCACTGGTGAATATATAGCACTGCTCCTTGCGGCACCCAGCCTCCATGAATCTTCTTGCTGATCTGACGTCGCCCATTTTAACGGAGAAACTTCTGCTTCTTAGGTACGAGTCAGTCAGCTCGGTTATCCACTCAGGAAAACTTATCTCTATCATCTTGTAGATATCATCAATCTCGATCACAGGCCCAGGCCGAGCCTCATACGCCCAAGCAACCTCCCCCGCCTAAGAGCCCATCGTGCCATATTACGTCGAAAGCTATTTCGACATCGAGTAGGACGATTGCCGTTCCGCATCTTCTTGTTATTCCTTCTGCAACGTATTCAGTCACGTTCAGAAGTTGATCTTCAGATCAAAGCCATGTTTAGTTTATCAAATAAAGTACAATGATAATTAGGTTTTATAACCACTTGTGGTTTTATTAGGATTCAGAACCTTATGTGAATAATTCCTATAAATTTCCACTACACTCACAGTAATATTTTTTTTAGGGTAAAGACCAGGTTTGGACCAGGGTGGTTGTCCTGGTGTTAACCATTGGCTTTTATTATATAGATTGCTGCTGTAAAGGATCCACTTGCAGATTCTTACATTGAATTTTGTTTTCACCTGAAACGTATGGAACTTTCCATTCCTTCTCTTTGCTCTTTGTTCACTTGCTTTAAACGCCGCAGTATTGTGGACCATGAAGTTTTAAACTTTGAGGCGAATTCCTATTTCTTTCGAACCTCAAAGCATCAAATGTATCATATCGAATTTATCCATTTTTAAAGAGTTCACTTAATTTTTTTCAAGATTTAGCTATAAGCACGTTAAATAACAACATATTTAAGAATATAGGTTTATATTAAGTTAAATTATTGTCACTAGATGGCAATATTTTCAAGATTAAAAAAAAAACGATATTACTTATTGGTACACCTTAGCCTGTGGTTATATATGTGT
This sequence comes from Cosmopolites sordidus, assembly GCA_031761425.1. Taxonomy (NCBI): domain Eukaryota; kingdom Metazoa; phylum Arthropoda; class Insecta; order Coleoptera; family Curculionidae; genus Cosmopolites; species Cosmopolites sordidus. The sequence goes on from JARFXV010000001.1 coordinate 324,589, forward strand.
GAAAGATATTCTGAAGCCATATTAAAATATGTTTTTTTTTCAGCGGCGGTATAAAATTCAGCGATTTGAGTGAGGAGGAAGGTAAGCCTAAAATGTTCTCTCCACTGAATCCTTTTAAACATTCACGTAATTCTAATTTAAACTGTACGAAGTTGCATAAGTGTGTAGGGTTTCACCTTCATATGAAAATATAAACAGAACTGCATATACCAAATATTCGTATTTTTTCATTTTGAATATTGCTAATAGCACATGGCAACAAATTTATACTTTTTTGAGGTAACATTGAGGAAAGTAGATGTAAATGAAGTATTTTGAAGTCCTAAATCCGAATAAATCCAACATAGATGGGTTCCAGAGTTCCTGGTATCAAACTTCCATCGTCCTGATGTCCTGATGAAACCTCTCTCCTTGTTCGTCCTTACTGCATTCAAAATTTCCGTAAAGAAATCCAAATGAGAGTGTAAAAAATGCATTTTTAAGGACATGCGACATCCTAGTATTTCACAGGCTTTCAAGATTTCATTTATAAGGTTTTTATAGTTTTCATCTTTCTTGTTGCCCAGAAATCCTTTCACTACACTTACAAAACACTGCCAAGCTGCCAATTCCTTTTTATTTAATTTTTCATGAAAATGGAAGTCACCTAGAAGCTTAAGCATCACTTAATTGAAGAAATATTTGTTTTATGTACTTGAAACCATTACCTTCTTGGTCCATGGCTTTGACAAAGTTTTTCATTAGTTCAAGCTTAAATACGGAGAGGCGAAAGAAGTTCTATGTGGCCAATCTCTCTTATTGTAATGTTCTTTCGTTGCCCTACTATCCCATAGACACAAAAAACAGCAATTTGTAAAACTCCCTTGAGATCCTAGTAATACATTATCTCAAAAAAGTATCGGGAATTGGACAATAAAACACAAAATGTTTATTATTTATCCAAATTTATTGTATCGCTCTGAAAGTAGACCCCTTTCCAAATACACTTATGCCAACGAACAATCCAGTTGTTAAACTCATTTTCCGGAATCGACTTCAGTTCTCGCCGCGAATTCTCTTTTACCAGGTGTGTCGGTAATTACTTTCCACTTTTTGCAACAGATTTCACTAGCCATAAGTGTGCAGTGTTTTGATTTGATACATATGTCATTTTATTCTACCGACATTAATCTCAAAATTACACAAGTTACGTTCCGCCAAAACAACAGCGTTATAGATTTATAATTTTTTGAAAATGTCGAGTTTTGTGCCCGAAAACGTGCATTTGCGGCACGCATTACTTTTCTTGTTTCATAAAAAAAAAGCCGCTGAAAGTCATCGTTTGCTGGTAGAGACTTAGGTGAGCACGCTCCAACCATAAGAACATGTGAAAGGTGGTTTCGACAATTCAAATGTGGTGATTTCAACGTTTAAAACAAAGAACGTCCTGGTGTGCCGAAAATGTTTAAAGATGCAGAATTGCAGGAGTTATTGGATGAAGACCCAACTCAAATTCAAAAACAATTGGCAGAAAAGTTGAATGTGAGCCGAGTCGCAATATGTGAACGATTACAAACGATGGGAATGATCCAAAAGATGGGAAGAGGGGTGCCACATGAATTGAATGACAGCCAATTAGAAAATCGAAAAATCGTCATTAAAATGCTGCTCCAAAGGTATGAAAGGAAGTAATTTCTGCATCGAATATTAACGGGTGATGAAAAATGAATTTATTTCGAAAACCCCAAACGAACAAATGGTTATCACCTGATGAAGCCGGCCCATCGACTACAAGGCCAAATCGCTTTTGTCGCAAGACCATGCTCTGTATCTGGTGGGATCAGGTTGGTGTCGTATATTATGAACTGTTGAAATCTGGAACAAACTAAATGACAGATGACGTTCAAACTCCGTGTCAGTATAGAGGACAGTTGTGCCTATTTAGTGATAAAAATAATTTTCACAGTCCCTTTAAGAGGGCTTTTCAAATAATCCATTTTATATAATACATTTTCTTACTGTAAATTTTAATATTGTAGTTTCGTATTTGAAAAAGACAATGTGTGTAGAAACCATTGTTATGCAAATTTCTAAATATAGTGAAAATTTAGACATAAGTCTCAGTTCATTTATTTATAACAGTTAATTTTGATGATTAGCATATCGTTTATGCTACGTTAAAAGCACGTATAGCATTATTTAGGTTTAGAGGTTCATCTTGGAACGTATTGTTCCACATTTTTGGCAAGTTTTTCGATCTATTTTTAACTTAAATCACGCTCATGTGAGATAAAACACGTTTTCCGTCTGTTTTGTGACGTTCGCGGTTCATATGATTGTCGGGCGCATAAAGCATACGAGGGTAAAGTGAAAATTCTGATACTCTTTAAATTAAATATCGTTTTTTAAGTCAGATTTATTTGTTTTTAACGTAGTGGTCTCTTAGCTCTATACACTTCGCCCACGATCTTTCAACTTCTTTATGTTTTCCAAAAAGTACGATTTGTTGAACTCAGCAAAACAGTCCTCTTTTTTCCCGATGTTATATTCGTGTGATATGTGTTTCTTTCCAGTCCGTCTTTTCTTCATGTTTCGTAAGAGAAATAAGTTGGAGGGGCAGTGGCCGCTCGTAAGGGAGGGCATTGGGGTGCTTCCCCTCCAGCATTTATCACAGTAAATAATTTTTCAGAGCAAAACACCATATTTTATTTCCGTTCAGTTTCTTTCCTTTAACTCATTTTTCTGGTTCACCTGTATAGGGTTTCAATAGCACGAAAAGTAAAAAGGAGGAAGGGGAAGGCAAAAAAAATCTTCAACAGCAGTATTTTCTTCTACGACCTCCCACTTTAAAAACCCACGAGCCGCCACTGCGGAGGGGGCTAATTCCGCAGATTAAGGTGGATGAAACTATTCGTGAAGTGTGACCAATAATGCAGTATAATGTTCTTCTATGATCGTCTTTTCCTTTTCCAAATAGTATACGAGGTGTGGCTATTAAACAACGAGACTGACGCTGCTACTGAAGAAGTACGCATGATTCAAACACCAGCGACCAACAAACTGTTGAACGTGAAACCTCTTTCGAATGCAGTGCCTCTCGTTTCTGTAAACAAATCCGTATAACCGTAGCCATCGTTCGCATTAGAGTTGGTTTTTTGTTTCGCCGAAAAAATGCTAGGTGTAACAATAGAGCAACGAATTGTTGTGAAATTTCACTTGATACTTGGAAAAAACCGCTACTGAAACTTATAATTTATTGAAATAAGTGTATGACAAGCGGTTTTAAGATGGCCGTGAAGACGTTGAAGATAATCCACGCTCGGATTGCACTTTCACGTCAAAAACGGATGACAATATCGAAAAAATCGGTAATCCGGTGCGATCTGACCGTCGGTTAAGTATTCGTGCGATTGCTGAAATTGTAGGAATGGACAATGCGTACAGCAAATTTTACTTAATTATTTTAACATGCAAAAAGTGTGTGCCAAAATGGCGCCTAAAATTCTCACGTTTGAACAACAAGAAGCTCGCAAAAATGTTTGTACTGGCACGTTGAATGCCATTGAAAATGACCCAAACTTATTGGAAAGGATAATAACATGTGACGATTCGTGTTTTTTTACTTATGATCCTGAAACGAAGCGCCAATTCATGCACTAGAAGAGCCCAAATTCACCGAGAGCCAAAAAAGATCGAATGAGCAAATCAAAATTCAAAGCAATGATGATTGTTTTTTCCGATATTCATGGAATTGTGTACCTTCACTGGGTTCCTGAAGGTCAAACTATTAATCAACATTACTACCTTTACGTTCTTACTGAACTCCGTGAAAGAATAAGGAAAAAACGACCTGAATTGTGGAAGAACAAATCATGCGTTCTCCACCAAGACAATACGCCGGGTCATTTCGCATTGTCTGCGAAGAGGTTTCTAGCCAAGTACAGCATTCCAGTGTTAGACCATCCGCCTTATTCGCCGGATCTTGCGCCGTGCGACTTTTATCTGTTTCCTAAGGTGAAATCTGCATTAAAAGGAACAATATTTGAGTCCGTTGAAGCTGTGAAAGAGAAAGCGGCACGCGTTCTGAAGGGGTTGATAGAAGAAGTCTTCTAGCACTGTTTCGAACAATGGAAGATTCGCATGGAGCGTTGTAGGGATAGAGGACGCGTGTATATTCATGGTGATAATAAATAAATATGTATCAAATCAAAATAAAATGTTTTACAGCGTCAGTCTCGTTATTTAATAGTCACTCCTCGTATGACAGTGGACATGAGCTTTCCGGTGGATATAAGCGTCTTCGCCTTTTTCGTGGTAAAGAAGTTCGCTCTTTCGCCCAGTAAAACCGATTGTTTTGATTGTCCCTTCGTGTTTCGTATGTAAAGCTGAATCCAAGTTTTACCAATAGTTATAAATAGCCATGGAAAGCCTGTTGGATTGCTTTTCTACATGTCTAAACATTGCTGTGGAATGGGCACTCGCGCTGAAAACTTTCGTATGCCTAAATGTTCATGTAGGATGTTCTGTATGCATTCGTTTGAAATGTTTAGCATCTGAACAGTCTCTCTAAGTTCAGTAGGGACTTAACGTGGAGCGTTCTGAGCATGAGCCTCACTAACGCTGGTTAGACCACATTGAAATTCAGCTAATCATCTAATCATCATCAACACTCAACTAGTATGTATCCACTGTAGGTTGAAAACCTCTTCAGCATGTTTCGAATTCGTCATGTTTTCGGTCTTCTTCATGGACCAGATCATGGCGGTTTCTTTTTCCTTGTGCACCTTTTCCTTCATTAAAGTGTTACTGAGCAGCAGTGTGGTTGTGTCTTCCAGTGTGTTAGAGGGAGACAAATATCAGTTTTGTCCCAATTAATTAAATTCATGCTATTAATTCCATTTTTCCTCCGATCTCTCTTGGATTCACTACTCAACCATCTTTTGTCGCAGTGTCCGGGGTCGCCACTATTTTGATGGGAGATTGCCGAGGATTCGTTGTATTCGTGGTGGAAGTGAAAGGATTTTTCCCGTTGAGCTCTGTAGTGAAGGACCTCCATAGTGTAATACAATGGTCGTTCAATAATTACGTATAAAAAGATAGAAAAACAATTTATTTTAAGTAGATTTTTTGTTTTTTAATATAATCTCCTTTAAGCTCTATACACTTTTCCAAACGTTTCTCCAAGTTTTTAAAGTCGTCTAAAAAGTAAGATTTCGGATACCCGAAGTTCCAGGCAGAATGTTACGAGCGGTCCTGACTGCTACCAGCATTCGCCGTATGATGGCGTGAGTTGTGTGCGATCACGACCCGTCATAAAAATGGCCAGTTGATCTGGCCTGGCCCCGATTTTATTGATATATGTATGTATACATATATATATATATATATATATATATATATATATATACATACATATATATCCCCTTTGTGGATCAGACCTTGACGTGGTAAAGGGGTTTGAGTAGGGCAATGAAGCTTTGAGCTATGCCGTCTGGAGTCTATGCTCCTGGGAGGGTCACCCCTGGCGGACAGGTCAAAGCGGAGGTCTCAGACTAACATGATCCAAAATCTGCCAACCCGCATTGGACCAGCGTGGCAGATTACGGTCCATACCTTCAACATGGTATTTCAGTATGTTGAAATATGACAGTACAACCTCAAACACGGCCCTCATTCCCCGGAGGCCAAGGGGCAACTACCTACGGCAGCGGGAAGACCTGCCCCAAGGCAGAGGGTGCTAAGAATCACCGGGTTAGATCAGGCTGCCATTGGACTTTTGACATTGCAACGTTAAATATACGGACTATGAAAACAGAGGCCCGATTGCAAGAACTGTTAATCGAACTTGACAACATACATTGGGATATTATTGGGCTCTGTGAAACACGAAGGAAGGGTGAAGAGTTAATCAAACTGGAACCAACTGGACACGTACTCTACACTCGAGGTACGGAAAATGGCCGATGTGGCGGAATAGGATTCCTCATCAATCGAAAGCTGAAGGACAGTGGTAAAATTTGAAAGTACATCCGACCGATTAGCCCAATGCGTCATTCAGCTGAATAAAAAGTTTAGGCTTCAAATCGTCCAAGCTTATGCACCAACTATAAGCCATAAAGATGAGGAAATTGAGGAATTTTATGATGATGTGGCCCAGCTTTTATACAAGGAGAAATGTAGGTACAAAATCCTGATGGGTGATTTTAATGCCAGAATTGGAACAACAAGAACAGACGAAAATGCAATTGGCCCATATGGAAGTGGTGAGCGAGACAATAGAGGTGACAGATTAGTTGATTTTGCTGAAGGACAAGAACTATATATTATGAATTCATTCTATAAGAAAAATATCAGCAGAAAATGGACATGGAAAAGTCCATCTGGGCTCACAAGCGAAATTGACTACATCATGGCCAACGATAAAACCATATTTACCAATTGTACTGTCCTTAACAATTTTAATGTTGGAAGTGACCACCGAATTGTACGAGCAAGGGTTCGGATTGACTGTCGAAAAGAGCGCGAAAAAATGGTAAGATCAAAGAAGGGCAAGGTGGATTCTGGAAAACTGCTGGAGAGAGGAAGCGATTTTGAGATTGCTTTGTCAAACCGGTTTGCTGCGTTACAAGATCCAGAGGAGGTGGAAATATCAGTTCAATATGAAGAAATCGCCAACAATGTACTTCAAACGGCTGCTTCAACAGCACCAGAGGAAAAATGTCTCAAACAAACAAAAATCTCCAGTGAGACCATTGATTTAATGAAGAAACGGCGAGCAATGAGAAATGCAGGTAGTCCTTTTGGCAGGGTCGAGTACACTGAGCTCTGCAAAACTATAAGAAAACGTATCAGAGAGGACACGCGCCGATTCAATATGCAGCTAGTGCAAAAAACCCTGGAAGAAAACAAAGGAATTAACAAAGCTAAACAGAAGCTGAGAAACAAAAGAACGCAAATATATGCTTTAAAGCGTGAGGATGGCATAGTGTGCAGGACGCGTACCCAAATGTTATAGATTGTCAGAAGGTTTTATTCCCAGTTATATGAATATCAGAGCCAGTCAGGGACAGCAATAACCACGGAAGAACAATATATAATACCAGATATCCTAGTGGATGAAGTAACAAATGCTATAGAATTGATGAAGAACGGCAAGGCTCCAGGAAAGGATAGTGTAACTGTCGAAATGCTAAAAGCTGGTGGTCGGACGTTACATAAAACACTGGCAAAATTATACTCAAAATGCCTCAAAGAACAAAAAGTACCTGACTTATGGAAAAATGCAGAAGTGATCCTTTTACATAAAAAAGGAGCACAGGAAGATTTAAAGAACTACCGTCCAATAAGCCTCCTATCAGTGATGTACAAAGTTTTCACTAAGATAATTTCTAAAAGAATATTAAAAAAACTGAATGACGCACAACCAAGAGAACAAGCAGGATTCAGAAGTGGATTCAGTACAATGGATGAAATATGAAGAAGCAGAGCTCCCATAATACTTTTTCTTCGGTTTACATGTTGTTGATTTCTCACGCAAAAAGAAATTTGTTCGAAAATTATCTGTTTTCGAAGACTGTCAAAACAAAACTACACTTCGTATAGACTTGAAATTTCTGTTATTAGAAATGAATATACTTTTTAGGAATACAATCAACTTAGGGCTCTCACCGCATTCTATCGAAAGAATGTCGGACTTTTCAGTGTAACTTCGTATTCGCAAAAAAAATTCCTATTACTTACTTAATATTCAGGGTATTGTGGTTTGTCAGCAACGTTTTTATTATACTGCCAATTAATAAATAAGCAAATATTTTGCTTGTATTTACAAAAAATTACAACGATGTTAATAGGTCAGGCGTAGCATGATTGTTTCTTTGCGTTTTATAAAAAGTATTTATAGAGGCGGGTTTTTTTAACTGTATATGTATGTTCATTAAATGCATTTAAAATGTGTATTAATAAGTTTGGAAAACTTTAAATTTAACTGGAGTTTTTCCGTTTGGTTTTTGGAATTTACTGTTTCTGATTCATTCATGTGGGAGACGGTATAAAAACAGGAAACAAAAAAATATTACTAGAAAATTATGAATCAAAACCGGATTCGTTTTACATTCACGTTGCCTTGCAAAGTGCAAAAAACTTTTTGTTTTACATATATTCGCCAATTTTTAGTCCACCCACCGCTCTTTGCCAAACTTTATCGTAAAAAATCGGAAAGTTGCTTTTGAAATAATTTGATTTAGAAAAACTGAGCAATATGTTTCCTTCAAAGTAATTTCCTTTCACCGCAGTACACTTATTCCAAAGTTTTTTCCGTCTTCGAAACACTTTTGGAAGTGGTTTGGTTCGGCGAATCGACGAACAAGAAAAAGTCAGTGTCATATCTGATAAATATAGTGTGGTGGGTCGTTATTTGTTTGATATTTAGCGAAAAATTGACGAATTAAACGTTTCTGAACGTTTTATTTTCGAATGGACTCAGTCAAATGACGAACCGACTCAGTACAAGAATTTGGCAATTTTTTTCGTCATTAGCTGAGATGGAAAACTGGAATCCTGAACGAGGTTCATCTTCAACTGCTTTTCTACCATCACTAAAGTACAACGTGGAATTTTTTTTGCATATCTTTAACGATGCAAACATTTTCTTAGGATTTTTAATGCATCAGCGTAAGACATTTTGTGTTTTAGATAAAATTTAATTCTTTACTAATCTTTTACTCGAATAATTTAATCAAATTCTTTACTCGATAATTTATCCGTCACATAAAAACTTATAACAGTTACTAAAGACGTTATAATTTCTAACTTACAAGTCAATTGATATGACAAAGTTAATAGTCATGCCCATTAAACAAAAAACAAATGACTGTATCGATACGTAAAGCACGCGAATTTTTAAAACAAAAGCCACCACACTTTTTGATTGTAGTAGTAGACTAAATACTTCTGTAAGCTCTATTTAAAAATTGTTATTTATAAATTGAGGTTCATTTTATACATTTTTACCCAAATCCAGCATGATTTTTGGCATTAGTAAGGTCTTATTCGCCTTAACGCAGGCAATTCGTGTCATATGATAGCTATATTCTACATATGGTCGTTGTATTTCTACTATTTACCATGTGTGATGATTTTAATAAGCTATGTGATCGATGTGACATGATACATTTTTTGCGATAGTTTGGATTTTATTGTTTGCATACCGTCCGAAATGTGGGTAGAGGATTTTGAACGGTTTTTTGTTTGGTTGCTAATAATATAGTTAGTTGGCACGTATATAAGTTTATGTTATTAGGGGAAGTATTATATATTTTACGCACGACTGGCATCGATTGCATAGCTGTGTGAGTTATTGGAGGTTTATTTTGGTGGTAATTAAAGAAGTAATAGTTGGAATAAATGAAAAACAAACAGATTAATGCCAGATTCAACGACGTGTTAGCAGGGTTGCATTCTTCGCTGTTGGCATTCAACTTGTACTCAGACAAAATCTTTAAATAAGCACTACAAGACCAATTATTAGGTCGAGTCATAAATAAGTTCCGTTTTTTTTATCAGGCATTTATTTTGCTTTCATTAAATAAAAAAATTTTATTAATTTATTATGTATTCACCACTATTGTGTACGACCTTCTCCCATCTTCCTGGCTGTTTATCCATTCCTTCCTTTTAAAATGTGGCTGGGTAGGACCGGAATAAATTTTTGACAGCCTGACTGGCTTGCTCTTCATAATTTTCATTCAAAAGGTTTTGTTCAAAAAGGAACAGAAAAGGTGGTAGTCTGTCGGGGCAAGTCCGGGGAGTAAGCTGGGTGCAGTAAAACACCATCCAAGCTCAAGAATTTTTTCTTGACCCTTGCTGTATGTGGTCATGCATTGTCGTGTAAAATAATGAGGTTTTTGCGATTGACGAGTGCAGGATACTTTTCATGGAGTTTCTATTTCACTCTTTGCTGCTGATGGGCGTATCAATATGCAGGCAGTAGCGTTAAATTTGACTTCAACAACACAATAAAATCTTTTTTCTATGGATGTTCGCTTTCGGATGTGGTAGGGGCGGTTGATCCTTATCAAACCACTATCTGCGGACGATATTGTCATAAGTAACCCATTTTTCATAGATGTTTATTCCGTTCACTGAGCCACTGAGGTATCCATACTTGCTGAGTCCTTTTTGATGTATATGGCCGTGCGTTCTTCTAAACTAAAATAACTTTTACTCTTTCCTCGCCGATATATATTTCTCTAACTATGTTAACATCATCTGCAGTCAATTCAATCAAGTGATTTGGTGTGGTAAATCTCTTCGATTATAGTGTTTCATACCGAAGGTTCCAGTAGAGGAATTGATAAATTGGGATGTCGAAAAAATAGGTTGCAAAATTATACAAACAATATTATTATACCTGCGATAAAAAAAGAAACCCAAAGAAAATATATTTTACTTGTTTTTTTTCTTGGGTGTTCAATTTGGACAACTGTCAACTGGTAAAAATATTTTTGGACGTTTAAAAAAAAAAACAAAGCCACTTCCGATCACACCCCGATATTTAATTTTAGAATGTGTTTGCTAAATTGGGACGTCGTTAAGGAAAAAAAAACATGTTTTTCAAGTGGACAGTAATTAAAATAAATTATTGTTGGAAATTGCTTAGAGATGAAATTGGGGCATTGTAGTGTAGAGTTCGAGGTTAGGAAGACTCGAATTTGTTAATCCTCCTTTTTAATAAAGCAATTTTTAAGGAAAACGAACTTAGAGGTAAATTCAAAGAGATTTCTCCCCAAATCATTTGTTGGAGGAGGAGAATGGGAACAGAAAAATAATAACAAATTAAAAAAAAAATCGTTCAGAAAGAATGACAAGACATACGAAGTGTGTCAATGAAGTGATGCGTTCGGTCTGGTCACACTGTTGGCTTCTCCTTTGGAGGGGAAGTGGTTCGATATCTGATGTGTCTTCAGTGCAAGTTTAAACTCCCTAGAGTCATTTGGTGGTCCGTAGCAATTCTTTTCATAAACCAGATTTTTCTAGTGTTTGTGAAAATGTGCGAACAATTTCAAGCAACGGTGCGCTTTTAAGTTTTATTTCAGACTTGGGCCAACTGCGACGAAAAAACGTCAACATGCCTATGAAGACAGTGTCTTGTCAAAGGTACACTCAGAACTCTCAGAACAGTCTCCAATGCTGTCTGGCTTCCAAGACACCAACCTTACACACACCTTGCACACCTTTAAACAAAAAAAAACGAAATTCGAAAATTCTGTAAGTAAGTAAATAGGTTCAAGAAAGAACACGACTAATGTTCAATGAAAAATATATTATAGAGTAAGAGACCAAGACACATATGAAGTATATGAGGTAATGCCGCAGGATAGTGGTGAACAGTTAAGCTCTCAACTATCGCTGACTCAGCTTCATCATTTTAGAGTTAAAATATTGGAAAAGGGAAAAAGTTTAATTGACCTTGATTAAAATATATTATTATTATATAGAATATATATATATATATATATATATATATATATATATATATATATATATATATATATATATATATATATATATATATATATATATATATATATATATATATATATATATATAATATAATATAATATATATAAAAGTAGCGGAAATTGATCATTGGAAGGGTCTGCTTAAATGGGTTGTCCACATTTTTTTTTATCGCTAAGTCAGCATAATTGTCCTCTATACTGACGCGGAGTTTGAATGTCATCTGTCATTTAGTTTGTTTACAGTGCTCGATTTTGTCAGTTCATCTCAAGTGAGTTTTACGATTTTTAGAATGGATAAAAACATCGAATAAAGAATTTGTCTTAAATTTTGCATTGATAATGGAATTTCATATGCCGAGACGCTGAAAATATTGCAGAAAGCTTACGGTGAATCGACGTTATCAAAAACACGTACGTGGTACAATGTACCACGTAATAAGTGGTACATTGTATTCAAAAGAGATTGAGATGTGGTGGAAGATTTGTCTCGTTCTGGTTGTCCATCAATGTCTTCAACTGAAGTTAATATCGCTAAAGTGAAGGAAATAGTGACTGAAAATCGTCATTTAAGTTTGAGAGAGATAGCCGCTGATCTTTCTGTGTCTCACGAATCATTTTAAGGGATTGTTTGGGCATGAAACGCGTTGCCGCTCGACTAGTGCCGAAATACCTGAATTATCTTCTGAAACTCAATCGCGTAAAGATTGCTGAAGACATGCTAGAACGAGTCAATTCCGACCCCACATTCATACAACGCATTGTAACTGGTGATGAGACATGGGTATACGAGTTTAACATGCAAATCAGTCAACAAGCTTCGGAATGGCGCCTTCCAACTGAGCCGAAACCGAAAAAATCATGCCAAATTCAATCAAAAGTTAAGGTGATGTTGACTGTTTTCTTTGATTATGGATCTTGGATTTTGTATCACGATAACGCACCATCTCACAAGGCTATCATTGTGAATGAATTTCTGGCCAAAAACTCAATAAACATCATCGAACAACCACCGTTTTCACCTGATATGGCTCCGGCCGACTTCTTTTTCTATCCAAAACTCAATTTTCCACTTCGAGGTACCCGTTTTCAGGCGATAGAAAACATAAAAGAGAATTCGTGGAGAGAACTGAACTCAATTCCGGAAAATCCACTAAAAATATTTTGACAATTGGATTATTCGTTGGCATAAGTGTATTATTTTGGAAGGGGCCTACTTTGAAGGCGATACATTTGGATATTATTTATCCAAACATTTTGTGTTTTATTGACCAATTCCCGGTACTTTTTTGACAGAATGTAAAACAATTAGGAGTATTTGCTTTTTTGAGGCGTCAAAATGTTAAACATTTGTTAATATTTAAAGATTTCTTAATTCTCTAGAGGTTTTGTCACTTTGGTTCAGTTAATCATCAGCTTAATCTTGTGAATGTGTAAAAAAAATTGTGATTCGTCATGAAAAAAACGTGTCTTTCAGTAGAAAGACGATTGATTTTTTCGTTACACGACGGGGTGTCAAATTTGAGCGTTTATTTTCATAACTCAATGCAGTACCTTAATAATCTAAGTATTGACCAACGTTATCTTTCTTTCAAAGAATGGATTCCGCGCCAAAATAATTTTTGGTTTTTTGATGTCAACCATTCATCAGCCAAATTTTCACTTCTTCGTAAGAATATGTGTTGTTCTGAAAGGTCGTGCTGCATCGATCTAAATAAGTGGTAGTTCGAACGGGCCGGTGAATATGGCGGGTGGGGTAGAACGTTCCATTTAACGTTTTACAAATAGTTTTTTTTCAACATTTTGCAACATGGGGCCGAGCATTGCCATGTTGAAAAATTACTTTATCGCGTCTTAGCGCATATTCGTTGCATATTCGCAATTGTTGTCGGTGTTGATCGCAGGTAATCGTTTCACCAGGTTTCAGCAGTTCGTAGTACACAGTTCCTCTACTATTCCACCAAATACACAGCAAAATCCATGATTTTTTGCTCTTTGGGGTTGTCAAAATAGATCCACTTTGCAAAAAAAATTCTTTTCTGTCTGGTAGGCAAAATTTTACAAGTGGTTTTTCGCCTCTCAATGTGCCTTTCCTTTAGTTCACATGAAACCCATTTTTCTTCCTTCTGGATCTTTCTCAATGCGTGTAGACGTTCAGAAATGGTGGATTGGGCAACATTAAATGCTTCTGCCAATTGTTTCAATGTATAAGTCGAATCTTTCTCCCATAATGCATGCAAATCTGCATCTTCAAACTTTTTCGGCTGTCTTGGACGCTCCTTATCTTTTATATCAAAATCATCACTTTTAAAGCTTTTAAACCATCGTTCACATTTTTTTTTGGGTTAGATATGGATGATATGGATATATTTTTTTGATATAGATATATAATATGGATTCACCATAAGCTTCAACCAACAATCGATATCTTTCAGCAGGCGTTTTTTTCAAATGAAAGGAGGTTTTTAAACTTTCCCGCAAAACGTTTTTCTCTGGTACATAATTCGATATATTCAAAGCTATAAAAACTGTTTTTTTGCACAATGTCAATTAATAACGAACCGACTTTTGATGGCGTATGTTTACCCTATAAAACGTCATAGACGTCATTATTCTATATCAATAAATGAATAAATATATTAATAACTCCATCTTTTAGCAAAATTGACATTACTAACTTAAAACACCTTTTATTTTTTTATGAAAATTGAACACTTGGAACTCTAAAAAATACCCGGACAATTTAATATACAGACGATTATGTTAAATGATTAAAGAGTCCCGCATATTTATTTGTTAAGACTCTATCCGTTTAGTTGGACGAGCGGCAGTTATTATTGATCATACTTTTGAATGGATACATTTGATTAAAAGCCTGATATTTTTTTCAATATAGGTCCGGCTATAATGTTTTCATTATATATTTATTCGTTTTCAAGGCTAGATAACATTTTTCGGAATACTGCTCGCGACTTGTACGAATTTTACGACATAAAACACGTGAAATTCCCATTATGCGGTTTGTTTGATTAAATTATTCTTGTTATTGTTGTCGTTCGTCGCACGTGACACGCGAGCTTCGCCGATTGATGCGAAAGTAAAAACCGGTTTCCAATAGAGCGAAAAAATGCAAAGTTTTTTGAAATACGATATGAGCGATCGCGTGTTTCCCGCGTTGACTCATTCGCGCTCGTAAACAGTTCATCATGCTGTGGAAATAAAGATTTTTCATGGTCGACATCTTGTTTTCCGTTCCACGTCGATTTCTTATCAGCATCGCTGATTTTGAGGAATGTAAACATCTGTTGTGTTTGTTTTTTTTTTTCAGTTTTATATAAGATACGATAGGCATACTTCTAGATGACAAATAATTTATGTGCATGGATACAACTTCAGTCATTTATATTAATCAGTGTCGATTACACAGGCCTACAGTGGATTTGGTGCCGAAAACACTAAAACTCTTATTGGATATTCTGGTTCTAACAGTACATATATTTTTTGAAATGTACGTGTAGTTTTCGATATATGATAGGTGTCAGTTAAAATACGATTATTTCATATTTTTTTACTTTTTGTTACACCATTGAACATGGAGAAAGTTTCTTTTTCATGATTTCTTCGAGTGAGTTCCTTCCAGGCATGATACTCCAGCAGTAATCAGCCATTATGTGTTCATCCCATTGACCCTGGTACCTTTTTCCATATTTTGTAGGTCCTGATAAAATCTCTTTCCTTGTTCCTCACTGTAAGAGCCAAGATTTGGTGTGGTCCAAATTGTGGACGTAGTGAACTTTGATGATCATATTATATACAAGCTTTCTAAAAATTTGCAGCATGTTTTACACTAATTCGTGATAATTTTCATACTTATACCACGACGAAAGAAAACCAGGCTAATGATTCTATATCATTTATTGAATGCACGAAATTATTATATTCATCAATAACATAATGTGCAGTCCATCGAAAATGTCCGCTTTAAGGGGGGGAATCTCTTTAGACGCCTCAAAATAAGTCATTTTTTAGAATGTTTTTAAAGATAATAAAATAATTGTATCATTTTAAAGTTTTAACATAATTTTATTTGATCTTTGAAAAGTATAAAATTGTTATTATTACTATTTTTTTTATAAAATAGCAGTATAGAGTATAAAATTGTTATTATTACTATTTTTTTATAAAATAGCGGCTCAGTAACCTAACAAAAACCTTTCTTTCTATTTCTGATATATGCACGGGAAGGATAAACCTATAAAAGTATTAAATTAAAAATTAAGAAAGCTTTAAAACAAAAAAAATATTCAAAGTTTGTACTATTTTTTCGACATTTTTATCCCAAAAAGTAGTTTATTTACAGGAAATCTTTAAAACTTTAGGTGCATTCTTCTGATAATGATATAGAGAAAAGCCTCCCAACATTTCAGCCAAATCGATCAATAACTTTTTGAGTTACAGAGCGAGCAGTCTTATTGATACATCAGCGATCCCAGGTGCATATAATAGACCTTCAGCCTCTTCGAAAAGCTGTGTTTTTTTAAACCTGCTGCTGTTTTCAGGCTGTACGAGCTGCTTTTCTCTCGGAAAGACTCCTCCAGTTGTCTTGTTACTCGCGCCTCATCAGTTGTTTCATAATTATACTTACACTATACACACAAATACATTTGCACCATCATTTATACTTGGCCCGAAACTTTCTCCGTGTTTATCAGTAAATTGATTACCTTGATAATATCTTCTTGTAGAATTTTTTGCTGCAATAATATATAAGAACTTAAAAAAGATATCTTAAATAATATAATAAGCACTGGAATGTCTACACATTCTATTAAAAACAATCATAAAAACAATCAAAGAAAAGTATAAAATTAGACCTACTAGAAATATTGGAAATAAAAATATCCTTAAGAAATGGTCATATAATAACTACGAATGACCAGCTAAATTTTCAAAACACCCCGATAATAGATCAGATCATATTGAAATTGAATAGCCTGGTTTTTACCTGCCGATATTTACAGCTCAGCATCTAAGGTTTGGATGCGCAGTAGCCTAACGCCTCAGAGCTCATTCGAAGCAGTGCATTCGTCGTGCTAACATCGGTTAAGTACTGTACATTCTCAAAACTCTTGGTTATCTGTCTCTGTTAGACAGTGACCCACTCAATCTTTCTTTTGCGCATCTCAGATGCTGATTAAGCTGGCTGGGTCGCGATATGCGGTCTCCGGCGCGCTTGACTATATGTGCGATAACTCGGTAAATACTTCATATTTTTATTTCTCCTTGCCCAAATCTGGTAATTTCCTCCATATATGATTAAAACAGGAACGATTTTTATCCAATGCTTTGACATACTGTTTCATTAGTTCCAATTTTATGTGCAATGGAGGTAACATTATTTTCTCTCTTATAATTAACGATGTGTTTATGCTATTTTGTTTCTCAACTGTCAAGGACGTCTTTCTGGCCAGTTTGTCTTAATCCAATGCTCATCTTTAGCTCTGCTATCCCACAAACAGAGAACACACGGAAATTTTGTGTAGCCACTTTGTTGCCCACATAAAAAGTTTACTATTTTGAAATCAACGCATATAACCCACTTATGATCATGGTACTTGAATTTTGCCAATACAGGAGATATGGTTTCATACTGCTTTAATTTAGCGGAATGAGCAATGGGAATTGCACCATGCTTATTAACATTATGTAGAAAAACGCATTTCAAACTCCGCTTGGACCTGTCTATAAAAGGTCTCCATTCATTTGACTGCTAATTCAAGAAAGCAAGCCATTTTTGATAAAAGACCACCGACATCATTACAGAAAACAAGATCATTTTCTGAGCAAATAAAATGAAGCAGTTCTTTTTCTTGAGTACGATAACATGTAGTTTTAGTACCCGGAGAAAATAAATTCCTCTCTTTGAGTCCGGATGCTAACAGTTTTGATCTTTCTTTTGAAATGTCGAGATCTGTGATAATATAACTTAAAGCGTTTTGAGTAAAAAGTAGGGGTTTTTACGACGTAGCTACAAAATTATCACTTTCTTCGCTAGTACAAGCTTGCCTATCTTCGGATGTACTACATTCTGTATCTGAAAGATCAAACATGCCACCAAAAGTTGGTCTTCTGAGTGAGAAAGCAGCTGCTTTTAGCAGATACCAGATCGGGATAGATAGGTTAATACCATGTACCTTGACTAACAAAAAGTGTTCCGGTTGTTTAAACATGATAGTTTTGACGATGATATCTTCCAGGTTTTATTTACTAACTTTTTTAATTAAACAAACAACAAAAATAAATAAGTTAAATTGCTGCTGAGAAAAAAATATTATAAATGTGAGTACTAAACTCAATGAGATTTACCACTAAACACCGAAATTTAATTTAATTTAATAGATTAAATCATATCCTGATGATGCTAACGTGGTTAGCGAAACGTTTAAAAAAGCGATTCGGTATTTAGTGGTAAATCTCTTTGAGTTTAGTGTTTCACACTGAAGGTTCCAATAGAAAAATTAATCAATGTGAGTAGATTAAAAACTGTACGGACTTTTGATAATTTATTGTTACTGAGACTGTTGGTAGACACTACTTTAAAATTACGTTTAAGTCTCGGCGGCAACAATTTTTTTTTGAAGACCTGTGTTATTTATAATTGTCTCAAATATTAGAAGTGGGATGGACAGTATATAAGGCAGTCCTTCATTATTTTTTTTCGTAAAATAAATAAGAATAATGAATGTAACATACCATTTTCAATGCTTAATTGAGGAAAATAATGTCTTTTAAGTATTGGTCATTTTCACGAGGAGCTTTTTCTTAAAAGTTTGCCTTCACTTTTTCCAAATGTTTCTTCATCGATTTCTTCTATTCGATCATATATAGTGGTCTTCAATTATTCCTGTGTGCGAGGCTTCTCCAAAAATTGCATATGGAAAGGACCCATGATCAAGGAAACCATGGAACAGTAATCTCACCCAAGCAGAGAGCGCAAGAGAATTGCTGCTACGAGATCTGATGTGAGGTGTGTTAATAAAGTAATGAGAATTTTTATAATTTTTTTTGTACGTTGACTGAACAATTTTACATAGTGATGCTTTAATTTGCCAAAAACTTGTCCATTTCTGATTTACAACCGTTTGGATGATGCTATTGTGATGTTAAAATATGTTTCCAGGGAAGTTGGTCTGAAAATCAACTTCACAAAAACCCAAATTATGACAAACCTGGTACTTGGTGGGGGCGTCTATATTGATAAAATCACAGTAGAGGAACTACATCTTTTAAATTCTTGGGACACGAGATTAGTATCAGCAGACACAATCAGACTTGTGAAATCCCCAGTAGAATCAGACTTACCTGGGCTGCTTTCGGAAATCTTGACAAAATCAATTATAAATGATACGGGTGGCACAACTAGCTATGGAACGGACAATGCTGGCAGTTTCTTTCAGAGATCGAATATCAAATACAGAAATACGCAAACGAACGAAAGTGATTGATACTGTAGAAAGAATAGCGACGTTGAAGTGGAACTGGGTGGGTCATGTTGCGAGAACGGTTGATAACAGGTCAACAAAACGAACCCTCGAATGGAGACCAAGATCGGAAGTCTTCACAAACAGAGGACGCCCCCCCACCAGATGGACTGATGACCTAAAACGCATCAAAATAAACTGGATGCAGACGGCGCAGGCCCGAATACAGTGAAAGTTCTTAAGGGAGGGTTTCGTCCATCAGTGGACTTGAATAGGCTAATGATGGATGTTTTATTCAAAGTATTGTCCCTCACTAGCTATTACGTTTTCCCATCTTTGTGGCAGCATTCGAATACCACATCGGAAGAACTCTTAATTTTTTAAGGCTATCCCCGAATCGACCCAATTTTTGGTACCTTCATATTATGTAAAGCGTTGCTCAGACAGACCACGTGTCATCGACCGAAACAAGTGATGAGAAGGGGCAATGTCTGGTGAATACAGCGAGTGGGGTAGGACTTCCCAATTAAGTGTTTCCAAATAGGTTTGGTTTCGGTTTTGACCGGTGCCGCAACATGCGGTCGAGCATTATCATGTAGAAAAATAATTTTGACGTGTCTGGAGTAGTAATGAGCGCCTTTTTCCTCGAGTGCTCAGCTCAATCTCATCAATTGCTGATCCCACCAAATACACAGCATGAGTTCTTTCCATGAATATTCAGTTTGGCTGTCGATGTTGAAGCATGGCCAGGTGGTACACATGATTTTCTCTCCTTTGGGTTATCGTAGTGGATCCATTTTTCAGCATCAGTAACTAAACGATGCAAAAAACCCTTTTTTATGCCTGGCAAGTAGCATTTCACTCGAGCAAAATCAGCATGCAACGTCTCACGGCTTCAGTTCATTTGGAACCTAAATTCTTTGTTTTTAAATCATTCCCAACTATTTTAAACGATGTGAAATTGCTTGTTGAGTCACTTCTAATGTAAGTGCAAGTTCTTTTTGCGTTTGTGATGAATGTTCCTCCAATAATACTCCAATTCCGTGTCTTCGTACACTTTCGGCCTTCCACTGCGCTCTTTATCTTCCGTCAAAATAACCGTTTTGAAACTTTTGAAACCACTCACGATAACTTCTCTCACTTAAAGCAGCCTCACCATATGCTTCTACAATCAATCGATGCCCTTCAGCTGCAGATTTATTCAAATTAAAGAAGTAAATCAAAAGTTTCCGCAAATGACGCTTATTCGGCACAAAACTTGACATTTTCGTATGAAAAAATTATGTGATGCTGATACGGAGCCACTAATACTTTAAGATTATATATGATATCACGTTTTACATCTGACAATTTCAACATAACCTTCTGGTGGGGCCATCTTTTGTCCAACGGCGGAAACTTATTTGTACACCTTTTATTATTTTTTCTCCAAAATTTACATGTCAAACAGTGTTGCCGCTATTACGTTTCAAAATTCTGATACTCTTATTGAAAAACTCTTTATATCTACACATGTTTTATCCATTTTTATAATGTATGATGAAATGTACGCTTTAATTTGGCCAGAAGCGCATTCATTTTTCTGTGCTAAATATATTTTGTCGTAGGTATTTTTAAGTTATGCGTTTTATTTACACATTAAGTCTATAGAAATAAGTCGAGCTTCTGGAGAATTCTAAATGTACATATTGCCTGATGTAACGACATATTTCATTATTCGGCATTTTATTACATCATCCCGCTAATCTAGAGTGCTCAGGTAGAAAAATATTTGATTTTTAATATCAGACTCGGAATTCTGGTTTTTGGAAAACATTTTTTTTTAATTAATTATAAAATAATGCGATTAACCTTAACGATGTAACTAGTGTAACTATTACAACTGACTTCATCATACCGTAGCCAGTCTCGTCCACTGCAGGACATTCACCTCTGTCATTAGTTTTCACTTATTTCAGTCCTTCGTATCTCCAAAACAATTTGCAGACACTTTATATCGTTTATTGTCTGTCCATCAGGTTCCTGGTGAACGGCTCACGTTACAATGCTCACCCTGTAAGCCAAGACAAAAATCACGTGGCATATACATATCTCCCTAATAATAACTGAGATGGCTTAACGGTAATTGCTCTAACTGGGCGGCTAGGTGGGTATATAAGTTTGATGAGCATGATTGCGACTTCCAATTATGGTGGCTACTATCTGGAAATAAAAGTAACCTTGGATACGCCGAATCCATCAAACTATTCTCTGTCTACTATCTGTCACTTTAAATTTATCAGATCGATACAAATTATATTTTATCACGAGCCTGTTCACATACTCAACGAGAGATACTCGTTAGAACATCAGTTATAATAGCCATGATAGAAATCAATATACATTCAAATAGAGATACTCTCCATAACTTCAACAATGATAATATTATCGGCCAATAATCAAATATCAAACTTGGTATTGTTCCTGACACTGAGGGGAAAACGCGCAACAGTGCCAGCTTCGGGTATGAACGGGGTATCAAGGGAAAACCACACGAGATACCCACCTAAAGAGCTAACAAAACATAATGGATATCCAACCACACCCTACGGTATAACTGGTTGAGTTGTGCAATGGGTACAAAGGGAGAATGCGCGATGTACCTGCTCTAGATACCAGAAAAGGAAAACAGCATTTACCAAATTACCTAGTATTGAAGGGAAAACCGCGACAATACCATGGAGATCTGTCAATATTTATTAAATTGCAGATCATATATTTTGAACAATGATCTCTCAATATTTAGTAAATTACAGATCATACATTTTCAACAATGATAATTGTATCAATCAATAATAAAATTATCATCCTGGGTACTGTTCCTGACGCTGAGGGGAGAACGCGCAATAGTGCCAGCTTCGGATATAAACGGGGTATCAAGGGAAAACCGCTCGAGATACCCACCCAAAGAGCTAACAAAAAATAATGGATATCCAACCACCCCCTACGGTGTAACCTCTAGTACTAAGTTGTGCAATAGGTACAAAGGGAGAACGCGCGAAGTACCCGCTCCAGATACTAGAAACAGCAGCTAGAAAACCACGCGATAATACCATGGATATCTCTCTGAATTAAATTATATATCATATGAATATGCTAATGCCACTACTCAAACAATGTTTGGATATTCATTTAAATAAAAATATTGTAATATTGATCAAAACATGAATCAAGAAACACTAATTTTAAATATCATTTAAATTGAACAGTAATAGATTTAATTCAATTGTACTTGAATATTTGGTAATAATCAGAACAGTAATCTGTGGGACAAAGAAATAGAAGTCATCTTTAAATACTCTTCGAAACTATATCCTATTTATTGAATAAAGAAACTAAACCCAAACATATTCACGCATATTGCGCGTGATCGTTACACCGCGACCGCATTAAGAACTGTCCTCTTTTTGGGCGGGGTATAGCTAATATCGACAACCTCATCAGCTGTTTCCGTATCAGACATTTTATGGAAACAAAATACAATTATTAATAAATCAAATTCAATTCAATAAATGAAAAAAACACCGGGCAGTGTATGAGTTTTTGCCGAACGGCAACCTGTCTTATTATCTGATTTTTCATTGCTGGTTTAAATCGGGCTCGACCCATTCCTGCCAATAGCAGGGCCGCTCAGCGTTTCTGGCTAAAATATCACGTACTGATCACGCGTTGGTCATTGTTTATGTCGACTGTCTTTCTTTGGTGAATAGACTTTACTAAAATCAATAGAAGACAGTGAAAAGTGTTCAGTGAAAAACTCACTTAAATAAAAATCATTTAATAATAATGAAAACATTAAATAGAAATAATAGAGCTTTAAATACATATCAAAACTAATATAAATCGATAAAAATCAAAGTGTTGAGTGACAGACTTACAACTAATACAAGTTAATAGAAAACAAAGTGTTCAGTGACAAGCTCACCTCACCGGAATTATTCGGGAACGACACGACACGACACTTGTTCACAATATGAATGAAAATGTTGGTTTCAAATACTGAAATTAAGCCCACATTGGGCTTAATTTCATTATTTACATACCGCCCACATTGGGCGGTAACTATCCTTAAATGTTGCCGAAGCTTTTAGATAGGATAAACGAATTTATATTGAGTATAAATAGAACACAACCTAGTGTCAATAAAGCGAAAAATGAAATGTAATCGGCACCTGGTCCAATGTGATAAAAAACATCTTTACCAAAAAAAGTGTTAAACCTATCGTTTTGGCCGAGATGGAACAAGAGACCCGGAAACTGGAAATTAGACATATTTCTTACATTTATATGCTAAAAGACCTAAACAAACGATAGACCTATCGTTTTATTTGAGACGAAACCGGGGTCGGGAAAATATATACTAAACAAAAATATCTCTTACAACCCTAAAAACTGGTGTTCAACCACATCATCCTAGACACCTATAATAGGCGTTGGCACCAAAAACCAGTAAAGGATAGCTCGCGCTACAGCGATGGGTGTCATGAAGGAGGGGAGTCTCGCTGGCTTTACGGCCACTGCTCCTTCATTGGCGTAGGACTGGTAGAGGCGGTGGTTTTCGCGCGAAGCTCGATATTCGATGAAGGCCACCCCTGAAGCCGCAAGGCAAATGGGAAAGTGAAAGTCAATCTTCATGTCCATCAGGTTAGCCGACGTCCTCTGATTCTAAAAACATTTAGTCTCTGTCGCCATTCTATGTTATTTTTTATTAATTTTTTTGCTGGACATCCTTGCCATGTTTCCGGCACTTTAGAAAAGTCGTTCGCTTTAATGCATGAGCAACTTTAGCTCTTTGCCGAATTTATTCATTTAGTATCCGATCTTTTAATGTGATTCTCAGCATAGAACATTCCATGGCTCTGTATGCAAATCTCACTTTTTACTGATTTTTATATCAAGGTTAAAGCTTCTGAAGCATAAGTTTCAACTGGTAAGATGCTTTGCTCAGGCCAACTTTATTTTTCGTGCAATATATCTGGTAATCTTGGTAACTTTAATCTCATGTCCAAGATATATGTAGGATTTAACTTGAGAGAATATTTTTTCCTTGAAGTTTCCTTATGTTAATTTTGTCAGCTACCAGTTTCGATATCACTTCTTTTGCCTTATTTGAACAATTAAAGATGAACACAGTATCTTGAGTGCACCAAAGAAGGTTGAGAATCTCAGCGTTAATATTTCTGCCCAGACCTTAGTAATTTGACATTTTTGAATGTGTACTTCAGTTTAGGCGAGATAGGCGTTAATATTTCTATCCAGACCTTAGTCATTTGACATTTTTGAATGTGTACTTCAGTTTAGGCGAGATTGTATCACCTTTGTCGGGCGATGGCACCGCCATCTATCGGAAAAGCATCTGATTTTTCAATATACCTTCGTATATCTATTTATTTGTATTAACACATCATTTTTATTAAGCCTCATCTTCCATTTCATTTTAATATTTCACATATTGCAAGGGCATTTTTTGTTTCTAGGAGTAATTTTCCAAGAGAATCTATTAAAGACCATGCTGCAAATCGAGGATACTTTCTTCGAGTTGGCCAGAACATCTAAACGCAACTGTTTGATAATTTGTGACAGGGGCGCGATGGACGCTTCAGCATGTAAGTTTACATTATCTTGATCTCGAAGTGAGACATTTGAAAATAATATTGAACTTTGCTACAGTTATATCGAAGGAGAAATGGGAGAATATTATGAAGGACAACAGTTGGAACTCCATCGAGCTTAGAGACAATCGCTATAATCAAATCATTCACATGGTATCTGCCGCCAAGGGAGCTGAAGACTACTACACTACGGAGGTGAGTTATCGGCTTCTCCGGAAAGTTCCTAGGGATTTTTTTAAGAGAAAGGAACGCAAATATTTTATGTAGATATTTATTTAGCCTATTATGTAATTAACTTTATTATTTACAACGTTTTGCCAACGTAGTGGTAAGTCCTTAATGCTTCTGTGCTAAAAATTAGCATATTAATTGCCAAAAAATGTCACCAGTTTTTTTTTTCACATGTTCTGCTTTAAATGATCTATTTAAACAATTTTGGAGGGAGCAGAATAGATGGTAGTCCGAGGGTGCGATGTCTGGTGGGTAAGGTGGATGAGGCAAAATTCAAGCTCCACAATTGTTGCTGATTAAAACTTGTGTCTGTGCACTGTCATGATGAAACCCGCCTTTCCAGTTTGCTAATTCTGGCCATTTTTCTTTTAATTCCGGCCTTCAGCCGATTTATTTGATGAATATGGATCTTCGGCTATTATGGGATTTATTTCCTCGATATCAGTACTTGAAGAACGGTCAGAGCGATGGCGATCTGAGCAAGTAAACCAATTTTGGACCGTGACCTTCTCAACAGAACCTCTCCGTAAACGACACAAATCTTGTTTTTTTTGTTTGGACAGCGTTCTCGCTGTTTTTTGAATTTTTGAATTTAGTTCCGCGTCAGCAACTGAGGTAATTTGGCAGCCCATAAAGAGTATATACCAGACACGAATCTAATAAAAGAAGTGAATATAGTAAATATTGTATAAATCATAAAGTGTATAATGAAAGTAATATTGATTAAAGAGTATATGGTTATATTCCAAATAAAACGCAAACGTTAATAGACAGTAGACAGTAAATAAAAGAACTGCTACAAATCGTCGGGTGGCATGGAATAAAGTTCAACATGTATATTGAGAGTAGAGGAATAGGTAATAAATTTAGGGGAAAAAGGAGTTTAAAGATAATAGAGATGGGCTATATCAAAGGAAACTAGGAAGAGGAAGGGAGGAATTCAAGAAGAGAACTGGAGTAATGAGGGGGCAAAATAGACGGAAGATCCCTGGGTAGTCCATCTATTTGCTCAAGAGCAGATAGCGAGGGCACTCTAGCAAGACGTGGCGAACAGAAAGAGGAGCACCACATAAGGTACACACTGACGGAGGATCACCACTTATTAGATGATCATGTGAGAAGCGACAGTGCCCGATTCTAAGCTTATTCCACTTTACAAAAAGATGACGCTCGAGAGTTGGAGGGGGACTACATACGAAGAATTTAGGTTTCGCGGTATATAACTTGGAGGAGTAACTCAAGGTATCCCAGTCCAATTGAACAATATCTTTAACAATTAGTGAGATGGAGGAGAAAGCATCCCGTTGATGGAAAAGGGACAAGATGGGAAGATTTTCTTTTAGAGCCATTTTGGCGCAGTAGTCGGCTCGTTCATTACCCAATATGCCTGCATGGCTAGGGATCCAAAGGAATTTTACGACCGACCCTTTAGATTGGGATTCCTGGATGAGGGAAAGAATGTTAACAACTAGAGACGAATATAGGGGAGAAACAAGAAATTGGAGAGAACTTAAGGAATCAGAGCAGATAAGCCAATTGGATGTTGGACGGGAGAGTGTATAATGATTTCTGTAATGGCTAAAAGTTCGTCAGAAAGGAGACTATTCCGGGTGAGAAGTTGAAAAACACAGGTATAATTATCGTAGATGATGGCCGAACTCACTCCATCCCTCGACTGGGAACCATCAGTGTAAATGACGTTATCAGGTCGAATGTCTTGAATGATTTTAGGGAAGATGGTAGGAGGAGGGAGACCAGAAAAAGGTTTATTATATGGAAGCAGGCTGAAATTAGGGGCACAGCGCAGAAGTAACCATGAAAGAGCAATGCCCGAACTCTTTAATCGATGGAAGAGATGAGGGTTGGGGAAATCAAGAGGACCAAAGAAAGATTGATAAGAGGGAATGAAGGGTCTGCATCTAAGAACGGGGTCGCCAACCCGTCGACCGCGCGCTACCGGTAGCTCGCGTGGACAATTTCGGTAACTCACGGCTATAAGCAATCCTCGGACGTCGAAATCATAACTTTTATAAACGAAAATATCGAAATTATAATACCGCTACATGTTAAGGCCTGATCGTAGGCGCTGACGTCACCACGCTACAATCTGCGAAACCGCCGAGAAAATTAATTGTAGTGAGTAGCAACCAATCGACCATTCAGGAAGAATCTCAGCTGCTTTTAACGTGATATATAAATAGACCTGTGCGACGACGCCACGTTCAGTTATGTTGCAATTACACTTACAAGTATGGCAAGCAGTAGTAAAAAAATTAAGACATACCATTTCCATTCTGAGTGGGAAGAACAATATTTCTTTAGAGAAATTAAATGCAAAAGTGTGTGTTTGTTGGGTAACGCTTCTGAATTCGTTGTTAAAAAGGTAAATAATGAAAGGCACCATAAAACTGTTCAGTCGACTTTTGAAAAATCAGATCCTTTACATTCTACCGCTAGAAAGGAAAAGTTGAGACAATTGAAAAATCAGTTAATTGGACAACAATCAACATTTTTAAAAGTATTTGACAAAAGTAAGGCTGCAACTGAAGCTTCCTATAAGAAGGAAAAATAATAAAACTGCATTTTCAGAAGCTGCTGATTCAGTAATCGCCAACTTTAAAAATAAAAACGAGATACTGTCTGTCATAAAAACAATGCAACTTTCTGCGAATACAGCGATGAGACGAATAGAAGTAATGAGTAGTGATGTTTTTATAGTTAACACGTGACTTAGATAACTGTAGTTATTTTTCCCTGCAACTTGATAAATCCACAGATGTGGTTGATACCGCCCAGGTGGCTGTTTACTACAGGATGATTTTTAGCGATTTTAAGATTAAATAACTTTTGAAGATTATTCCACTAAAAGGGTATACTACTGGACAGGACCTGTTTTCTTATTTGAAAAATGTTATTTCGTCTGAGAAAATTCCAATATATAAAATGGTAGGTTTGACCTACTTTTGACCTAGGTTTAAAATCCTTGGAGTTAAATACAAAATGTATCAGGCATTTAGTAAGTAAAGACAAATACCAAGTTTAGGTTAGCGTTGCCTTAAAAGTGAAAGCGTTATTCAGTTCGAGCTATTTGTGTGAATCTTCTATCTCCAATATGTAATTGGTTAAGTGCAAATACCGCAACCAACTTACAGATGAACATTTGGATAATTTTATTCGAATGGCTGTAACGAACTATACCGCCAATATTAATAAAAATGTTGTCTGAGTGTCAACCTACTCATTAAAACGTTATTTTGATCTACATATTACTAAATTTTAAAGTAAGACGTTACTTTTTTGTTATTATGGCATGCTGTTGTACATGATATGTAATGTAATATAGTTGTAGTAAAAAAATATATCTTGTACGTGGAAAATCCGTTTTCATTATTGTATTAAACAAGTTTAGATAGCTCTCTCTATTTAAATATTATTAAAGTAGCCCAACAAATTGAAAAGGTAGGCGACCCCTGATCTAAGACTTACTGCATATCTAAAAAGAAGATCCAACCTTCTTATATTAAGTGGTGTAATTTCAGAAATACAATGAAGGCTGGGGATGGGCGTCCTTGCTGTTTTTGAAATAAAAAAAAAATATAATGTGGTTACATGCAATTTATCCACCGACATTTTCAGTTTGAATCAAATTGAGTAACCTAATGCAAATCAAAGTGAATCTGAACGTAAACATTGCAAATATCGCAGGAGTTAATAAACATCATCAATCCAACACAAAGCTAAAAGAGCAGTTAATAAAAAATCCCTACGACCTTGTAGGACAATCGGATAAATTAATCGACGAGATCACTCTTTCAGGATCATTCATGTCGTTCGGAAGGCGTAGAACTGGCACGAGAATTAGACACAAAAGCAGCTGCCTCTTGGGTAGGTCATCCCTACTTTGACGTTATCGACAACTCCACCGATTTCCAGGGCAAAATCAGAAGAATGATCGGTGCTGTATGCCACAAGATAGGCCTCGACACCGGAGATCGGCTGTTGACCAATTCAAAGAAACACAAGTTCCTCGTCAGGTAACGATTTTCTATTAACGATTCACTCGAATTATCCATAACGCGCGTTATGTGTGATTTCAGGGGTCCTCTCCCAGACGATTCTTTGTTTCCACCCTTCCAGGACTTCGAAGTGGTACACAACTATCTACAGTCGAATTCACCGAATCAGGTCAGGTTAAGAAAACGGGGACAGAAAGGTGAGAAACGGAAATTTCATAAGATTCGTTATTTATAATTTGTTACAAACTCAATGTATTTTTAATCACTGTTATTTGTACATTACTTTTTATTATTTCGTTTTATGAAATACTTCCCAATCGGTAATTATATTGCAGTTGTGTTGTTAGTAACTATTTTGTTATTTTTCTGAACAGGGAATATATTAGGAAATACAAAACGATACGAACAGTTGTTTTCTTTTTAACATTCGGATTTGTTAAACTAATTTTTATTGTTGATTTACCTGCTCTTGTTTTAATTCCCATCGACCGAAAGCTTTTTATTATTATTTCGGAGTTTTGTCGCGTTTAAAATAAGAGACAAGGTAAGGACGACTTGTTCAAATACATCTACGCTACTAGTTGTTAGAACTACATAGGTCACTGCAAAATTTTCTGTAAACCGAGTCATTCTGACAGTTTAGAAGTAAGCAAACTACAATGCAAAGAATTAATAATTATTTTTGCAATATTCAATACCATCTAACTCAACAAAAATCATCAATAGTTATCATATGGAATAATACAGGTCTACAAAACAAAACCGATGCCGCCGAAACTTAAACATAATTTTAAGGTATAGTGTCTAGCAACACTCCCAGTAACATTAAATTATCAAAAGTATGTACGATTTTTAATCTACTCAGATTGACAAATTTTTTTCTCAGTAGCCATTTAACTTGATTATTTTTGTTGTTTGTTCAATTAAACAAAACCTAGAAGGTGTAATCGTCAAAACGGTGGTGTTTAAACGACCCGAACTCTTTTTGTTTTGTTTGTGGCGAGTATAAGGTGAAAAAGGTTCGTAAACCTATATCTGAATTTGTGTAAAATGCGTATTTCGCTTACCTTTAACTTGTAAATCAAAAACGCTGATATACCATGGATTCAAAAAAATGTTTGCAAAAAGTGTTGTGAATATTTAAGGTAACGGATGAATGGTAAAAGAAGTTAAATGAAGTTTGCTATGCCTATGACTTGGAGGGAACTAAAAAATCACTATGTCGAATGTTATTTTTGCTTTGTCAAGGTACATAGTATTAACAACAAAAAAATAATATCCTATCTCGATCTGGTATCTGCTAAAAGATCTGCTTCTCATTCAGAGGTCCCTGTTCCAACTTTTCGTGGCCTGTCTGATCTTTCAGATACAGAATGTAGTACATCTGAAGATAGGCAAGCTTGTACTAGCAAAGAAAGTGATCATTTTGAAGCTACGTCGTCAAAACCACTACTTTTTACTCAAGACGCTTTAAGTGATCTTATCAGAGACCTCGACCTTTCAAAAGAAAGATTGGTATGCAGACTCAAAGAGAGACATTTACTTTCTCCAGCCAATAAAATTACATGTTATCGTGCTCGAGAAAAACGTACTGCTTTCGTTTTTTTTTTGCTTAGAAAGTGATGCATGCTGCAGAGCTAAAAGCGAGCACAAACTGGCCTGAGAGAAAATATTTGACAGTTGGAAAACAAATATCAATAGAATTAGGATTGATGAAACAGTATGTCAAAGCATTGGATAAAAATGGTTCTTGTTTTAATTATTAGGGGGACCGAAAAGTAATCAAAACTCCTTCGATGAGTTTATTCACAGTCAGTTTGTGTCGAAATATGGCCCCGCAAACACGGAAGTTTTGTTATTACGTTCAAGGTTGGTTGTAAATTTTATTTTTTGATTAAAAAGTTTTTGTTTTGCCAAGGAGGAAAGACGTCAAGGCCAACAATAGAAGAAGCACACTTACGTCATTGTATGCTATTTTTGTTTGATCAAGGAATGAAGGAAAATCATGTATCAGGAAGAAATCACGAAAAAGAAGCTTTCTCCATGTTCAATAATGTAACAAAGGGTAAAAAATATGAAATAATCGAATTTCTTCGACATCTATTATATCTCGAAAACTACACGTACATTTCAAAAAATATATGTACCGTTAGAACCAGACAGATAGTATAAGGCAGCGAATAGTACCAGATATCAAAGGAATGGGCGAATATCAACCGGGTTTAGAACGGGACGCTCAACAATAGATCACTTGTTCAATATAATGGAGAAAATAACCAAATTTGGTACCCCCAAGAATAGTATCATGAGGCCATGGAGGAAATGGGAATATCAGCGAAGCTTATTAGATTAACACGGATGACGATACTTAATTCTAAGGCAGTAATAAAATTTCAATAACACACACGGTAAAATATGAGATCGGTGAAAGTTTGTGACAGTGGGATGGATTGGCACCAGTTCTGTTTAATATAGTACTGAACAAAGTCATCATCGAAACAGTCATATGCGAAAATGGAACAATGATAAGTTAAAAAAAATAAGATCGTAGGTTATGCAGATAAACTGAACATATTAACATGACCGAAAGTATTATTAAGAGAGACCTATAATGAAATAATGGTGTAAGCCAAAAGGGCTGGTCTAGAAATAAATATAAATCTGTTGGAGGCTAAAGTTGAATGAGGTCAAGGTTCACTGACAGGCTGAAGCACCACAATAAGAATAACTCAACAACAATGCATCAAAACACTTTATTAGAGTGTTGGTGAGGAAGCACATCCATCCAACAGAAGTGTGAGAGAAATTAGCAGTCAATTATTATGTGACATATTGCGGTTAAGTCATCATTAGGAATTGCCATGAAATAATACATACATTGCATGAACATTTTAGCTGTAAAAAATATTCTCTATTGGAACTTCACTTCTCTTTCTGTCTCTTCTATTGGAACCTTTGGTGTGAAACACTAAACTCAAATAGATTTACCGCTAAACACCAAATCAGTTGTTTATAATTTTTCAACACGCGTTTTGTTAACTATGTTAGCATCCACAGGAAATGATTCAATCACTCCAGATTGAATTAGGGTTTTCTCAATTTTTTCAAACATCTATCTTATATACATAAGTTGGCCTTTTGTTTCTCTACCTGGAATAAAGCCAGATTGTTCCTGCAAAATTTGTGGGAACAGATAAGGTTTCAATACTGGCATAACATCAACTCTTAGTTTGTGCTTAACTTTATGCATCTTGAGAGACCAGCGTAACAACTCTCTGGGAAGAGTGTCAAACTACAAGTCTTCGGCAAGGAGATGGACTGACCTCTATCCTACTTAATGTTGCATTACATAAAGTATTATCAGAAATGCAAATCGGCACCAGGAGTACCATAATAACAAAATAACTACAACTAACAACTTATGCAGATGACGTCAATATAGTAGGAAGATCCTTGAAAGCAGTAAGGGACATCTATGAAACAATGAAAGAGAAATCACTCAAAATTGGCTTGGAAATTATTTCTCAAAGCAAAGAGAATGATTATAGAAATGAGAGGGTTAGGACAAAACTGGACGGTGGGAGACATCAAAATTGCAAATTAATTGACCTATTTAGGTGCCAAAGTAAATAACAGAAACGATATCAAACGGGAAATTAGACACAGAATAACCAAGGGAATAGAGCTTTGTATGCCATAGATAAAAAACTCAAGTCAAAAATTGTCAAAAAAACAGACAAAGGAAACTAACTATACCTTACTAAAAAGTCCGTTTGAACATAAAGGGTTAACAAAAATATATGAGCCAGTCCAAGAGGCAGCAGGATGGTGCATCAGATACAACCACGAACTCTCTCAGATATGTGGTAAATGAAATATAGTGGATTTCATTAAAATATAGAGACTAGGATGGGCTGGATACGTATAAAGGATGAAAGACAGACAAATACCCAAAAGGCTGCCTGAAACGACAAGTTGTCGGAAATAGAGGAACAGGCAAACCAAGGTAATATCCAGAAAGATGTGCGAGAACTATTTAAATATAAGAGGTTAACCCTCAGAAGCAAGAAACCGTTCTAGGTGGACATTGATCCAAAAGGATTATAGAACCACTGGAAGAAGGGACTAGCGTATAACACCTCTCATAAGACATACATGTCATAGATAGCCTGGAACTGTCGTGACTGAGGGGCGATTCCTTATTAGATTTTACACTTTTGCCGGCTGAAATGCAGTATGCAAGTGTGGTCTCTTCTCAGAGGGTCACCCATCCAAGTACTAACCGCAACAAGCGACGATGTATTTCGACCCCTCCTCCGAATTGCCGGATTACAAGAGATGCCAATCTCCTGGTCAGCTGTAAAAACACTACGTTGTAGATGGATTTCACAGAATTTTGCCAAAGTTCAAGAAAAAGCCTCTGTCGATTGCTGAGCAGATGCTCAAACCATAAAATCGATGAACAACAAATTTGCTATCCAATAAAACAAGCATCCACTTTTTCAATGTTCCAAAACTAACAAAAGTTATTCGTTTTTGGTTTTTTATTTTTTCCGATCATATGGCTGCTGTTGCTTTGGAGAATCCAATTTGCAACAGTTTGTTTAATGATAATCATCAGTGAATTTCATAACAAGGAACCAAAACACAAATGACAGTGTCTCATCTTTCATACCCAGGGCTCCAGAATTTTTTAAGGGAATAAAATGTTGAGCTGATATCTCACCTGCCTTATACTTCTGATTTATTACCTTGTGATTTTTTGTTCAAGAATATCAAAAACAAAGTTGAAAAAAATATATCAAAATCAAATTGTAGAGTTTGTATATTATAAAATACAAAAATTGACGATCACCACGTTGTAAATTTTTATATTTTATATTATGCAAACTCTTCAATTTGGTATCTACTAATTGTTTGCAGAAATGGTTGCAGTGATTTATGTATAAGGCTTCAGTTACATGCAAAAAAATATGTGTTTTGTTTTTGTTTGAACTTTATTACGATAAGGAACACAGACGTTAAGACCAATTAACTTAAACCGATTTTAGGATACTACAGCTATATTCACACAGTACGTCGTCAAAATCGACCGGGTGGTCAAGTGATTGAAGTAAAAACACAAATCAACCATCGCGACTACATCAACCTGCTAACACAAAAGGATAATTCTCACTTCACCATCTACAAGAAAAGACGATGCTTTATCTTCCACAATCAGTATTTTCAGCTTGATATATACGAACAGCCAAGTCATCCCAGGTAAGCTACAAATCACTTTTCTTATAATTGTAGAGCTTAGTAGGGCAAACTTTTTATTTTCACATTGGTTGCTATTAAATTTGCCGTATTATGATGACCCTGGCTTTGGGCCAACAAATACGGATGGGGACAAACGTTCAAGTTAACATTCTTGACCAATAACCATTTTACCAAGGAGGTGTGACCGAAAATTGCCGCCAACTGTATGATTGTTATTTGATTCCTGCCTGGTTCATTGATATTTGCACCTGCATAATACAGTTCTCGTATGCAAGTGGCATTTTTCCAATTCTACAAAGCCTTCTAAAATCTAATGCAATTATACAGGCAGTATACTTACCCTATGTTGAATATAATAAAATGATGCTAAATAGAGTGGTGTTTCTTTAAATTTAGATTTTAGATTTGGATCAGCTCCTTTCTGTAGCATGTATGTTACCAGCTGAGTATTAACTTTAACACAAGCTATCATAAATGGAGTATAGCCCGTAGAAGGATTATATTTGTTAATATATTGGGGATAGCTATTTAATATACATATAGCTTTTATCGTGTTGTTTTGTAAAACGGCAACGTATAATTCTTCGAAAATTTCATCCGTTTTTATTTGGCGAATCCAAATTAGTATTTTGACTGTAATCATTCCTAAACTGTACACCAACAACGTCATTAATGAACATATAAAAAATTTTGCGGCAATACTAAGCTGAAAGTCACATAGTGTATTAATATTTCGCAAAAACCACTCTAGAATAACGTTAAACATTTTGAAATAAAATTAAATCCAACTGTTAAAAATCAAATTAAGGTTAGACTTCACCAACTGTCATTAAACATTTTCTTAATACCTGTTGTAATTTACAGATGCAGAGGTTTAATTCTCTTGGAAACCTATTCCGCTCTGGACGAAGATAAACTCAAATCTACTTTACCTACCTTTCTAAATATAGAACAAGAGGTGACTGGAAATCCCGACTATTCGATGTATAATCTTTCTTTGAGAGAAGACTGGAAAGATTCCAAGAAATACTTAAAAACACATTTTGTCGGTAAGGAAGAATCATATTTTTAAGTGTTGAATACTTTTATTTTTAATCGTTTTTATAGGGCCTGAAGAGAGCCCGGCGCATAAGAACAAAGTAAATGGAAACACAAATTCAACAGAAGAAATTTTTAAAGTAAATGGCCACAGTAAAATGAACGGAGTGGCCCATTAAACAGAAAAGTTTTTAAATTTTTGTGATATAATGAATATTAATGAGTACTTTATTATTTCCCAATAGTATTTAGTATCTGTGTTAGCAATATATTCAGTTTTATACATTTTGTGTAATAAGTACCTGGAATTGTACACACAAAAATTAATTTGTTGGTCAAAATTTATTTTCTCGCCTTCAAAGTAGATCCCATCGAGTGCAATGCTATTGATCACTCCTCTATATATTGTTCGTAGGCTGATTAAGGTATGGCCTTCAGATAATTCTATTTTATGGCCTCAATTGACTTAAAACGCCTTTCCCAAAGTGGTAACTTTAGCTTCGGGAACAGGAGAAAGGCAGACGTGGTCATATCAGGCGAGTACGGTGCTTGGTCGATGACGTTCGTTAAGTTTTTGGCTAAAAACTCTTGCACAACGATGGCTTTGTGCGATGGTGCAAGATCTATGAATTGTCCTTCCACAAATCTGACTGTTTTAGGCGGATATTCCTACAAAAACACCATGGTAATCGAAGAAAACTATCTGCATGACCTTGATTTTCAAGCAACTTTTTTTTGAGGCGTCATTTCGACTGCTGGTCTGGCCGCCCGTTGCGACCATGTGTTCCATGAAGGTGAGGTCTGTAGAAGCTAGGGAAATCTTGTCTTCAACGACCTGCTTTCGATGCTCTTTTTGGCCAAAATTGAGCTTTTTCGA
Source organism: Cosmopolites sordidus (assembly GCA_031761425.1). Taxonomy (NCBI): domain Eukaryota; kingdom Metazoa; phylum Arthropoda; class Insecta; order Coleoptera; family Curculionidae; genus Cosmopolites; species Cosmopolites sordidus. Next base: position 360,640 of record JARFXV010000001.1, read on the forward strand.
AACCAATCGTGCTGCGACGCGTTTCAAGTCCAAAATATGGACCTCTCGTAATGTTCATAACATTACGACTGATAATTCGTAATGTTATGAATGAACTTAAAAGATGTTCACCTTTTGAGTCAATTCTCTAGACTCATTCGACGATTATGGAGCCCCGGATTCTTGATTTTATTGATCTTTTTGTCGTGGAAGGTCGACGGGCACGAGGCAAATCAACTACGAACATTTCTCGACCTTCTTTGAACTCTTTATACCATTCATATGAATGTGTTTTTGGTATGCGCGAGTCACTGTACAACATATTTTCCAATTGGTGCTACATAACTCCATGTAGCAAATTTCCAGTACATATTAGTGTTGCATTGCTTTTTGTTATGTTATCTTTAATTTTGTACCTCACCTTTGTTGTAAACAAATTTACCTATCGCTTTCAAAATGGACAATGGAACTAAGCACAGTGGCTTTGTAAATGAAAAATTCTGTGTACTTTTTACACAGAATGTATTTGTTTTTTATGATGGATCAGAATTTTAAATGTGGATACAGCCTGGTTCATAATTTAGCTTTTTATGCTTCTGATTTCTTTGTTGACTACCTTTAGTCTCGACTAGATGTTCCTAAATTCATTAATTATTAGGTTGGAATATTTTCAGATTATCCTTTTTTATTTCAAGCTTTATTGTTTATTTTTGCATTAGGTTTATACAATGCAGAAATGGTGATGTTACTTCATAGTTTTTCTTGTCAGTTTTATATAAAAAGAATATACGAGTCAGTGTCTAGAGATTGTAGAAATGACAAATTAACAAGTGGTGTATTATTATGTTTCCTAGGCCTGGATATAGAGCTAAATATTTTAGAATAGATAAAACGACACCCATTTTATTTCAAGTTACCCTTTGACTATTTGTACAAATATTAGGAAAAGTTATATTATCAAGAAAAGATGTATCTGCCATTCTTCTATGTTCTTTTAATTGTTTTTCTTTAATTCATTTTAGGTGTAAATGTAAATATGTCTTTCAACTGGAAAAGATGTGTAAAAATTACATTTTATTTAAATAAATTGTCTTACTGCAAAAGATTTTACTGAAATAAATTTTTAACTTATTTTATGTAAGTATTTAAAACAAATATATAAACAATGAAAATGTGTTTTTTTATTTACATGTGAATTTTACATTTTTTATTTTTAATAGGTAATTTTGACAGGTTTTATGATTTTTGATTTAAATATAATTTCATCACTTTTTTACCAGGCACTAGCCCTTGTGCAAGACCAGGCCGCTTTCTTTTTTTCTTGTCTTGTACAGTTTCTTCAGTAATTTTGTCTATTTCCCCTTGTGATGGTTGTGGTAAAGCATAACTAAAATGAAATTGAAGTAGTGACATAATAAAAACTAAAAAAAAAAAAACTGATACTTTTGCCCTGTCGCTGTCCTTTGACAAATTACTGAGTGAGCTCTAGCAGTTTCTTTTTCAGCTTCTAACTGTTCATTTGTTTTTTGTATATCTGAATCGTGGGCGTACTTACAATTGTGACCAAATCTACAACGACCTTTTCGGTAATTCCAACAAATTTTTTTACCTGAAAAATTAATATTTGTATAATAGGGAAATAAAGTGAATTTTACACAGAAAAATATTGTTATTTTTTACCATTTATTACAACCGCATCTTTAGTGTTTACCATCTTTACATGCTTTTGTAAAATCGCCTCTTTAGCATTTTCATCTTCCAGAAATGGATTTGTGAAAACTGATGCTTTGACTTCGACATTGCTTCTTTTTGATCCATCAAAGTCAGGTACTGGAAGTTTAATATTGGGCACAGTTTGTTTAAAATCTACTGGTTCATTTTTTACTTCTGTTTTGCTGAAACATGTGACAGCTGACCCATTTTTTGTCAAGTTTAATTTGCCATTTTGGACAAATAATTCAATTGTAACTTTCAAATATGCAATTTGTATACATTCATATTATTAAATGGCTCTTTAATGGAAGTTCTACTTACATTCCATTCTCATCTATATCATCAGAAGTTTCCGAATCGTTCGTATCACTACTGTAATCTGCGACTAACGACATTTTTGCTTTAATTTTAATGAAAATATAATTATTTTAGGTTAGATTTATATCATCTATCGATATTTGTAAATTGTGTAGTCTACATACAGTATATGCATTCTCGATATCCTCAAAAATAGCTATCGGTATCTAAAGTTAAATCTAAAAATATACATTCATATAGTGTTAACAAGCGAATTAGTTATATCGATTATAAACTCTTCTTCTTTTATTATTGATGGAATTAGATCGCGACAGAGGTGTTCTGCTTCTTTTAACGGATATTGGTTTCTTTCCGGATTATTGAATCGTTAAAAACTAATTATAATTTTTTTAAAATGAGCTATTGGAGCTTCACTATTAGGTTCCACTACTTTTTCGTCGTAATTCTAGATCTAATATTTGATAATAATCATTTACTTTTATCATATATGTGGATAAAATAATATTTGTATATTAATAAAGCGGGACGAAATGGGTGCATATATCAAATCTTTTAATAAACTGTTGTGAACTTGAATAATAAAAAAAAATGTCTTGGTTCCTAAAATGCTACAGTTGAATCCATTAATATCATAAAATTCAGAGAGTACTTTATATGAGGTATTAGTCAGCATAATAAAGTAAAATATATTTGTACATCTTATATTTTTATGTTTTATAGCAACATAAATGCATATTTGCATTTTGCCATGATAGAATAAGAGGAGAAAAGTCAAATTAATGAAGACATTTTCCTTTTATTTGGTATTACTGTTTAACCGTACTAATGTCAGTTGTCTGTCAAAGTGTTGTCAAAAATCTTTCGGAGTGGGAGCGCCAAGGTTGGTGTATCAATTTTTTGCAATTTTCGATTCACGTTTTAACGAATGTTCTAGTTTCAGGTTGCCGAAATGGCTCTAAACGCGCAGTATGAAGCAATAGGTAAAGGGTTTGTACAGCAATATTATGCACTTTTCGACGATCCAACGCAAAGACCAAACTTGGTTAATATGTACAATGTAAGTTAATCTTAATTTGTATTCTTGATCCTTATCAGAACCTAAGGTCCCCTCGTACTGATTTATTGAATCAATGATTTCAGGTTGAATTGTCGTTCATGACTTTTGAAGGCACTCAGCTACAAGGAGCTCCAAAAATTATGGAAAAGTTAAATGTTTGTAATTCCACAGATACTTTTTTGTCTTTTTGATAACCTCTATTATGTTTTTAGAGTCTAACATTTCAAAAGATTAATAGGATAATCACAGCCGTAGATTCTCAACCAATGTTTGATGGTGGTGTTTTAATTAATGTTTTAGGGAGATTACAGGTAATTTTCATTTTACATTACATCTTGGAACTATATAAAAAATATTGTGTTAATCAGACTGATGAAGACCAACCCCATGCCTATGTACAAACATTTATTTTAAAGCCAATAGAGGGGAGTTTTTTTGTACAACATGATATTTTCCGATTGGTGCTACATGACTCCATGTAGCATATTTCCAGTACGTATTAGTGTTGCATTGCTTTTTGTTATGTTGTCTTTTGTCTTTAATTTTGCACCTCATTTATATTAAATATGCAACAGGAAAGTAACCAACACAACTAAATATCTGCAACCACTAGTTCTATTTGGTTCATGGTTTAATAATTCTATTTGCATTTGGCTTTATCAAATACTTAAAAAAAATTAAAGTAGCTAAGTGAAAAACAACATTCTTTCTTTTAATTTTTAGGCAGATGAGGATCCTCCACATGCTTTTTCCCAAGTTTTTGTTCTTAAACCTTTAGGAAGTTCATTCTTTGTTCAACATGATATTTTTCGTTTGGGGATCCATGATACTGCATAAGTTTTAAACCGTAATTGTTGGAGAAATTAAAATTAAAGAAAATTTACATACAATTATTGTTATTGTCTCTTATTACATGAAATAGTTTAAGACTATATATTTTTTGTTCTGTCGCTTTTTTTTCCTACTAATTGATATAAATAAACCTATTTTCCAAAATAAAGAATCATCAGTGTTTTCTTCCCACTTGCAATGGGATGGGTGTGAAAAATGAAATGGCACATTTGAAAACATTAACAAGTTTAATAAATAATTCAGACTTGGTAATTAATATTTAACAGGTACAAAAGTAATAACAATACACGACACGTGAAATAAATAAAACTGGATAAATGCAAAATTCTGAAAAAATTACACTATTTGGTCATGCAGAAATTAGTTTTTAATGTTGCAACTTACTGGGCACCGAAGCTATGCTATGTGGTTATTTTTTTGGATCTCTTGTTTGTCCAAGAAAAATTTCTTAGTGACCGTATTCCAGGGCTTTTTCCAAAATGTTTTTGTGTCCGATTATTTTCATTTGAGTTATTGGCCTCAAGAGAAGTCAGAATTGCTAATAAAACAGCTGCCACCTAAAATGCATATTACTTTTTCATCATATACAGGGTGCAAGGGAAATAACTTTTGTAAATTTAACCATCACATGAAGAATCCTCACAACATCACATTTGAAAGAAAATAGTTTGCTGCAATAGGTCAAAAAAATTAAGGCTTCCCGCGAAAAAAAAAACTGCAAAGTTAAATCCTCAATCGAAAAGCTACAATCAGAATTATCATTTTAAGCAAATATGTGAAAAAGCATAATTGGAAAATAATAAATGTTTGTTATTTAACGAATAAACTATAAATAAACTAATGAACATTGCAAAAACAATATTTTGAAAATTAAAAATCAGCCATACATCAGTCAAAAAATCAAGGTGGCAACGTATCGCTTAATAGAGATAATTACCTCGTGTTTACCGACAAAAATGATTTTAGTGTGTGCGTATTTAAATTCCATTTAGAACTAAAATTGTTTCTGTACGCTAATGTAACGATAGGCTTCTTATTTATGGAGAAGCAGTAATCAAATTAGAAATGTACCTGGACTTTTTCTGGACATGTTTAAGTTAGGTAAGAAACCGTGCCGAGTTTGCACAGATCCAAATGAAGAGCATTTTGAACATTTCATTTTATAAAAAAAGGTGCCATGAATCGAAAACATGTTTATAGTGTGATTAGTGATTTTAGTAAAAACCAGTAATTTAATAATGCCATTGAATGATATTTCACATAAAATCAATAGTTTGTTTTATTTGAATTTAAAGCTTGGACCTACTAAAAAATCATTCTATATACTTCACCTGATAAATTTCCATAGATTATTTCAATATTCTGATTTATACTGCAGACTACAGACTCCAAGGGAAAGCAAAATGAAATAGAAAGTTTGTCAGAGAGGTGGGTGAAGATTGTTAATAACAGTAGAGACCATAATGTGGATTAAAATTGAATTAACTCTTAAAGTAAAATTTTGTAGAGTATTAAAAAACAATACTTATGGGTACTCCAAACAGCTTGTTTACATTACGGACATTCAACTATAGAATTAAAAAAATAGGTATTTACCAGGCAAACAATGATAACTATGGTGTAGAAATGCATTGGGGAGGATGGTAGCTCTTCCATCTCCTTCAGCATTCTAATAGCAGGTTCAAAACCTGGATTGAGCTCCAAAGTATGTCGAAAATGTATTTGTGCTTCATGATAGTGACCATAAGCTTTAAATATTTCTCCTAGAGTGAAATATTGTTGCCAGGCTCCTTTTTCAGGTGGAGCCACCTCTAATGACCTTCGCGTGAGATAAATGGCATCATCTAGATATTGTAAGTGAAATAGCACCTTTGCCAAATTGAGTAGAACTTCGGCATTATGGGGGGAAACAGCCAAGGCTACAAAAAAAAATTATTCTATTGTCTAAAGTGGTCTAGTTCATACCTTTCCGGAAACATTCTATTGCTTGCTTAGGGTCACCTTTAACTCTCCAAAAATTGCCTAAATGATGATATGTACCTACTGACTTTGGTTTCTGAAAGCATAAAATGTAGATTATATTGCGAAATATTAAACTATAATATTCAAAATACTTCTCTTTTAATCTGAATCAACTTTCCAGCTAAAATTTCCAAATCAAAAGGCTTACCAGGTTTGAATTTATATTTTCTGATAAACTCTATCATTGCCTCTGGTTCCACTAAAGATGGATGGGTGTTTCTACAAAATAATAAGAGATAAAGGTTAGGGCTATATTTCACATTATGCATACCTATTCATAACACCAACTAAATTGTCATAAAATGTAAAGTTTACTGGTTTTCCACATGAAAGATCTTCATTATATTGGGGTTGTTCTGGATTTGTTTTTTTGTCATCTGGATTCTGAGCACTGCCATTACTATTACTACAAAACACTGAATTTTAAGATTGCAGATATATTAATATGTTAAAAATACCTTGTTACTGGTAGCCCGTTAGAACAGTCACTACAAAAATTATCTGTATTCTGCTTAACCCAAGTGCTACCATAGTGCTCTGTCGATGTAATGATATTAAATAGAGGATCATGTTGAACAATATATTGGGGAATTGTTTTAATTCCGGAAGTTCTATCGTCATTAGGATCACCTTCGATAATTTTCGTGCGATCAGAATTCAATTTCCACAAAGTGGATGTGCGAGAATTAATAAAGAAAAATTGTAGACAAAGGAAGTAACTAATAACCAAAAAACGACATTTTAAATGACCAATTGTTAATTTCATGACTATACTTCTACTTGAATATAGAACCATTCACAGCTAAATTACAACCGTCTACTAATAACTTATATTTAAATATTTGAAGTTATTTTTAACCATTCCAAACTATAAACAAAAATTTCACTATTGAAATTGACATGTTATCTTCTTTTTGAATTTTTGGCCTTGGTTTAAAACGTTATAAATTTTTTCGTTTTGTATAACTGGTTGTCTATATCACGGTTCCTAGTTTTAAAAAACGTATGGGAAGTTGAATACCTTATTTTTATAAAGTCGAGGACAGTCATATGTCTTACAATAGCTTATGTTTTAAACCAATAACCAAATAATTTAAACGGCATTTCAAAATAAATAATTTTTAATTTCTACTTGCATAATTACTTTATTTGTTTGAACTTGAATATATTTCTACTTGCATATATAACAATTCACAGCTAAATCACAATAATCTACTTATAACTTTATATTTAAATATTTAAAGTTGTTTTTAACCATTCTAAATTATAAACAAAAATTTCACTATTGAAATGGACATTATATCTCCTTTTAGAATTTTTGGCCCTGGTTTAAAACGTTATAAATCTTTTCGTTTTGAATAACTGGTTATCTAAACACATTGTTCCTTATTTTTTTTGCTAATAAACATTAGAAATATTTATATTAAATAAAATTTTACTAAAATTGATGACTTTTATGAAAAATTAATTCGATAATGAAAAACCACCTAATGTTTTTAGCATATCAAACAAAAGGGAACCTGGAAAGATTTCCTTTTGTTTGAAAGACGAAAAATACCGAAAGTGTCGCGCTACCAGTTGAAGTTTCCTATTGGATTGAATTATAGAACACTAAAAGAGCAGTTACTCAATCCTTATCAAGTACAAAGGGTACAAACACTCTTAATCGCTGATTTTTCACACAGGCAGAAATATTGTAAATTCACAAGCAGAAATATTGGCTTAAATTAAAGGAATCCAATTTTTTTGTTCAGTATTTTATAAACCAACGAAGCTTCTTTCTCGAGGAATTGAAAGGTGGACATTTTGAAGAGTTAATTTAATAAAACAATTAATTGTGTTTCTCAGTGTGACATAAATTGTTTAAAAAGTGATATGATGTGAAAAATTTCAAATTATTTCATCTTGACATTAAACGAGAATAAATGATGTTAACCTTTTTTTTGTAACAAAACAAATTAAATTTATGTGGAAACCTATGGAATAAATTGCAATAAAAATGTTTAATTTTATTTTATTTTGAAATAATAGCTTAAGATGTTAATGCAACAAAAACTGAATTCCCATGGAAATAACCAAGATGAAAATAGACGTTAAAAAAATTTAACTGGTTTTCAGATCTGTATTCGGCTAAAAACTTTAAAGAATTGTTGGTCAGTGATACGACGATACTTTCCCTTACACCCTGTTTATAAACAGGTATTTTTTGGGTGAAAAGGGATTTTTCTACTCTATGAAAGTTGATTTTCAAACTCAAGTTGGAATATTCATTTCGCCTGTGAAATGGGCGACAAAACAACGGGCTTGATCCTATATAATTCATTCCAGCGCAACAAGACTTATAAAGTATTTAGATTCGAGTGTCACCGTCGGTAAGGAAAGTACTTTAATATTTCAGCCAGATTTGCGCTATCATACCATGAATTATGTATTTCTACTGCGGTCTGGACTCTTGGTCCGGGTTGAAGATTAAAAATGTCATCCTGTTTGGCTTATTTTTAAAATAATGTCACGCCATTACTGCACTAGATATGAAATAGTCATGTTATGTATGCCTGGAATTGGTTGTTATGCTACGGTGCCAAAAATACGTCATATTTATAATAAATTAATAATGCATAAGACTCACTTCTAGCTATAATTCAAGTTTTAAATAATTAAGGCCGGCCAATATCGGCTCATTTAAATAATTTCATAGGTTCCGGCGAGAGATTAGTATCGATATTTTCAAAATTAGGCTAAAATTTAAATTTATAATGATCGAAATTGGATCAATTGATATCCTTCCTGAAAATAACGCGGTGGTTCTTGATAGGAAACTCACGAATGGAATATTTGTCTGTTTTAAACATTTTTGTTTAGGAAAATTTCATGTATTTTTACCGCATTTCAATACGTGACCGACTGACGTGAACTACTGATAATAATAAAGCGATTGAAATTACAGAGAATTAAGGGGGCAAATCCGTTTAGAAATTTAAAAAAATCGATTGTTTTATCATATTTCGAAAATATAATATATTGAGAATATACTGACAAGAAGAAAAATAAAAATATTAAATATATCGCCGGAGCCAGCATATCGCGACCCATACAGCTTAATCAGCATCTTGGCCTCTGAGATGCGGAAACGAAAAAGTGAGTGGGTCACTGTAGTTATAATCACCCTATATAATAAATTGCATCAATGATAAAAGCATATCCTGTAAAACTGCAATATTGGCTTTTTTAAAGTTCATCAGCATTTTATTTTTATAAATACTTTTGAATGTAAATCAAAGACAGCAGTTGTTGTTATTAGTGCAGTACGCACGTCACCAAATTCCAATAAATACGTTTAAAGCCGCTTTTGTGTTTTTTTAAAAAGAAAATTTCCAAAGGCGAGAACAAAACTGGCGCAGTCGGTAGGATAGTGTCAACGGATTCGATAGTGTATCGCACATTAAAAGAATTCGGTTCGTTTCAACGATTTGTGGCATAAAATCGAACAACTTGGTGAAGCAACACGGCTCAAGGCTAGGGAACAAGGTACAAGCATCGACCTACAGTCCTATTGGCACGAGTTCAAGGAACAAGCATCGTCCGAGAAACTCATACATAAGACAACCTAGAGAAGAGACAGGCATCGCTCATCTTATTGGGAAAACTAGATTTAAGGAATGGTCCACTACATCTTATTGCTATGGACCTGCACCGTCCTAACAGCAGAGGTAAAATTCCACAATCTTAACAACTATCCAGGAATGCTACCCTTCAAGAAAGGAATCGCAAAAATTACATCAAATCATTGGACTTTTATTCAAAATTTTGATATGAAACCAATAGTTGATGAATTCCACTCTCTAAAAGCTCAATCACAAACTCTTCTAGCAGCCTTAGCAAATAATAACGACTATCAGCAAGAATATTACAATTCGTTTATTTCGTTAAGTTCGACAGAAAAACAAATAGAAACCCTAATAAATCAAATAGTGCCACATGAAAAAACGTATCGAAATAAAAGAGGATTATTCAACCCTTTAGGTTCATTCATTAAATGTATCATAGGGAATCTTGATCAAACGGACGCAGAAATAATCGAAGCTAAATTTAAAAATCTACAAAGCAATTAAAATAAATTGGGAATTGATGAAGTAAACCGCATCACTTTATTAACGAAAGCTCTTAATAATATTAAAGATATGATGTCTAATATAACGCATAATCAACAGCAGTTGCAAATAAGAATATCACAAATTGAACAAACAATCAAAGAAGTATCTATACATGAAACCAATGATCTTCAATATTTACAAATTTATACCCATATTAATCAGATAACTATGTTGTATCACTCGATATATAATTTACTTGATAAAATTGAAACAGCAATTACCTTCTCAAAAATTAATATTTTGCATAATTCAATTATTGATCCTAATGAACTTTTGTCAGAAATAAGAAAACTCGAAAATTATTTAGATCCAAAAATACTACCCTTGACAACAGAAGTTCAAAATGTTTTAAAATTTGAAAAATTAATCGAAATAAAATGCTATTCTAAAGGTTATAAAATTACGTTTTTATTAGAGCTTCCATTATTGGAAACAGGAAGATATCAATATTACCATCTTTACCCTCTACCTGTTCCGAGTAACCATACTTTCATAGTCAACATACCTTCTGAACCATACCTAGCACTTAGTGATAAATCTTATTCATACCAAAATAAAGAATGTCTAGAAACATCCTTGAATGAATATATCTGCAGACATGCTTCTAGCAAACCACTTGGAGATAACAACCCCCGTGCAATGAGCCTGTTAAAATATATGTCACATAGTACCTTATGCCACTCGTTTAACATTGAGCTACGAGAAGTCCAAGTTACACCAATTATCGACGGTAAATGGATTGTGACCACACCAATGGAAATCCTTGCCCATTCGATGTGCCATAAATCAGAAGAAACCATCCCTCTTTTCGGCTCTTACATAACACAAACTCATCTATTCCTTTAGCCTATTCAGTGGCAATGAAATAAATATATGACAACTTAACAACCGTACTAAATGTCGTTAAATATGAACAGTATCGGTGGGATATTTGTGAGATTTGTGATATTTGTGAGATTTAGAATTTGTGATATTTAGAAGTGATATGGTATATTGCTAGGACTTTAAGGAGGTTTTACAAAGTCTTGGTATTTTTTTGTGTCTATGGGATAGTAGGGCAACAAAAGAACATCACAGTAAGAAATATTGACCTCATAGAAGTTCTTTTGAACCTGGTATTTCAAACATAAAATATCCACTTTTTTTAAACCCAAAAAAAGTTGTTTTTCCGCCTCTCCATATTAAGCTTGGACTAATGAAAAATGTTGTCAAAACCATAGACAAAGGAGGTAATGGTTTCAAGTTCCTAAAAAAAATATTTCCTCAATTAAGTGATGCAAAACTAAAAGAAGGTATATTAATTGGACCTCACATAAGGAAGCTTTCTGGTGATTTCCGTTTTCAAGAAAAATTAAATGAAAATGAATTGGCAGCTTAGAAGTGTTTTGTAAGTGTAGTGAAAGGATTTCTGGGCAACAAAAAAAATGAACACCATAAAAACCTCCTAGATGAACTCTTGAAAACGTATGAAATACTAGGGTAACACATGTGTTTAAAAATGGATTTTTTACACTCCCATTTGAATTCTTTTTCGGAAAATTTGGGTGCAGTAAGCGACGAACAAGGAGAGAGGTTTCACCAGGACATCAGGACGATGAAAGCAAGATACCAGGAACGCTGGAACCCATCTATGTTGGGCGACTACTGCTTGTGTTTTAAAAAGAGGTGATGCTACAGAACACAAGAGGAAAAAGTGAAAGTTTTTGTCGCTGTATGACATCTCATGTAATATATTTGTTGTTCACATAATCCTAGTAATGTCTTGGCATAGAGTTAACAAGTTTCACATTTTTATATTAAATAAAGATTATATTGTAAAAACATATCGTCTCCTTTTTTTCTCTACTGCTGACCCTTGTAACAAAAAACTGTAGGTGTTAAGTAATTAGCTTATCATTTTCGGATTAAGGACTACAAAATACTTCATATAGGGGAGAGTTGCTTATTTTGAACCCACACCTAAATTGAACCACCCAGATATTTTTTACATTTGGCAACCTGGAATGCAACCTGCTGCAACCATCTTGCAATGAGAGTACAAAGCCTATCGAGAATTATCTCCCTCTACTGAATTTCAAAGGAATCGGCAGTCAGCATTCAACACTATTCACGTGTTTGTGTTTTACGAATGTTTCTTGCAGTTTTTCTTCAGTTTTCCTAAAGTGAATTTTCACCCATTTACAGAACATTCTCATCCATTTTAAATATTGAATTATTAGTTTTAAATAAATGAGGTTAATTGTAAACGAATTGATCTGTGGTTCCAAAATTTCATTTACGTTTCGGAAATTGAACTGGTTGAATATGCTACTTGTTGCAGGCAAACCTTGAAAATGCTAAAGAGAGGTAAATATGGCCTTTGGACGGAAGTTGACATTGAACGAATTGAACGAATACGCCCGGCGGTACAACATTACTAAATCTACCCTTTTAAGACAATTAGAGAAACCAATAAACATGCCACTGGAAATGTCAAGAAAATGGGCACTACGTGTGTTTTTTCGAATGGAACGGAAGAAGCATTAGTTCAGCACATAATTCAATTTGAAGAAATGCTTTATAGTATCACTATAAGAGATATACGACGTCTTGCATTTCAGTTAGTAGAAAAACACCAACTACGGTATTGATAAAGAGAACAAAGTAGCTGACAAGAAATGGTTTTATGGATTTATGCGCAGACACCCGAACTTATCAGTACGTCAGCGAGAATTCACATCACTAGCGCGAGCACGAGGCTTTGAAAAAGAAAAGGTAATGCAAATTCGATATTTTAGAGCAACTTGTTGACGAACACCATATTACCGCAATTTCAATATTTAACGTTGATGAATCTGGCTACACGACAGTCCAGAAAAAAAGGTGGTAACTCAAAAAGGTAAGCGCCAAGTGAGTGGAATTGCTAGCGGGGAAAGAGGTTTAAACACCACAATGGTTTGCTGCTGCAATGCCGCAGGTCCTTATATTCCGCCTGTGATTATCTTTAAACGAAAGAGATTTGCCCCTGAACTTGTACGAGGAGCTCCAAGAGGAAGTATCGTTGAAATATCTGACACTTGATACATAAATAGCGACCTTTTCCTTAAATGGCTGAAACATTTTCACCATGTGGTTCAGCCAAGTCCAGATAAGTCACTAATTCTGTTACTAGATGGCCATTCCACACACTGCAAAAATCTTGTTGCTCTAGATTTTGCTCGTCAGCTTTCCATTCATCTTTTGCAACTACCTGGTCATACTACCCACCGTCTACAGCCGTTAGATGTTGGTTTTTTTAAACCCATGCAAAACTATTACGCCCAGGAGCAAGATTCGTGGCTGCGAGCACATGTTAGACAACCGATAACAGTTTATAACGTGTCCGAATTATTAAGTAGGGTATATGGAAAAGGTGCTACTGTCGGTATTGCGGAAAACGCCTTTAAAGAAGCTGGAATTTGGCCAGTCAACCGTAATAGGTTCGGGGACCACTTATTTAACCCATCAACTGCCGTAACACTTCAGATTCATGAAAACCTAGAGAATGGTAATATCTCTTCAGAGCCACCTGCCGAACCTGAGGCTGACACAGAGGATATCTGACTTCACAATCAACCCACCAGTTCTTCTAATGGTGCTTCACAGCAAGTTGATTCTGCTTGTTCGTCTTTAGTCGAGGTTCATTTCAGAAAAGTATTTGGAGAAATCACCCCAGAGAAACTTAATCAAAGTCTAAATGAACTAGCACCTGTAACCAGTCAAATTGTTCAAAAGCGTAAGAATAAAACAACAGCTTCTGCAGTATTGCTTACTAGTACCCCATACAACGAAGATCTTAAAGAAAAAAATAAAAACATACAGAGAACAAGCAAGCAAAAACCAGAAACAGTAAAGCGATGAAAGACGCCAGTAGAAAAAGCAACTATGACTTTATTTTCCGGCAATGAAAAGAAACCAAAAATACAAATGAGAAATCCATCACCAAGCTCAAGTGATTCAGAAGATAGCACGGATGATAAAAATAGTAACGAGTTGTGTTTATACTGCAGTGACAGCTACTTTAATTCTAAATCAAATGAAGGTTAGGCTAGATGCGAGGCATGTTGTAGGTGGTCACATGAAGAGTGTGCCGGTATTGAAGAAAACGAAGCGACGTTTAGTTAAAATAAAACATGTATATTCAACTGCATTTTATTTCAATTAGGTTGTAGCGTTCACAAATTCTTGATCGCTACAGGTAGCATTCGTAAATTGTTGACTACCACTGGTAGGTTTATTTCGGACAAATTCTTAACTGAAAGAGCTCCGGTATCGTTTGGACAAGGCAAGACAGTCTAACTCCAAATCTCCAGGTGAGCGGACGTTTTCGCGCCTTACCCTTCCGACCTAGGTACGTAGGTTTGCTGGTCAAGTCACGCTTGGGTTGATTTTTCTGATATTCTTATAGAGGGTTTTACGACCCGGCAGCAGAGAATCCGATCAACAGACATCAGTCCATTGAACGACCACCTATTACAGAGCCCGACCATCGTGGAAACCTTACACCTTTTTGGGGCCACATGGCACAGTAACCGGTTGGTCAGATCGAGATTATTTCGGGACCCCCGGGTAGGGATACCGGACTGCCCGCAGTCGTACTCAGTGTTTTTGGACACCCAGTACCTTGACAGGCAAGGATAGACAACATCACGAAATAAGGCCAGATAAACACTTTTTTTATTATATTTTCATGTACCGTTAAGGATTGCAGTTACCATTTATTTTTCACAAATGCATTTTTACCATATTTCTTATACTGATAATGGTCACGTTATCGCCTTATATTTTGTATCTATTTGCCGTCTGACCATTCTTGGTTACCCTAACGTTATATAATTATCTTTTTACTATTGCCAGAATAGAGGAAATAACCTCTAATTTGTAAGTATAGGGATATAGAGACCAGCTGGTGTAATTCAGAGCTGTTTATTTGATTTTTGATTTCTTTCACGGTAAGGTTTGGAGAACCACCTTCCCTAAACCTTCCCGTGTTTTTTGTTTGATAGTTTTAGTTATTCCTTTTTTTGTGTGCTTTGTGTCGTTCTTTTTTTGAGTGTGCTTTTAATATATATATATATATATATATATATATATATATATATATATATATATATATATATATATATATATATATATATATATATATGTGTGTGTGTGTGTGTAAAATTCTAGTAAACCGTTTTATTTAAGATAGACTCCTTCCCGGTTCTGATATATGAAGTAACCGTGTAGCGCTCAACTTTTGTCGTGGCTTCATTCTGTCCTGTACCTTCTTCCCGGTGCTCCCGCCGAACAGCTGCCGTCGCTGTGATCTATATATTTTTTATTTTGTTTCAAAAGAGAAAATAATAGGTCACAAGGTACCTATTTACCGGTGCAATGGGGAAAAGATGTTTTTAGTGTATGATTCAATCTGGGTATTTGGTGGTTAATTTTTGGACACCGGTTTCGTAAATTGAACCGATAGCAGGGTTTTAAAAAAAAACAAAGTTGACACTTAACATGACATGATTAAATATTTTTGTAATAATTGAAAGATTCGCTACAGTTTAGTGAATAGGTGCCTAATTTATTAAATAAAATATTCGTTCCTACTTGGATATTGCAGCAGATTTTTGAAAAATGGTTCAATATAGGCAACTCTCCCCTACACCTATTTTCATGAATGTTACCTCAAAAAAGTGTAATGGGTAACAGAAACTGAGGTAGATCAAAGGCACAGGGGCGGGGCAATGTAAACAGAAATGCTGATGAATTACTGTATATTAAAAACTGGTAAATGACTGCTGGAAATCAATCCGAATTGAGACGAAGGTTGAAGAAGAAAAGTAAAAGAAGAAGAATATAATCCGAAAATTTTGTGTACAAAAATTGACCTTAGGTCACTGTCACTTGCCATTAGGATTATATCGAGTAAAAGATAATGAAAATGAGTAAGGGCAAAAAAAAAAAATGTCGTGTAAAATGATTTAAATTGATTGAATAAATCTCTCCGAGGACTTTATTATAAGCATATTTGACGGATTAATAACCGTCGCAAATTGATGCATTAAACTTCGTTGTTAAGGATTTTGGTGGCGCCAGAAAGTTTTTATGTTCCCGGGATAATTGGGAACGAGGCAACTTTCTTCTTCGGCCATGTCTCCCTGCTCGTTTAAAATTCTCCGCGGAGATTCGCGCTCGGATATATCTGAATAACAATGAATTGTTGCCATTTGTTACGTCAGATAAATTTTGTGTAAAAATAGGTTGGATTCTGTTTCAGTTTTACTAACTACCGCTTAAACACCAGAAAACACTTAAAAAATGTGATATATATGGTTAAATACCAGGTCCGGCGAATAATTTCGAGTTATCATCATATTTTTTTCGTGTGGTAAACATGTCGAGTTTCGAGCCAAATAAAGAGTATTTGCCACACGTACTGCTTTTCTTGTTCAATCAAAAGAAAAACGCGGATATATTTGAAACAGGGATATATTTCGAGAACCTAAAACGCAGAAAATCATGGGCTAATTCAGGACAACCATCAACATCGACTGCAAGACCGAATCGTTTTGGAATGTTAATATCGTGTTTTAATGAATCAGAGAAAAATGTTTATACTATAATGAATTCATCGTCGTGGATAAAGGCGGAAGCATAATCGACTTCTTTAAGTACATCCAATTTTTTGCTCTATCTTCAAGCTCCTCAAAATCTGATTTTAATTCCAGGGAAACCTCAGCAAAACATTTCTTGTTGTGATCCTGCCCTTAAAAACATCCAGAGTTTTATCCCACAATACTTGTCTAGCTTGAATTAAAGAAATTAAAACTTCAGTATGAATATTTTCAGCCATTTTAATCAAAAAGTTTGGCTAAACTCAGATGTACCACTGTAATAATAACAGATGTACCACTAAACCAAATCATCTCCTGATGATGCTAACATGGTCAGCGAAACGCGTGTTGAGAAGTTTAAAAAATTGATTTGATGTTTATTGGTAAATCTTTTCGAGTTTAGAGTTTCACACCGAAGGAATAGAAGAATAGAGAAGTATACTGTTTTCATGTCGCAAGGGAAGGTCTCGTACCACTAAAATGAATCGCGCGTGAAAAGCTGCATTTGATCACGTAGGTTATTGTCTTGCCGTTATCGTTTTGTGTGAAAAGTCTCATGAACCTCTTCACTCCACTAATGGACTGTTGGACGTATGTTAACAAGACGATGTAGGTCTTGTTAACCATTGTGTTTGAAAGGAGCGATTACGTGTTCTAACGCATGTAAACAACAATCTGTGACGAATTAGTAATATCTATTAATTCTTATGGTATTTATAATGTTAATGTTCATTTTGGCTTTGATTTAGTTAGTATGTTGGTCGATAACCTGCATTTACGCCACATTATGCTTTTTTAATTTAAAAATAGCAAGAATGCTACTCAAACAAAAAATAAGATTTGTGGCCTTTTGCGCAGAGGGAGATCAAGGTGCCAAAGTAGTTTGGTCGGTTCAGGGGCGGACATTTTGACACTGATGACGAAGAAATTAAGGTCATAATAGCCGACGATCGACGAGTCATGGGTTTTAAGTACGGCGAAAGACGGCCTCCATCTTAAGAAAATTATGCTTTGGATTTGGTGAGATTGGAGGAAGCGATAGACTTTAAGCTTCTTCCACGCAGCCAAACCATTAACACCGACCTGTTTCATACACCGTACTGTTTACAAGTAGATCGGCTGATGGCAACAGTTGAAGAAAAGTGACGAAAATGCCTTACTCCACCTCCTACCTTACTCACCAGATATCGCACCCTCGAACTACCATTTATTCTGCTCGAAAAGAAACCGTTGAAAAATACTCTGTTGATAATTTTTGCACAAAAAGGCATTATGAACTTAGCACTATGTTGGCAAAAAGTTGTAAATAATTATAGTTATGACCAAATAAATATTTACATAAACTACTTACATAATAATTGATTAATTTGTCCATTCATTGCTTTGTGATAGTTCATTTTTAAAACGAATAAAACACTTTTTTTACTTTAGTATCTATCACTTATTTTATTTTTAATTTTGTGTGACTATAGTTTCGCAACCAATGTTGCCATATCAAACATGATTTTAAAACTCTTTTAGTTTTTTACGTTTTACAGTCGTGTTTGGTAATGTAGCATTGATTACGAAACTATAGTTACAAAAAGTTAAAAATAAAATAAGTGATGATTAAGGTCTGGTGATCTAGCTGGCCAATTGTGCGGACCACCTCGTCCAATCCACCGGTTTGGAAAGGTGATGTTTAAGAAATTTCTCACTTGGAAACTGTAGTGTGCAGGGGCTCTATCATGTGTTAGTACATGTTTTTTAAAGATGATGGTTTTGTAAATGATTCTGTAGAAAATTTAGGTAAATTTCTCTTGCGAAATGACTGTTGAATATGAAGGGACCGATTCATTAATTTTTTAGCATACCATACCATACATTAATGCTAAATCGATGTTGAAAATTATGTTCAGCCGTAGCGTGAGGGTTTTCATCGGACCATCGATGTTCATTATGAAGATTATTTATGCCATCACGAGTGAACTCGTGAACTTGCCTCTTCCTGTTCTGGATCAAGTTTCAATTGCCATTCGGATACAATTCTCGTACTTGGAAACATACCAGTTTCTCTAGCAGTGATAAAAATTAGTTCAAAAACCCTTCTACCTGGCAGTCTCCGATTCGGGAAACGATCCTGATATTCGGAGACTGGCCGATTTGAATTTCCGTTATAAAAGCCATAAACAAATAATATATCAGCATATTCACGATGAGAGAATAACGAAGATAATAAAATAACTTTAAAAAATTTGCTAATGACAAACTAATAATTATATAAATTGGTATAAACAATGTTTGCTTAAGAGTAAAAAAAGTAAAGGCACATTTTCTCACTCTTTATTACATTTACCATCCATAAATATGTTTGTCCTTGTATCTGTGTAACAGGCATCTGTGTAACATGTTTTTACAACATATGTAGCTGAAATATTAACATTTCCTCCTGAATCACCCTGTATATAAAAATATTTAACCAAAATTTTGTATTATTGGATTTACTTACACAATACTCTATAATTTATCAAATTCGTCGTCGTATGTTGACTCTCGATTGTTGTATTTTTCCGAAATGAAACTCGGCTTATGAGGTTGGATTCGAACTATCTTCAGGATGAGAATTTGAACGCTCCGTGACTTTATTTTAACAGCAAAGCGTACAGATTCTAAATCCGACTATAGTACGTAATTTTCTATTTTTCTTTAGTTAAACAAAAAGTGCTTTCAGTTCTGTACCATGAAATACCAGATTTTTTTTTATACAAATAATTTTAATTCTATTTAGGGTAATTTATGAGAGAATTTAAGAGGGTTGCTATTTATGTATCTGGAATAATAAATAAAACCAAATATTTATCATTGAAAATGGTTTTATTGTTTTTCAAAATATTCTCCGCGATGATCGATAGACTTTTGCATTCGTTTGAACTAATTTTCATAGCATTTTTTCCATTCCGATTGAGCTTCCTCTGGCACCGAAAATCGTTGACCACATAGTTTATTCTTCACGGACGGGAACAAAAAAAATCATTGGGTGTCAAATCAAAACTGTACGGCGGATGACCCATCAGTTCGATGTTTTGACAAGTCAAATATTAAGTTGTTCGGTCAGATGTGTGGGAGCTTGCGCGTCATGATGAATCCTGCGTTGTGGCTTGTTTTTTCTTATTTCTTGATAGACTTTTGGCAAACAAATTATTGTGTACCATTCAGAATTGATCGTTCTACGATTCTCTATTGGCACTGTAGCCCATTCAATCCACAAAAAATAGGTGACAATTTTCTTCGAAGTGATTCTTGCGCGAACAACTTTTGTTGGGTTTGACTCATTTTGAAAGATTCATAAAGTCGACTGCAGTTTACTTTCGAGTTCATACGCATCAGGTATCATAGATACAAGATTCTTCACCTGTGTTGATGTTATACACGGCTTTTGACGCACCACGATTCTATTTTTTGAGTATTTCTTTGTACCAATCGACACGAGCAAACGATGCAAGCACTGATGACGAAGAAATTAAGGTCATAATAGCCGACGATCAATGCACCACGTCCGTGAGATAGCAAATATGTTTTAAATATTGGGAAATCGACCGTTTTTGACTGTCCGAAAGAAAAAGCGTGCGTCTGCCGATACTCACGCATTTAGTGCGAGAAATCTGCTGGACTCAATCTCTTCTTACGATCTTTTGCTGAAAAAAAACCTTTGAGGCTCCACTTCTAAAGCGAATGATAACTAGTGACGAAAAATCAGGAAGGTTGCCAGGGTCATCGGTTTTAAGTATGGTGAAAGGCGGCCTCCATCTTAGGAAAATTATGCTTTGGATTTGGTGAGATTGGAGGAACCCATAGACTTTGAGCTTCTTCCACGCAGCCAAACCATCAGCACCAACCTCTACTGTTTACAATTAGATCGACTGAAAGCAACAGTTGAAGAAAAGTGTCCAAAATGAGCAAAAATGAAAAGCGCCGTGTTTCATTATGACAATGCACGACCATACGTTTCAGTCAAGACCCAGCAAACACTGTTGAGCTTCAATTGGCATGTTTTACCCCATCCACCTTACTCACCAGATATCGCACCGTCGAACTGCCATTTATTCTGCTCACTCCAAAATTGTTTAAATAAGAAATATTTTCAAATCGCACAATTACCTCAAAGTGATTCTTGCGTGAACAACTTTTGTTGGGTTTGACTCATTTTGAAAGACCCATAAAGTCGACTGCAGTTTACTTTCGAGCTCATGCGTATCAGGCATCACCAAGATTGGTTTTTTTTGAGCATTTCTTTGCACCAATCGACACGAGCCTTCTTTTCAGCGATTGTTAAATTATGCGGAATCCAAAGCGCACAAATCTTTTTCATGGCTAAATGTTCATGTAAAATCTTGTGAATAATTGTCATATTAATGGTTAGGGATGCCTCAATCTTACGGAATGTCACATGACGATATTGCTTTATCAGTTCGCGCACAGTATTGATGTTTTCTGGCACAACAGCCAATTTTGGACGACCTTGTTTAAATTCGCCTGTGAGCGAACGACGGCCACTATTGAATTCACTATTCAGTGATATACAGTGGTTTTAGATGGTGCTTCATCGCCAAAAGTCAAAGTGAGTTCGAACAATCGATGGACTGTTGTTGAGATCAACCACATCGAAAGTCGTAGTAAATCATTATGAAAATTCTAACAAGTTAATTCCATTTTTTGACTGAGATGAAATTTTCGAGTCCCTAAACAACACAAATAGGCTCCGTATGACAAAGTATTCTGAGTACGTGTACAGTCAAAATGTCAAATTTTACGATGTATATGTCAGATGGCGCTTAGCAACACCATTGTTGCCAATTCCAGATACATAAATAGCAGCCCTCGTATTAAGTGAACATTTTAAATTTTGGGAAGACAAGGAACTTTGCTTTTTTGAAATAAATACAGGCTTGACGGTACAATGACAGGACCTTGTCAGGTGGCGTACACGTACTCCAACGCTCTCCAGCGGGTCTTTCGAATCGACTGGTTTTTTTAATTCTTGAATAAAACACAGATGACGTTGTGAACCGGCCTACGTTTAGGCCGGCTGTACAGGAGTCACATTTTGCAGTCGGACGAACCCCAAAATTGCGGTCATGTTGACTTTAAACTTAGTTGTCTAAACTAAACTTGTACAAACTAAAATGCGACCTTATTAGCTGATTATGTAGATTTCCAAAAATGTGTTCCCTCGTACTAGGAAGAGTAGAGAACTCGCAGAGACATTTTTTAAATTATTTTTAAATTAAATTACTTTTGCATCTAATTTCAATTCCTCCCAGATATTTTTTAAATACTTATGGAGCGACAGAAGAAAATACTTGTCATCGTCGTGATCATTGTTTTCTTTTACTGTCTTGTTCACACGCTCAGTCAAAGTTTCGATACGTTTATCCTCTGAAGCCTGGAGATATCTTCGTTTTATTTTTCGTGGTTTGGATCAGATTGGTTCCTGATTTTCACGTTCTTTATTTTGAGAAGACCCTTTAGCTAAGCTGTTTGACGTCCCAACTCTGGATTCTGCTAGTGGAAGCAAAAATATTCAGATCAACGCATTCAAGAATTTATAAAACAGCTCTATTTGAAAGAACCTTTATAACATACATTAAAGAAAAACAAATCAAAAGCACTGCAATATAAAAAGATTATAATAAAACACACGTTGTATCTAAAGATTATTTATTTGAAAGCGCAATAAATGAAACTAAAAACTAGCCAAGCGCCTCTCTCCTCGCAAGTTGAAAACAATCACCTTTAACTGAATAACAGTGTATCGAGCGAAAACCAATGTAACTAATACGTATAGTATAAGTGTTTACCTAACTTTCTGTAGATTCGATCTCTACTTATCTAAAGAAAAAAATGTACTGCGGTTGGGAGCTTAGGTGTGACAAATGGCTCCATTTATATTTTAAAGGCTACAAGATTTTTCAACGTAAAAGTAATTACAAACTATTAATTTTCGTGAAAATTTAGTTCTACAGTGATATATCGTCCTCCACATTCCTGCCCGACCTTATAGTCGTTTAAGAGCTCCCCTCTTGGAATTTTTATTTTAAAAACTTTAATGAGTCAAACAGGTATACCGTCTAAATATTTAATTTAGAACGTGTCAGGTAGATAGCTGAATTTGTTTGAAAATATGCCTTCGAACGCAAAAAAATTAGACAAATTTGGATTGATGAGCAGCTCGAAAATAAATATTTGGGAGAAAATGGGATACTGTATGAAAATATGTCGAAAGCAAATGTATCTATATAAAATTTTTGCTTTATTTTAGTTATATAATCTTAAAATTAATAATCTGTTTATAATTACAGGGTGTTTCCTATGTTTTGTCTATAGGGTTATAATTCCCGAGGTACGTATCGCTCAAGAGAATATATCGCTGAAGATGTGCTTTTAAAAACGCATATGTCCTTTAAACACTTAAGAAGTTTCCTATATTTTATTTACTTGGTTCTTTATATGTTATTTCTAAGATACGCAAAGTTCAAGAGATATTAGGAAACAACCTGTGCATAAATTGTCCGAAAATTCGTATTTATGTGTTTTATAAAAGGGTTCTTTTTATCGTTAACATATCCATTAAATTTGAAAGTTTTCTCTCATCTCTGTCGGATGACAAATATCTGGTCAGTGGTGGAACTGATCTGATTGTCTTAACGAAAAAAAAACGCTGGTATAGGGATGCTCAACACAATTTTGTAGGCCACACTAACAGTGTGATGGCCTATATTTTCTTTATTTTACCATCCAGGTGATTTCCCTACTTGTAAAGTGGACAGATACCCTTACTGCACTCTTTGGGCATGCGTACCATATGTTGATTGATTTCAAGCTAACGTACAAAAGCATAATTATAATGGAACTGTACTAGATCATGAACGACTTCGTAATTCCTAGGAAACTTATAAGTCTGACAAAAATGACCAGAAAAAAGGTATCAATGCCGTTAGAATTCAAAACCCTTTGTCAAACGAATTTGAGACATGCAATGGTCTAAGGCAAGGCGATGGATTGGCTTATATTCTTTTAAACATCACACTGGAGTCAGTAGTGGTAAGGAAATCACATATAAACACATAGGCCACCATATTTTGTAAATTGATGTAATCGCTTGCATATGCCGATGTCGCGGACATAATTTCGCGTTCCTATTCGCAGGCATAAATTCTCATCTAGGTAATCGATCCTCTTTCGAAGCTGCGAAAACTATAGGTCTCAACATCCATGAAAATAAAATCATTAAAACTTCTCAGTAGGCAAGTACGACTTCGAAGTTTCTCATCAGTTCACATATCTCTACCTATCTTTCTGGCAAATATAGGTTATTTTGGCTTGCATAAACACTTGAAAAGACGCAGCTTAATCTGCAGTATGAAAATCTGACTACAAAATATTGATTTGTACAATCATATATTGATCATATATGCCTCAGAATTATGGATGCTAAGTAAGGTCGACGCAAATCTATTCTCACTCTTCGAGAGAATGCTACTCAGAGCAATGTTTCGGGGTGTTTGCGAAGATGGAGTCATCCACGAAGCTACATCCACGAAGCATACAATCTGCATGCCAGCTTTGAAGGAGACGGAGTGTCTGGATCAAACTCAGACGACTGAATGTTAATAGAATGCCTAGCAGAATACTGTCTACGAAGTTAGATGATAGAAGAAAAAGGGAAGACCTAGGCTCAGATGGGAGAACAGTGTCAAGTGCGGTGCCACAAGCATCGGCTTACCAAATTGGAAAACCGTAGCTGATAGGTTTAGATGGAAAAAGAAAATTATGACAGCCGAAGCTCACAGAGCTGTGTTGAGCTAAGGATGATGATCACGGTATTGATAACGTTCTATTTTGCTGATATATCTTGTTTATACTACAGTTTATGTTGATATATTACAGTGTTTGTTTGTTAGGTTATAATTCCTTATGTAAAAGTTACCGACAAACGTAACGTTCAAGGGAAATTAGGAAACATTCTGCGTATAAGTAGTTTGAAATTTATTGTTTATATGGAAGATGTACTTTCGAACATATTTTCCTATGTTTTGTTCACTGAGTTATAATTCCCCATCGACTTATTCCCAAGATACGTAACGTCTAAGGGAAATTAGGAAATAACCTGCATATAAGTTGTCCGAAAATTATTATTTGTGCTTTTATGGAAGATATGATTTTGCACATATTTTCTGTAAATATAAATATCTCTAATAAACATAAGGCCAGGACTAAAAGATAAAATACCCAATGTTTTTGCGTATTTTTACATTATTCTTCAATATTATTGATTTCTTCTTGTATAATATAACAAAATTAGTAAACCAAAACTCTTTATATCAAAAAGATAGAACACTTGTTTATTTTGAAAATACAGCTTGTTTATCTTTCTTCAACTTACAATTTTAATCCAGTTCTCTTTCTTCTATCGAAGTGAAAATAAATTTATCAGATGATTATTAGATGCAGATGCACAAGCGAAGAATGTCGATTTTGGAAATATCTCGATGTACAGGTAGGAGTCGACAAGTAATTGCTAATTTACTTAAAGATCCTGAAGGGTACAGAAAGAAAAATGTCATTGGACGACTCTACGTATTGACAGGCAGATAAAAACGAGCTGCCTCTAATAGAAATGAAAAAAATCGTCGTTTTGAAGTGTTGTCTGCGCTTCTTTTGCGCAATAAAACGATGCGTTCCTCGAACGGATTGTGACGTGCGAAAAGTTGATTATTTACGGCAATGGGCGACGATCGGCTCTGTGGTTGGATCGCGACGAAGCTCCATGATCCTTCTCAATGCCGGAAATACACCAAAATATGGTCATGGTGCTCACATGCTGCCTGGATTCGTAACAAGCACGGAACAATAGAGCAAGTGTACAGGCTGATCAACCAAATAATTAAAGACTTTAATGCCAAAATATATATTGTTCAGCTATTTTCTTTGAAATATTCCAAGCTTTCTACATGGTATGGCACACTGGATTTCAAGTTAAGCTAAAGAAACTTCTTTCTCAGCCCCATATTCAACTGTTGAAATCTTATCTAACATGGATACTTTATGGTTAAACCAGGTAATGAATACACTGAATTGCATCCAATATACTCAGGCGTTCGTAAAGGCAGCGTTCTTGGTCCAATATTATACTTCTTGTATACAGCTGACCTTCTGACAACAAGAAGCATCATTGTAGCAACATACGCTGGCGACACAGCGGTCTTAGTATCCCACACTGATCCAATATCAGCCTCAAGAAACCTTCAAACAAATTTAAATAAAATTCAGCAATGCTTAAAAACATGGTGTATTAAGGCCAACGATATAAAATCAACCCACGTAACATTCACACTACGCAGAGAAATATATCGACCAGTGAAGCAGATGATGTCAAATATCTCGGCAAGCATTTTGATCGATGCCTGACATGGAAAAACGTATACAGCCAGATTTAACGGCTTATTAGAAGTAAATCAAAATTATTCTTGAATAACAATATATTACTATAGAAGTCCATTCTTAAGCACGTATGGACTAGGAGAATTCAGCTGTGGGGCACTGCCAGTAACTCCAATGTCGCCATCCTTCAGAGATTCCAAAACAAAGTGTTGCGTGCTCTAGTCGATGCAGTTTACTACATCCCAATAAGGTAATTCAGCATGATATCCCACGCACGATCTGGAATCCATTAAAGAGGTCATACATCGTGTTAGTGTCAAGTATTCTGAAATAGTGTTAGTACACCGCAGTATACTAGTCAATTAGTTAAATGTGAGCAATATCAGTGAAGTGCGTAGGATAAAACGTCTGCTGCCATCAGACTTGATGACAGAACTCAGATAAGTCGTAAGTAACTTACGGCACATAGACAAACTCTAGATTTAAGATTTACATTAATTTTTAAAGGAGATCACTTACTGGAGTGATACTCTATATGTCATTACCCTCAAACGCATAATGTTCTCTGGGCAGATTGCAGATCTCTCTAGGAGTTAAAAAAAACATGCTGCCTGAACACGGGCGAAACGATTACAGCGGAGAAATACTGTGAACAAATCGATGAAATGTACTAAAAACATTGGTCAACAGGAAGGAACCAACTCTTCTCCATGACAACGCTCGCGATGATCTCTCGACCATCCGCCATACCCGCCTGATTTTCGGCCTACCGACCACAACTTTTTCAAACATCTCGACAACTTCCTGCGCGGGAAATGCTTTAAAAATCCAGGGTACGCAAAAACTGACTTCAACAACTTCGACGTCTTCGAAATTTTACGCAACCGATATAAATAAACTTGGTTCTCGTTGGTAAAAATGTGTTGATTGTAATGGTTTTTATTTTGATTAATAAAGTTTTTTTTTAAGCTGAGATATGTGCATTTCAAATTAATGGTTAAAAGCCGCAATAACTTTCTTAACAATGTAATCATTTGTACCTTAAAATAATTACTTCCAAACATTTTAGATGTAACACTAGTCATCAATATAGCAGGTATATTTTTCAGTAAGTAAAGTAAGTTACAAGAAGTGTAGTAAGTAAGTAAGAAGTAAAGTAAGTAAAGTAAGTTATAAGAAGGCATGAATAATATGGAACCAAAATGTAAAAAAGCGCAATAACAGGAATGTCCTATCTTTTTTTTCCCGGTCCTTATATAAATAATTGTATAAGCGATATAAATATCAATAGAGTTATAATTGTGAAGGAATTTCAACATTTATCTAAAAAAATATCAACCATAATTAAAAAATACAGTAAAGGAGCCTAATATGGGACCCTACCCTAATAGACCCAAGGGTAATAAAAAAACTACAATATCTTTGCCCAAAATTTGAATTGGAACGTACGTCGGCCATGTTGGCAACACTGCATTGTCGATTTGAAAGTTATTTCTGAGCGCATTTGTGTATTGTATGTATTTTTCTTCTTTACTGGTTTACAAGTTTTTATCGGTGCCTAGCAATTTAAGTATTTCACAAAAAAGGTAAACTTATACTATTATGCATTTTATAGAAGGGTGTTATAACTATTAATAATATTTTAACAATAAAGGGATATTAAGTTGATATTAAGTTATTAAGACTGTAGAGTAGATGCCGCGAATATTATTTGCCCATCGTGCAAAAAACGATAAGAATTGTTTAGAGGCATCATAGTGGTTTAGGGTCTCATATTAGGAATCCTTTTAAAAAGCGTAATTTTTCGTTTGTAATAGTGTTATTGATTAATGCAAATATAAATCAACAAATTTATGTCATTTTCAAATAATGTTGTTAAATAAATATATAATCTACAATTCAGTTAAATTTTATTTATTTTAAATTTATATTCTCTATTTATTTTCATCGGTTTCATATCAGGCTCCTTTACTCTACCAATAATTTAAAATTTACTTCTCAAGACGCGCTTTAAATCACTAAGAATTTAATGAAACATTTAATTGAGTTCGA
The DNA here is from genome assembly GCA_031761425.1 of Cosmopolites sordidus. Lineage (NCBI taxonomy): Eukaryota > Metazoa > Arthropoda > Insecta > Coleoptera > Curculionidae > Cosmopolites > Cosmopolites sordidus. The sequence continues at coordinate 388,827 of JARFXV010000001.1, forward strand.
TTTTTAAAGAAATGTCGAAAACGAGTGAAAATGTCGATACACATGCAGTTAGTAAAAAAAGTCTGGGTACGCCTATTTCCAAAATTTCCATTCTTCGTGTAATGAGTGCCTTACAATAAAAATATTTTTTAAGGCTCTATTTAAAATCGTATCCACTAATATAAGTTTTACTCAGGACCTAGTTTTGACGTTATAGTAAATAATCAACAAAATGTGGGCAAAAAAAGTCTGTGTACGCTATTTATAAACAGAAAACATGTAGTCACAACTTGTTAATGACTGGCTATGGAACATGTTTTCTGAGTCATTCAATATTCGATTTGTGTTTGTTCTCATTATGGAGATTTCTGCTGAAATAAGAAAATTAGTTATTAATTTAAGAAAGGAAGGATAGTTGCTAAGTGAAATTGGAAAAATAATTTCCAAACATAATTCCACGGTCCAGAAAATCCTCAGTAGGTTTGTAGAGACTGGAAACTTTTAAAGTCGACCAAGAACTGGACATCCAAAAAAATTGCATAGTATCCATGAAGAAATTATGAAAAATATTCATGAAGCCCCCAAAAGGAATGACGCTTTCATTGCATGTATGCTAGAAAATTATTATTCTTAAAGTTACACCACGAATAGTGCGAAATGTAATAAAAATGCAGAAGTAACTCGCAATCTGCTAGGAAAAACCATTTATATGTAAGGTAAATAAAGGTAAACGTTTATCCTTTGTAAAAGATTATCTGAATAAGCCTATTAGTTTCTGGGAACGAGTTTTATTTAGCGACGAAGGTACATTTAACTTGTTTTCATCTGATGAAAAAGTTCGGGTGTGGTGAAAATCCAATCAAGCGTTAGCAGCTAAAGGTTTGTGTCCCACGGGCAAGCAGGGAGGAGGCTACATCATGGTGTGGGGTTGTATGAGTGCATCTGGCGTGGAAAAACTAAATATTATTGATGGCTTAATCGACCAATATGTATAAACAGACGTTCAATTCTTCTATTTGAACCTTCAGCGTGAAACACTAAACTCCGATATTTAGCACTCACTAAACACCAAATCAATTTTTTAAAAGTTCTCGACGTACGTTTCGCTAGCCATATTAGCATCATCAGGAGGTCAAAGGAGATTAAATACTCTCCTGATGATGCTAACATGGTTAGCAAAACGTGTGTCGAGAACTTAAAAAAAATGATTTGGTATTTAGTGGTAAATTTGTGAGTTTACTACATAAATGTATTAAAAGAAAAGCAAACATCAAGTGCAATGAGTCTTGTTATTGGGTCATCATGTACCTTTCAAAAGACAATGACCCAAAACATAGAGCGCGGAAAGTCGAAGAATGGCTATTCTATAATGCACCAAGGCAATTAAAAACACCACCTCAATCATCAGGCATGGACCCAATCGAATATCTATGGAATGAATTAAAACGAAGACAGGAAAATTAAACAGGAAGATTAAAAACAAATTACAACTTAAGGAAGCATTACTGTATGAATGGGAACATATTGAGCCTGATAACATTGTACTACACTACGAGAGGTGATAAAAAATAAGGGAGGTCCTACGGTCCATTGCTTTATGTAATATTGTAGATGATAACAACATTATTATGTTAAAAAAATAATAAACAAAATCAAGTGTATACAGACTTTGTGGCTTTTAAAAATTGATTATTTATGGGATATAGTTATAAAACATGAAGTTTTGTTGCAACCAGCAACAAATTATTAAAGTTCTCCGCAATTAAAACTTTGTAACACAGGAAACAATGTGTTTTTATTGTCCTGTTTAATTGAATAGTAAATTATTTTAAAGACGTGATGTATCCAGACTTTTTGTACAAACTCTATATGTCGAAAACGAATGAAACTTGTAGAATAAAATATACTTCGATGTGCTTGAAATACATTTATAGGTCTGATAAATATGAGAAAGCGACATATATCTATCTTAAGTTAACATTTATTTTTTTCGGACACCTTGCATAATAATATAATTCTGTGTAATTAGGATTATTCACCTATTCTATTACGCGTGTTTAGAAATTAATTTAGAATTTTTTTATTGTGATAAATATCTTATAATAATCGTAAATTACATCTGGTTTAGGTTTAGGTGTGACAAGTTAGATGTAATTTAAATCTTTCAAAGGGAAATTAACACGGCAGAAGAACGAGCTATCGCACACATGAACGCTTAACGAAAAGACGTTTCTGTCGTGTTTCTTTCGACCCTTCCAGTTCGTCTGTCCCCTTCTCATTCATGCCCGACGGACAAAGTAATTTTATCCGGTTCGCGATTTAAACGAGGAAAAGGAACCGATAAAATCACTTTGTAACCGTCACGTTATCGGACTAAGACAGCGACGGTCTCAGTGGATCAGGCGCTGCAGTACATGCAGCAGGAGCATCAGCGTCATCGGGATGAATGGAGAGTGCCATAGTCCGTCGCCCGCGTTGCATCCATCTTCCTGACAACAGAATGTCCTCGAGTTCCAATCCCAGTTATCTGTAATTTAAATAATACACTGAATTAATTTTAATAAGGACATCCTGAGCTATGATATACTTCAAAAATGCAATGCAATGCACTTTTTAACATTTTACATAATTCTCATATCATTTCGCTTGTTAAGTCAGAAATTATGATGTCTATTGTAATTGTTTGAAAAAATTGTCGGCGATTTTTTAAAATGGATTTGCATTAAATTTTGCCTAAAAAACAACACACCTATAAAATTATAAACATTTCCTCCCATGTCTCAGACATATACTCTAACAAATATTATAATTTCATATCCATCCGGTCACCGCCAAAACCTCAAATGCCCATTAAACAATAATCTTAAAAATTATCAGCAAATATTATTAAAGCTGATGAAATAATAGAAATTCCTTGAATTTGTATTTGAACTTGTTAATATTAAAATTTTTAAACATATTAGGGAGCCTATTTAATATTGTACTGTAAATTTGCTTTTATATCTACAGAATGATTCATTTATGATACATATGATACATATTTACAGAATGATTGGCTGAACGACCTATAAACCTACTTTTTAAGGGCTTTGGAGTTATTGCCAGCATTGCCTTATACGTGAAATTAGCTTTATGAAGTTGCCATCTGTGATCCATAGTAAGCCACTTAAGCTGATTAATCTTTTGAAATATATGCTTTCGTTTTCGAAGTCTAAAGATAAGACAACAATATGCATTCTGCACCCATTATATTTTACCCCTATCCACAGAATCGAGACATGGAAAGTAAACTGACTTGAAGTCCCAGTAAGTAAATTGAAAAAGTACCAACGACTCTAATAATAGCTTTCTTAAAGCCTGGTTAAATTGTGCCTATTTGCACAAAATAATTTAAGGTGTATAAATGATTTACGAATTAACTTGGATACAAGATCTTTAAAACGTAACTTTGAAACCAAAATAATACCCAAGATTGGCGCACAATCTACAAAACCAAGCTTCTCTCTGTCAACAGGTACGTATTAAGATTCACCTTTAAAAAAATATAATTAGATTTAGTACAAAATAGCATAACTTTAGATTTAGAAGTTTAATGTGTCCGTTTAATTATGTGATAATGAGAGTCTTTTAAGCATGTTTAAATGATTATTAATTATATTATTGGCACTAGAGTATTCACGTGGAGGAAAACTAAAATATAATTGTATATCATCAGCCTAAACCTGCACTTTCATATTCTGAACAGAATGCAAAATATCAGGTGTATATACAATAAAGAACAATGGGCCTAACACTGATCCCTGAGGTATACCAGAAAGAACATTCACTCTAGACGAGTTTACATGATTAACGGAAATATATTGTGTTCTACAAACTAGAAACGATTTCACTAGATTATCGGATGATTCGTCAACCCATAGTATGACAATTTTGCGTATAAGAGGCTGTAGTTTAATGTATCGAACGCCTTAGAAAAGTCTAGTAATACAAGCACACTAGCTAAGCTCCTGTCATAGCTCTTAAATAAATAACTAGTCACAGAAGCCAGGCTAGAGACGTTGAAAAAGCAGTTCTAAAGCCACATTGCGGATCGGAGATTATTTTATTGGAGACGAAAAACTCGTACATCTGTTTAAACAAAATTTTCTTATTAGAAATAATACGCAGGTCAGAAAATGAAGAAGGATTACCATGTTTCGGGAGAGGAATCCTTACAGCCTGTTTTCCAAATTAGAGAAAAGTAGTTTTGCTCTATGCAACTATTAATTATATTAAGTGTATATACATTATGCTTTCATCGCAAATATCATTTACATCCGAAACAAATTGCCCAAATATCGATTTATAAATTCAGGTTTATTTAAGTTGTCAGGTAAACTTCGTTGGCACTTAGAACCTATACTAAATGTTTTTAGGGTTGACCACGTTTTCCTTACGTGATTCTCCGTTAGCGAAGGACTCGTGCGGGCAGTGGCTTTTGGCATGACTGAATGTCCCACCCCCCATGATAACACTGGGGAACAATTTGAAAAATAATTTCTGTTGAGTTCGATATTTAAGCTGTTTTATACGTAAATTGACATGCTAATTCCAAAACTTTATTTAGTTTTTTTCTATCACGTCAAGTTTTTTCTCTACAGTTGCTGCGCATCCGACTAAGCTTGGCGAACCACAGAAGTCACTACTGCTCTCCTACCAAAACTAGTTCGGTCAGTTACGCATGAGATGCTAAAGTACGCGGGTCTGTGTCGCTCTGATATAGTGATATAATGAAAGTATAAATACACAACTACAGATTTTCGTTATGTCTGCCTCTGGTAGTTTTCGTCGTAAGTGCTTAAACAGCCCTGATTCATTTTGTTATAGATGTGGCAGTTTTACTATCCCCATTCAACGGACTAATACTAGTACATTTGTCAGGCAAGCCTATTTTGCTTATTTTAGAGTGAAAATAGGTGAAGTTAAATCATGGGCTCCTCATAAAGTGTGCAAGCAGTGTGTAGAGAGTTTACGAATGTGGATGAAGAGAACACGTAATAAATTTTCGTTTGGTATATCAATGGTTTGGCGAGAGCCCAAAGATCACTTAAGTGATTGCTACTTTTGCTTAGTGAAAACATCAGGATTCAACAAGAAAAACAAACATAAAATTGAGTACCCTAGTTTACCGTCAGCTATACGCCCTGTGCCCCATTCAGCTGAAATTCCAGTGCCAGTTTTTCAAAAATTACCTTCTTTAGAAATACAAGAATGTGAATCAAGTGAAGATCGAAGTGACTCCACCGACGAAGAATTCAAAGTTTTCAATGATTCTGTTCGTAAAGGATTTAATTAACATGAATTAAACGATTTAGCACGAGATTTGGGACTATCCAAAAAAGCATCGGAATTATTAGCATCAAGACTGCACAAAAAAAATTGTTTGACAAAGGCGCTGAAGTCACTTACTATCGATCCAGAGAAAGTGAATTTAGGCAGTACTTCAGAAATAATGACGGATTTGTATATTGCCAGAACGTATAAGGTTTAATGAAAGAATTGGCCATTTCTAACTATAACGCAACTGAATGGCGATTGTTTATAGAGAGCTCAAAGCGTAGCTTGAAGTGTGTTCTCCTACATAATGGAAATTTATACGGTTCAGTCCCAATAGGTCATTCAGTTTCTTTGCGTGAAGAATATGGCGACATAAAGAAAGTCATTGACTTGCTGCAATATAACATGCACCAATGGATGATCTGTGTTGACCTTAGCATGGTCTGTTTCCTTCTTGGCCAGCAACGCGGGTACTTGATAAAGTATCCCTGTTTTTTTGTGCATGTGGGACAGCAGAGTTCGTGAGAAGCATTGGGTGCAATCGAACTGGCGGCCAATATCTGACCTAAGACCTGGTGTAAAAGTATAAAACTAGGTCTCATGAAGCAATTTGTTAAGGCTTTGTCAATTGAAGGAGATTGCTTTAAGAATATCATTTCGGCATTCCCTAGCCTGTCATATGAAAAAATTAAGGCTGGTGTGTTTGATGGTCCACAGATTCGGCAACTCGTTAAAGATGAAAATTTCACTGAAACAATGACCGAACTTGAAAGGAATGCTTGGTTGGCTTTTAAAAATATTGTTAAAGACTTTCTTGGAAATACACGAGCCCCGAATTACATCGAAATTGTTCAACAACACTTGGAGAGCTTTAAAAAGCTTGGTTGCAACATGAGCATCAAACCGCATTTCTTACATAGTCATCTTGCTAACTTCCCAGAAAGTCTTGGTGCTGTTAGTGATGAACAGGGCGAGCGATTCCACCAAGATCTAAAGGTTATGGAAGCGCGGTATCAAGGTAGATGGGATGTCAGTATGATGGCTGACTACTGTTGGAGCATCAAGCGAGAATGTTCACAAACTGAACACTCCAGGAAAAGCTATAAGAAGAAATTTTTACCATAATATTTTTTATTTATTTTTTGTATAAACACAATTTAACTTTTAATAATATGTTAACCTCTGTATGAATAAAATATTCTAATCTATTTGGTCAGAACTCACCTTATTTCTTTTCGTATGTACACTTTTAAGGTAAAATGAGGGGTATGCTGTATCTTAAGAACTTGACGTGATAGAGAAAAACTGTGAATATTTTTTAATTCAGAGATGAAAAATTAGTCAAAAACCGTCTTTTTCCTTTTTGTTTTCATGCTTTTCATGTGATCATACCAGCTTAAACATTTCGCTTACTCAGTGTCCATTATGTTAAAGGGTTCTCCCATTTCTTCCCGTATGGTTTTGTTTCTGACTTTATCCACAAGAGTCTTACTACAGCTGCATCGCGAAAAATTAATTTGGATAGCCCTTAATCTATGTGTATTTCGGCCACACATTTCAATTACCTCTGCTCCATATAGTGCTAAGCTTTCCACTATAGCCTTATATAGCTTTCGTTTGATGTTATTTGACATATTTCTATTCCAGGTTAATGAGCAATCTATCCTATTGCCACCCTGCATTTTCCTTTTCATCTTTCTAATATAAATGAGGAGATATTTACCTAAGATAACGCGAAAAGAAAATAAGATTTTATATCTTATTTCCTCCTCACGTCCACCTTTATTGGACATAATTATTCCAAGATATTTATAAAATATTGTACTGAGTAATCGCCGATTAAGTATTAGAGTCCAGTCAAAAAAGCGTCCAGATTCGTGGCAAAACAATTCATAGTTCTAACATCATCATACCGCAATAAATATTCGTCAATTTTTTGCTAAAAATCAAACAAACGGCATTCCACAAACACCATATTCACCAAATATAGCACCGTGTAATTGTTTCCAGTTCCCTCGATTGAAGAAGCCGCTTCGACGACGCTTTTTTGATCCCACAGAAGCCATCCAAAACAGTTCGCTAGCCGCTTTGAAGGAAATATCAGAAATTCAGTGTAGGAACTTTTTCGAATACCGGGAAAAATTCGGAATAAGTGTATTCCAGTGAGAGAGAATTACTTTGAAAGGGGCAAAATAAATTTTGATAAATAAAAAAATTGTCTTTTGTTTAAAAAGTTGTAAAATATCTACTATTTTACAACTTTATATAAACTCTAAAAAGTTGTAATGTAATATGTTACAGAAAATGTATTATATTACCATCGTTTTAAAGTTTGACGAGCAGTCACGAATACAATCCGGGCAACATTTTGAGAAATGCCGAAGTTCACAAAATTAATATCTGAATTAAACCGTTTATCAGGCGAAATGATCTTGGACGTGGCCCAAGTAACTTTTAAATGAAAGACACTTCGGCAAAACGACAAGGCTATCGCATCGGTTCGAACAGGAAATCCGCGACTTTAAATCCCAGGAAAACATTTTCCCAACATTGAAACTCTCACCGGACGTATACGACACCAATTTAATTATGCCATAGAGTAAACGGCTTAATATTTTCGTACGGCTCTCGTAGTTGGACCGTCAATTTCAAAAATTAAAAACCGAATCGATAACTTTTCTTTCTAGGTTGATTGTACCAAACATTAAACCTTTCAATTATGTAATTAATTAATTTCTTTTTTGAGTTTTCGTCATACTATTTTTTTTAATAACTTAGTTAATAATAATAATGAGAGCATTTATTTCGTCACAGGAATGTCCTGAACGTCTGCTGCATTTTCTTTATTCAGTTGAAAGGTGAAAAGAAGGCAGTGCCTTAAATGTTACATTTTAAACGACATCGCGCCTGCAAGTTATTTTCAGGTTTCGTTGCACACCAGATACGTTACGTTCTTCTATGATATTTATCATATCATATGACAGGCCACTGTTTGTTTTAACCTTTTTATGCTTCTTTGGACGAAAATGTCCAAAATTCTCTCCAGCGTTTAGATGGTCTACTCTGAGTTCTTTTTTCGACAGCATTGTTCAATTTCACGTTATTTGCAAGTTTATTGTCGTCTATTCTGCTTATGTGTTTATTCCAGTACTTTATTCGCTGTCTCTCCCACCTTCCTATGTCTTGTATCCCATATTGTTGTTGAAGGTCTTTTCCGTTCTAATTTTGTCGCATAATGTTTTCCTGTAAATGCTTATTATTGTTTTCATTTCAACCGTTCACGTCACTACGTCAATGCGCCTTGGAAGTGCTTGGACTTGTTTCAGCCGCGTATGCCATGATGAGTTATTGTTAATTTGCATATTCTTATTTTACTGTCAGTATTGATATATTTGTTTCTCCACACGATGTCTCTTAACAATCCTAAGATCCATTCTGTAGATTTCCAAAACTTGTTATTTCAGGTTGGTCGATCTCTTGCTTGCTTTTTGGATGTTACTAGGATTTGGTTTTGTTTGTGTTAATAGCCATATTTAATTGCTTTTCTGTTTGACTAAAGGAGTAACTAAGAGATGGCACTGGAAACAAGGGTCGGGTCATAATCTCTTATGTCATTTTGTTGCTGCGATAGTACCTTTTAAACGCCATTGATGTTTAAACGATTTCGAGTTAGCGCTATAGTTTTTCGTGTGGTAAGCGTGTCGAGTTTCGAGCTAAATACAGAGTATTTGCGGCACGTACTGCTTTTCTTGTTCAATCAAAAGAAAAACGCGAGTGAAAGCCGTCGTATAGTTGTGGAAACTTGCGGTGACAATGTTCCAATTCAAGATGCTTGTGGGGGTTGGTTTAGACGATTCAAAAGTGGTGATTTCGATTTGAAAGCCAGAGAACGCCCAGGTCAATCGAAAAAATTTAAAGATGCCGAATTGCAAGCATTTTTGGAAGAAGACGATATACAAACTCAACAACAAATGGAAGAGAGGTTAAATGTTGGTCATCGAACCATTTGTGATCATCTGCATGGGAAAGATCCTGAAGGCAGGAAAATGGGTACCACATCAGCTTAACGACAGGTAGATATAAATGGGCGAAATATGGATATATTTCGAGAACCCAAAACGTAGAAAATCATGGGTTGACTCAGGCTAACTAGCAACACCGACCGCAAGACTGAATCGTTTTTGGAAGAAGACAATGCTGTGCATTTGGTGGGATCAGAAGGATGTCTGTGATAATGCCGTTCACTACCGTCAACAAATGAACAATTTGAACCATGCGTTGATCGAAACGCAAGCGGAAACTACAAGAGATGCAAAAGTGTTTTCACTGTCAGTGTTCAATTTCAAAAAAGCAGTCAGAAACACCATTTCTGCACTTGACTTATGGAGATGTAATAGTAATCTTAAAAGAAGTACGGTTTTTCTGGGAAGGCATCCACAAATTGTCAGAGAGATGGGAAAAATATACAGCTAGCGATAGTGCATGCTTTAAATAAACCATTTTTTACCTTTCTCCCAAATTAAGTGTTTTTTTTTAGAAAAAATAAGAATTACACAGGTCGACTTGATTTTTGTAACATTGATTAGAATGCTGTTTTTGCGTTTCATTTAGGTAGTTATTAAAAATTTTTTTCACAGATATGGCCTAGCACGTCTCACTTTCAAGTACCGGCTTCTCCTTTATATCATGGGTTCATTGAAATTATTTGTACCTGACTTTGGACTGGACAATGTAGGATTTACCACAGGACCATAGACAGGGTATTTCCATAGTATTCTACGAAACTACGAAAAAAAGGCAGTTTTATTGTTTTCTATAGTTTAGTTTGTTTTTGTCTCCTTTACAGTACTGTCAAGTCTTTAAATCGATTTTATATAAAATGGCAAGTTCTAGTTTTTTGCAAAAATCCAGCGGATAAGACTTGTTATATAATATAATATGTATATATATATATATATATATATATATATATATATATATATATATATATATATATATATATATATATATATATATATATGCGGACGTTTTATTTTAAAGTTACAAGCTAGATCTATTTCCGAGGAAGTTAAAAAAGCCTATCTTTTATATTTTAAATGCCAAATTGGAAATTAAGATACAAGTTGAGTTCCTCATGTTTGATGTGTGAGATGTCAGGTAAATTTAGTGCAGTGGATGCATCGCAAGAAAAATTATATGCCGTTTGCTGTACCTATGGTGTCGAAAGAAATCACTGACCTTGTAAGTGATTGCTCCTTTTGTATTACTAAAACAGAAGGCATTTAAAAAAAACAAAGGGACAAAATTCAGTATCTAAATTTGCCTTCTGCACTTAGGCCAGTTCCTTATAGCCAGGAACTACCGATAACGATTGCGCCTTTAAACCTAGACAACATGTTTCCCAGTGATTCTAATTCTCCATCAGGATCTGATCCACAACTTCTAGAGGAGACCAGCCACAGCTGGTGTCCAACATTTTTAACAACTACCAGTGAACCTCACTTAATAACTTACTTAATCACTTAATAAATTAAATGATTTGGTACATGACCTGGGATCGTCGAAACAAAATCGGAACTTCTTGGTCCCAGGCTTCAATAGTGGAACCTGTTAGATAAAAATGCAAGTGTTTCACTTTACCGACAACGAAATGTAATATTTTCAAGTTTTTCTAAAATGGAAAGATGGCTACGTGTTTGTTGTGATATTGATGGTTTAATAAATGAGCTTAGTATGGAACATATACCTTCCGAGTGGCGTATTTTCATAGATTCATCGAAATACAACCTAAAAGCAGTATTGCTTCATAATGGAAACAAAAATCCATCTATTCCTTTAGATCATTTAGTGACAATGAAATAAACCCACGACAACTTAGCAAACATACAAAATCGCGTTAAATTTGACCAGTATCAGAGCGATATTTGGGGGGAATTAAAAGTGATAGGTATATTGCTAGGACTTCAAGCGGGTTTTACAACGTACTACTGTTTTTTGTATCTATAGAACAGTATGGCAACAAAAGAACATTACAGTAAGAAAGATTGGCCTCATAAAACTTCTTTTGAACCTTGTAGTTCAAACTTAGAGTATGCCCCCCTTGTTAACCTAAAAACGAGCTTCTTCCGCCTCTTCACATTAACCTTGAACTAATGAAAAACTTTGCCAAAGTCATGGACAAAGAAGGTAATGGTTTCAAGTACCTAAAAGAAATATTTCCTCAATTAAGTGATGCAAAACTAAAAGAAGGCATATTTATTGGACCTCAAATAAGGAAGCTTCCAGGTAATTTTCGTTTTCAAGAAACATTAAATGAAAAGGAATTGGCAGCTTGAAAGTGTTTTGTAGGTGTAGTGGAAGGATTTCTGGGCAACAAGAAAAATGTAAACTATAATAACCTCATAAATGAATTCTTGAAAGCCTATGAAATACTAGGGTGTCGCATGTCCTTAAAAGTACATTTTTAAACTCCCATTTGGATTTTTTCCGCAAAATTTGGCTGCAGTAAGCAAAGAACAAGGCCAGAGGTTTCACCAGAACATCAGAACGATGGAAGTTGGCTGGTTTTTAAAAAGAGATGACGCAACAGAGGAAAAACAAGATACACACAAGAGGACAAAGTGATAGTTTTTCTCGCTGTATGACATCTCATGTAATATATTTTTTATTCACATAATCTTCAGTAATGTATTAACGTTTTACATGTTTATATTAAATAGATATTAGATTGTAAAAATATGTCGTCTCCTTTTTTTCCCCACCACCGACCCCCTGTAAAAAAAAGTATTTGTTATAGTAATTAGGCTTATAATTTTCGGATTTAGAACTACAAAATACTTCATATACACCCATTTTTAATTTCTATATCAATGTTACCTCAAAAAAGTTTAAATTTGTTGACCTGTCTTATTAACCGCTATACCTGGTATTTATACGGCGGGAAAATATTTTGATTCGAATAGATTCTCAGTCGATGAAATATAGGGGCTAAGAAGTAAGTTGAGATCCGAATAACTCTTTAAAAACTTCTGTCAAGGATATGATCTTCCAGTAAAAAAAACATTTTTATTAGAGCTAGATCGATACATTTTTTAATGAACATGTTTAAAGGCGTTGTATTGCAAACAACGTTCTCATTATTTTTGTTAAATAGATAATGTCTATTTTATCAAGGTTATTAGAAAGTTAAAACTGCAAGGAACAAATCTCTATCGAGGATGGTTTTCCTATTTTCGGTGATCAAACTAACCGCACCATTTATGGGCCGGTGTAATTTCCTTTTCAGGACAGGTGATAAATGCCCCAAACAGTCTTGGACGTGACAATGTTTACACGAATATATCGTTCTTATTTGCCTGAGCTAATGTTAGGATTAACACCTAAATTTGGGCAAGTGAGGGATCCGATGCGAAGGGATTAGTTCATTTAGTTTGCTTTCGATGTTGGTTTTGTTTTAAATCAAGGTCCCGCGACTGGTAATATTATGATTTATATAAGCTGACATAGAAATTGCTATATGTTTGACTTTAATATTTTTTTGATAAAATATCGTTACTATGACAAACGAATAAAAATTTAATTGGTTGTCACGTAAAATATATGCCCGAATAATTCTTCTCTTGGAACACTAAACTCAAAAAGATTTACCACCAAACACTAAATCATTTGATATAATTTTCCAACGCGCATTTCGTTAATCGTGTTAAAATCTAGATTGAATCATCCCCTGATGATACTAATATGATTAGCGAAACGCGCATCAAGAAACTAAAAAGTTTAGTGGTAAATCTTTTTGATGATTTTTGATTTGATTTTGATGAAACTTTAAGGATGATTTTCGGATCGTCAACTCAGTGAATGTCAAAGATGTTGAGGGATAAGAGGACTTCAAGTCCGAGAAAAGTAATTGAAAAATGGAAGTCGAAGAAGCACAAAAATGTTCGAGATTGACATCTAAAACACATCAATGAGTGATGAGTGGAAAACGACAACTTTTTAATGTGGAATTGTATAAAGTGGTCTTTAGTGATCTCGATTCTGTTTGGATGACTATGATAACCTAAGAAAAAGAATACGATGACTTAGGGAAATACGTCAACATGGGTTTGATGTTGAGCGGTGTGTTCATCGAACAGTAGGCGTTACATTATGAAGGGTTGTTGCACTGTAGAAGTATATCACCTCTAGTCTTTATCAGAATAGATCAAAGAAATATCAGATCCGTATGTTCATCCTTACCCTAATCAGACTTACGTTTTATTACATCCCACGTCGAATATCAGTTAGGTGACGTTGGGCGCGGTCATTACATAGATGGGTGACTGCTCAGACACCGGACAAAAGGCTCTGGGCTTAAATAGAGAGGTCATTTAGGTTCGGAGCCTTTGGTCGTGTTCAATTCTGTGTTAATGTTATATAGTGCACCAACGGCTAGAGGGCACGGTGTGCAGATCATACTACGAACTCGCATCGCTGTGTGGCATTGGGCGGGGCGATTCACCTAGTCTTTCTAAAAAGGTCGAAATAAACAATCTTACGCTCTTATAGTTCCTTCAATTGCACTCAGATGTCGACATGAGCCCGACTGATCAAAGATAAAATTCTAGAAACCGGTTTGGAGAGGTATTTGGTGTTGCATTTATGGGTACTTTTTGCGATTACAATGCCACGTTTATGAAAACAATGAACTAGTGGACATAATATTAACTTATGGGGAGTGCGAACAAAATGCAGTCGCAGCTTATCGTTGGTATGTGGAAAGGTTTCCTTTAAGAAATCATCCCGCTCCGCGGATGTTTGTAAATTTAGTTACAAGACTTAGCGGCACAGGATACTTAAAGGCACAACGAGGAGGTCACTCTGGAAGACCGCCTCCGCGCGAAATCGTAGAGATTGAGGCAGAAATTTTAAAATTGTCGAAAACGTGCCAACAACTGGCACTAGGTCTATAGCAGGTCAAGTTGAAGGTCATAGTAAAGTGTGGAAGACTATACGACAAAAACACTTTTATCTTTATCATTATCAATTGGTACAAACCGTACAACCCGAAGATTATCCTTGAAGAGTTGAATTTTGTCAGTTGCTTTAATTTCTTTGTGAAACACTCTGTGTAAGGTATTTAATTAGAGCTATTTTATTTTTATACAACCTGGGAAAAAAATATATCGAAATGTTTCAAAACAGTAATTCATCTCAACCTTTTTAGTATGGCGACCCACTAAACCTAAAAGTTAAGTAAAAATCATTTCAACCCACTCACTATAATATGTTAATTTGACGTTTATCAAAGTTTTACATCGGTCGGTTAACACGTTGACGATACATCCTTTTTTCAGTATCGTGATTTATGAAGAATAGCTTTTATTTTTAAAAGGCTTATACAATCCTTTGAGCGTGTTCACACGGTTACGAATCGTGAAAAAAAAAGAATCATCTATTTGTCTTTGTATTAAATGACGAATCGTCAATGACGGTTGTATGAGTGAATGGGCCGTTACACTTATACCGAAATACCGCGCACAGCCACAAATACCGAACTACAAGACTTATATTATATTCCTTTCACCAGTTCCAACCTGTGCCCTGCACTTGCTCGCACTTGTAAAAGGACTCACTCGCGCACCATACGCATGTGAGATGGACCATACAAGCTATGCGCTTTGGTAATACAAACAAAGGAACGAGACGAAGAGTGTCATTGTTAATTACGCTTTTACGAAAACAAGTACTAATTTGCTTATGTGTGTTTGCAATAATGATCCACGTAAAGAAAAACTATTAAGTGAAAAACAAAATCAACCGTCTCATTACATTATTATTTTAAATAATCTTGGCTATTACTTTATTTAGGTTTATTGAAGTGAAACTTCTTAGGGGGCGATTCGATAATCGATAATTGGCCGAGAAATGACAGTGAAATTTCAAGGACGCGTTACGTTTAGGCATATTTCGTTACATGAGATAGAAGAAAGATATAACGTAGAGAGAAGGAGAAAGAGAGGTATACATTCCGACGCCACGGGAGTGGAGCAAAAGAGAGCGACGTATACACAATGTTATATATGAACAGCTGAGGTACTGCGGGTTGTGTAATTAATATTTGTCATTGTTTTAAATCGAATAAAACAATTTTATACTTTGTTATCTATCACTTTTATTTTTAAATTCGTGTGACTATATAGTTTCGTAAAACGATTTTACATTCTCAAACATTACTTAAAAACTTTAAAGAACACTAACTGAACTGAACAATACTTTAAAACTTTAAAGTTTTAAAGTAGTGTTTGAGAATGTAAAATCGTTTTACGAAGCTATATAGTCACACGAATTTAAAAATAAAAGTGATATATAATAAAGTATAAAATGGTTTTATTCGATTTAAAAAATGGACTATCACAAAGTAACGGACAAATCAATTAATAATTTGTCATTGTGTTATATATATATATATATATATATATATATATATATATATATATATATATATATATATATATATATATATATATATATTACAGTAAAGGCTGGTGATAATGTCAAATATCAGGAACAGGAAAAAAACGTGTTATCAGATTAATTTTTTTACCTTTCATTGGGATCACCCTTTATATAATACAAAAAGACATACGTGTATAATAAGATGGAGAATGGTGAAGTGCGTTAAGTCGGAGCTGACGTCTTCATCAGTCACAGAATTATCTCCCTTTCCCGACCATCGCTTGCAAATATTTTTGTCTTCTTTCGTTTTTCTTGGGAGCTTTAAAGAGCGACGGGGCGGCACTTAAGGCGCTTTTATCTCGTTTTAGGGGACAGACAAAAAGTTTCACGCTTTTTTCCGGCTCTTGTCGACCGATCTGATGACGCGATTAGACACCCATCGAAAACCTGAATCCCAAAACAATTAAATTCCTCATAGGGGTGGCGAAACCTTTTCGTAATTAATTGTCGGTATTGGAGAAGTTTAATACATTTTTTTTTTGTTTTGCTTATATACTAAAATGTTTATACTTAGTCACTGCTTAAAACATGTATACCTGGAGGTTGTTCCTCGAAATATAGGCCGCTGTTTTCGATGACCTCAACTCATCTTTGAGCTGGTAACTCTATTCTTCTTCGTAACACGTAACCCGATGAGTCTTTGGTTTTGAGTTTCCTTGCTGCAGGAGACCTTTTTTACGTTTAATCACAGCTTGATAATTTTCGGCCAGAGTGTGTATTCTCTTTAATTGAGGTGAGTAGAATTCTCAATATATGGCCCTACGAATAGGCACAGCTCTCTCTTTCATATATGTATCTCTCTGTATATGAATATGTATATGTATATGTATATGTATATGTATATGTAAATGTATATGTATATGTATATGTATATGTATATGTATATGTATATGTATATGTATATGTATATGTATATGTATATGTATATGTATATGTATATGTATATGTATATATATATATATATATATATAGATATATATATATATATATATATATATATATATATATATATATATATATATATATATATATATATATATATATATATATATATATATATATATATATATATATATATATGTATATGTATATGTATATGACGAAGACTAGCATGTATTTGATTTTCTCTTTCTGTTTTTGGCCTTTTAAATAAATAAATCGACTATAAATGTTGAAAATCATGCGTTATTATTTGACTTTTTGAACTCTTTTGTGCATTTCTATAAATACCCCAACCTACGGACCACAAATTTTTTTGCCCAAAATTCACGTGTTAAAAAAATTGAAAATAACTTTTTTATTTTTGAAGCTATAAAATATTTTTCTGCAGCAAAAGTGTAGCAGCCAAGAACATTACCTTTTCAACGGTATATCCGAGAAAAATTTATGTAGTCGAATGCTATCGCCAAAAAACAAAACCGGTCCCAACCTACGGACATCTCCCTCACTTACGTGAAAACACTTTAACATAATGACGTCGTAAACATGGCCGTCAATCGTGGCGCTTTCGTAGTTACGTAATTTTATTTGAAATTTTATCAGTTTTAATTCAATTATAATTAATTACAAACAATTTTTTTAAAGTTTTTCGCATCAATTATTAGTATTATGTATGATAAAGTTTTAAAATAAATTAAAAAAACAATTTTTGATTCAAAAACCTAATTGCTGGAACCACTTCTTACAAGTATCGTACGAAACAACAATATTATTCAAACCCATACAAATCAATACTCTGAGCTTTAAAAGTGTCTCAAATGTTCCTTTTCGAATGACACAGTGGGCGCGAATATTATACCTCGTTTTGAAGCTGATAGATGGCGCTTTAAAATAATTATAAGGTGGGAATGCGGGATGTTGAGGACATGACATATCTAATTATAATACAACAATTTCGTTATGGTAATATTACATAGGATTGACTAATAAAAGAGTTACCTTAACCCTCAAGAGAAGCACTGGATAAGGGATACCCAGGGGTGAATTAAAATTGTTTCTCCCTTATAAATGTTTACCTTCACAGGATGACTTTGAGTGGGGGACATTTTTTTACTATCCCTCACCCTAGCCAATTTAAGATGTGAATACTAACAAAAATATAAGCAACCGTAGTCAGTATACGCCACCCTGTGCTGTTGTTGTGTCAGTGTTTTGTTAATAAATAAAAACCGTTAAATAACCTTTTTGCACCAATAGTGTTTTTTTTTCGATTTTGCACAGTTTGTGGTAAGTAAATCATAAATATTATATTTTCTATAATATTTTTATAGAAAACTTGATTTTTAATTCTTTTAACATTTATTTATCGGTTTCCTTTATTTTCGGTTTAGCTCAAAATGAACACGCGCTCTCGTACTCGCTGTGCGGCTGAAGTAGAAGCGTTATATGAGGCAGCTGATATTTTCAATGACAAAGCGAGACCGAATCGGTTTTTGAAGAGCATCATACCAGTGAACTTTACCTAACTAAATAAATATATTTTTAAAATAAAGCTAAATTATGTATTAAGTATCGGAAAGGACATTAAGTCCCCTTTTAAATGCCGTTGGAAGAAAGTTTTTATCTATTAATTTCGCCTATATATGATAGTTTGAATAGAACACCTCATTTTAACATTTGTATTTTAATTTTTGCTGATTTTTCCGATGGTATTAGAAATACTATTATTTTTTTGAAACATTCTATAGATATAGCCTTTTTCTATACTGATTGAGGTTTAAATTAAAAAAATAAATAAATTGGATAATTTAATCAAAAAATATTAATAATAAACAAAGACATACCTGTGCTCCTGAATCGGGAAGCACAGAAGTGCTTCTCTTGAGGGTACTATGGTTGGCGCAATTAAAAAAATCCTATTTATTATTTCAAAAATCGTCTACTAAAATGTTACTTGAGGACAGGTTAGAATAGTATGAATGTTAAAAGCTGGCAAGATCTTCTTTTTAAAACAAGCTTCTTGTTTATTGTTTACGCAACTTCAAAGGAAAGTAGAAAGGAACAAGGAATGACTGGCAATATTGTGTCAAAATAATTTGACGTTTGCTTTCTCAAACAACTGGCAGATCCATTAATTTCATAGTGACATAATCGAATATTGATTTTGCTTATTTCTATCCGTGGAAATCAAACAGAAAAATGGAAGTAAACAAAAAGATTAAGCCTAAATCTATCGAATGAAAATTGTCGTTGAGGCTGTGTCAAAAAAACGTATCTATATGGCGAAATGAAACTCTAGACACATAAGAGAAAATAAATATTTTTCTTTTCATATCGTTTTTACCCACGTAATTAACGTTTTTCTCTAACGTTTTTTTTTTACTACAGCTCCATAAGCCGCTAAAGTACCAGGTGTTCGTTAATAATATTTTTAATTTTTTTCTTAAAAAATGTTTAATTTGGGAGAAAGGTAAAAAATGCTTCAAAGTATGCGTCATCGTCTAGCTACACAGTTTCCCCATTTCTCTGGTAATTTGTGGATACTCTCCCAGAAAAACCGTACATCTTTTGAGGTGGTCCAGTTATCAAGCCATTTTTCGACATTTTGTTTCAAGTGCTTCATGGAAAGTGCGTTAGATATCGATGAAAACAAGTGGTAGTCGGAGGGGGCCAAGTGAGTGGTGGGTGGTGGGTGGGGCAAGAGTTCGCATCTTCAAAATTTTTCGGTTAACCTAGGCGAAGTCTTAATCACTACCTTTGAATCGTCTAAACCAACGCTCATAAGCGTCTTGCGTTGGGACATTGTCACCGTAAAGGTATACGACGGCTTTCACTCGCATTTTTCTTTTAACTGAACAAGAAAAGCAGTACGTGCCGCAATTGCTCTTTATTTGGCTCGAAACTGGACATGTTTACCACACGTAAAAAATATGATGCTAACTCGAAATCGTTTAAACATCAATAGCGTTTGGAAAGGTACTTTTGTAGCAACAAAATTGTTTCATATAGTACTTTTAATAAATAGTACCAGTAATTCCGAACTGGATATTTTGACTTAAATGATACAGAACATCCGGAACTGTCAAAAAAAGTGGCGCTCTGAAGGAAAAAGGCCTTATACTGGTAAGGGAAGAAGTGAAGTCATTTTACTTCAGCACAATGCATGGTACCTACAGTGAACATGATTCTGGAAGCGATCACCGAGTTGTATTTTCCACACTTGGCCCCTTCGGATTTTTATCTCTCCCGATCCTCGCATCACCTGGTTGATGGCCCTTTCACGTCTCTTGACGAAGTCGATAAAAGCTTCAATATCTTGATCACATCATCACCCCCAAGTTTTTTTCGATCTAGGATTCGACAGTCGCCTAAAAGGTGTCGAAAGTGCATACAAAGTGAGGGGGATTAGTTCGAAGATTAAGTTTGTATAATTTTTTTCATAAATAAATGTCAAAAAAGCAGAGAGGATTAAGTTGAGCTTGGCGAAGATATAACTTAACTTCTTTGGATTACTTTTTGGGAGATTACTGGAAACATTGGTCAACATCGATCATCACATTTATTAAATTAGGCCTGATTTATTGCATACAATCATAGAAAATTGGGTATATCGCTTCCGGTTATGTAAACGAAGTCGGAGTTTCCATTAAAATAATGTTATAATCCGAACATAACGTCGAACCTTAACATAAAATAATTTAAAAAAAAGGTTCTACCTGAATGATTTTTGTTTATTTTATTTTGACATCCTGTTGATGCTGGTGATAAACCCTTTACCACTTGTGGCGGTTAATAATTCTTAATTTTTAGTCCAATCTCTTATGTCATTTTGTTGCTACGGCAGTACTTTTCAAAAGGGTATTGATGTTTAAATGATTTCGGGTTAGGGTCATATGTTTTTCGTGTGGTAAACATGTCGAGTTTCGAGCCAAATAAAGCACTATGGCAGTGGTTTTCTTCTTCAATCAAAATAAAATTGCGATTATTATGGTAATAATGTCCCAACGCAAGACGTTTGTGGGCGTTGGTTTAGATGATTCAAAAGTAATTATTTCGACTTGAAAGACAAATAATGTCCAGTTCAACCGGAAAACGATGAAGATGCCGAATTGCAAGCAGTGTTGGAAGAAGACGTTCGCTTTGGAAAGAAGACAATGCTGTATATTTGGAGGGATCAGAAGGGTGTCGTGTATCATGACCTTTTGAAACCAGGTGACAACAGTACCATTCGCTACCGTCACCAAATGGCCAATTTGAACCATGCATTGATCGAAAATCGACAAGAATTGGAACACACGGAGTAATTTTACAACACGACAACGCCCTATTGCACACAGCGAAAGCGGTCAGAAACTTCATTTCTGTACTTGGTTGGCCCCACCTGCCTTACTGACCAGACGGCCCCTTTCGACTACCACTTGTTTTCATCAATGTCTCAGGCACTTTCCATGAAACACTTAGGGAGATCAAAAAATGGCATGATGACTGGACCACCTCAAAAGATATACGGTTTTCCTAGGAGGGTATTCACAAATTGCCAGAGAGATGGGAAAAATCTGCTGCTAGCGATGGCGCATACTTTGAATAAACCATTTCTTATCTTTCTTTCAAATTAAACGTGTTTTTTTTAAATATAATATTAAAATTATAACCGCCACACACGGACATTATACTACTCTTTGAAGTCGAAAGTTAACTTTTAAAATTTACCATGCGGCGGGAAAAAATTCTGTAGTCGATGAAACGCAGGTGTCGAGAATTAAATTGATACATTTTTGTAGAAAATATTTTTATTAAATGTAAATTCTTAACTATTTATTTTTAAACCGACAACTTAGTCATTACGAAAACGTATTCATTCTTGTAACAATAATTAACTAAAATGTTACTTGAGACTAGAATGCGTGTTAGAAGCTGGTGAAATCTCCCGTCCAAATCAACCCCTTTGTTTATTATTTACGTAATTTCAAAATAAAAAAGGAGCGCACGCAGTGCCTGGCAGTGTTTTCTAAAAATTATTGGTCGTTTTCTTTCCAAACAATTGGCAGATCCATTAATTTTATACTTGTATAATCGAATATTGATTTTGCTCAATTCTAACCTTGGAAATCAAACAGAGAAATGGAAGTAAACAAAAAGATTAAACCTAAGTCTATCGAATGAAAATTTTCGCTAAAGCTGTGTCAAAAAAAAAAAGATAATCTATTCCGGGAAATTAAGCTCTAGGCATACAAGAGAAAAATAATGAAAGACTTTTTCAATATCCGATACGGTGCGGAACAGTAATCAACCATTATAGAGTTTTTTTTCACTTCCTCTCGGCAATAAAAATATGAGTGGGGCCTAGTTACGCTATGGCTGCTATTTGTTTTTGACCAAAAGCCCCGCATGGATTAATTGCCTCATAGAAAATCCTTTTTCACGCGGCTACTGTCCGAAACAAAGTCTGTTGGCCCGCGGCGCTACCTCATCCGCACTTGCATGCAAATCCAAATTAAATGAGATTCGGTGAGCTAAATATTCATGTGCTAGTTTTACATTCCTATTTAATATTTTTTATATTACATTATATTTTTATATATTATGATTTTTAAAACATATTTTTACATAGATATTTTGCTAACGGGTTTGCATAACATGTGCATGAACATTCACGTCCGAATCCATTTTTTTTTCTCATTGCATCTAGAACATCGTTTCTCAACCTTTTTAGTGTCGCGATCCACTAAATACCCAAAAAGTTAAGTAAAAAACGTTGCGACTCCCTCACTACAATATGTTAATTTGACGTGTATCAAAATTTTACGTCGGCCGGTTGACATGGCGACGATTCGTCCTTTTTTTAGTATCGTGATTTATAAAGAATCGTTTTTATTTTTAAATGACTTATTAACCCCGTGTAGTGTCCACACGCTTATGAATCGTGAAAAAAAAACGAATCATCTATTTGTCTTTGTATTAAATGACGAATCGTCAATGACGGATGTATGTGTGAATGGGCCGTTACACTTATACCGAAATACCGCACACAGCCGCATATACCGAACTACAAGAGACGGATCATTCATCCCGAGCGCTTAGCAGGTTCGAACAAGCTCGGCGCTTTGGTAATAAAAACGAGGGAACGGAACGAAGTGTTTCATTGTTAGTCACGGTTTTACGAAAAACAAGTACTACGATTTCTTCTCCCACCCGGTTTTAAATATTACAATTTCCTCTCTTATTTAGTGCTAAATAAATGAATAACAGTGTGGTAATAAAATAAATTAATAATGTTAAATAAAATGGATACATTTGTGACGAAACGAAATGCAGCATATGCATGCATGCATGATTCTACAATGGAACATATTTAAAATATGGATTCATTGCCTTGGATGATAAGCCACAACATGTTGTTTGTTATCATGTTCTGTCCGCGGAAAGCATAAAGCCTTCAAAATTAGTCCGGCATCTGGAAACAAAAACCCGTCTTTACAAAACAAACCAGTAAAATTTTTCGAGCGTAAATCACTTGTCCTGAACAATCAACACATTGCTATTAACAAATCAAGTTACTGGCATCATAATACATCATAACTGGCGAAATTTGGCTTTTTTTTATTAAAAGCCGACAATTGCCCACTAGATTACTTTCCACATTGTGCGAAGAAATGGGTGACAAATACGACTCACTGTGTTTCTATACTGAAGTCAGGTGGTTGTCGCGGGGAAAAGTTCTAACGAGGCTTTTTAAATTGCGAGATTAATTGAAAATATTTCTTACAGATAAAAATAACTCAT
The DNA here is from genome assembly GCA_031761425.1 of Cosmopolites sordidus. Classification (NCBI taxonomy): domain Eukaryota; kingdom Metazoa; phylum Arthropoda; class Insecta; order Coleoptera; family Curculionidae; genus Cosmopolites; species Cosmopolites sordidus. The sequence continues at coordinate 412,341 of JARFXV010000001.1, forward strand.
TTTCAGGGTTTCTACAAGATGGAGAAACTACAAGTTTCTACAAGATGGATTTTATTGTTATTGCTGTTATTACTGTTGGATTTCTTGAGTGATGTATTTTCACTTTCATTATAAGGTCGTTACAAAAACATTTTACTAATGACAGACAATGTCAATGTCTTCAACAAGAAACTTGGTATTTGGATTATATACCTTGAAAAATGTAATTTTGATGCATTCATTTTAACTCCGGATTATATTATCAAAAATATGGATTCAGAACATTCTGTTATTGATCGCGTGTTGGAGAGCATGAAAACGCATTTACGCAAATTGAAAATTTACTAACTGGAATATTTTTCAGATAGCAACGGTGATTTGTCGAAAAGATGAATTATCAATCCGTTTGATGAAAATGTTGTTTCAGCTGTTGAATTACCTATTGATATTCGCAACCAACTTATTGAAAAATCAGCCGAAAAAATTCTACAAGGTTTAGATAAGTTTTGGCTTGCACGACGATGTGAATGCCTAGTAACGGAAGCTTTGAAAATATTCCCTTTGCTAGTTCTTACTTATGCGAAAAAAGCTCGTCTATGGTTAAAAACTAAATATAGAAATCGTCTATTATTTCTGGAAAATAATTTGCTTATATGTGTTTGCAATGATGATTCACGTATAAAAAAACTTTTAAGTGAGAAATAAAAGTAACCGTGGCATTAAATTATTATTTTAAACAACTTTGGCTATTACTTTTTTTTAAGTATATTTTATTATGTTGTTATTACCTGATATTATTTAAATAATAAGACTTATTTTTAAGTTAAAAATAATTTAATAAAGGATGTTTCGTAAACGGTTCTTATTTTTTTAATACATTGCGATCCCTCATATTCCTGAAAGCGAAGGTTGAGAAACAATGATCTAGAATGTCACAAAACCGTTATAATACAAACATTGGTTCAATAGTGTGATGCCCATCCAGTCTTCACATCTTTAAATATTACTTTACTTTGCCATATTGAACACTAGTCCTCTTGGAAGTCTCCCTTTGCTCAAGAGTTTTTGAATAACTGGTAATAAAATGTTGGTTGTTAGATTCACGTCTGTATATACTTTAGTATATATGTCACAGTCATATCATTTCCCGCTGCTGTTTCGCATTTCTCGCAGTGCTTGGATCACTTCTCTCATGGAAATATCAATGTTAATTGATAACTTATGTGCATCAACCTTTTGCGGTAGTTGTATAACTTCACTATTTATGTTTATTAATTCGTCAAAATAGTCACGCCATCTTTTTAACTGTTCTGTTTGTTCTTGAATATATTTGTAAAGAGTTTTCCAATAAGAGCGTTAAAACTTTGAAACGTAATAGTGGGAACACTGTAATACCATGCAACATGTAATCTATCAATCTATCATTAAGCCGTATCATCCATCAGTCCATCGTGTTTTCGGTCTTCTCCGTGGACGATTGCGATCAAGAGGTATTCAGTCCAGGACCGCCCTGGTCCATCTTTCATCCCATCGCGTTGCTACATGGCCTGCCCACTTCCATTTCAATTGCTTTATTCTTCAATGACGTCACTCACTTTCGTTTGTTCTCTGATCCATGTGCAGGTTTTTCTATCTCGTTTAGTAATGCCAAGCATACGTCTTTCCATTCCCCTCTGTGCTACTCGAAGTTTTTGAACTGACTGTGATGTGAGTGTCCAGGTTTCACTTCCGTATGTTATAACGGGCAGGACACACTTATTAAATACTTTTCTTTTAAGGCAAAGTAGTAGTTTGCTCTTAAACACTATGTTGAGTCTGCCCAATGCCTGCCAGCCATATTTAACGCGTCGTTCCACCTCCCGGACGGTATCCCCTTCCATTGAAACTCTCTGCCCAATATATATGTAGTGATCCACAACTTCCAAATCAGCAAATTTATTGAACATGAGCCGACTCTTCTTCTGGTTTATTTTCAAACCAAATGGTTTCCCAGCCCTTTACAACTCTTGTACTTGTTTTTGTAGCTCCTCTGAGTCTTGTGAAAGAAGAACGATATCATCTGCGAATCTAAGATGATTTAAGTAATTAATCCTTATTTCATCTTGTTCCCAATCCAGATTACGGAACACTTCTTCTAGGCAGGCTGAGAAAAGAAGAGGCGATATTGCGTCACCCTGCCGTACGCCCCGCACATTTATTCCAACCTCAAGATCGTTAAGGTGGACTGTCGCTGTAGCTTCATCATATATCGATCCTAGTAGGTTTACATAGGCTTTCTCTACACCTTGATTAAGCAATGTATCCATTATGACCCGTATTCTTTTGGATATTATCTTGATGAAAACTTTGTACACCACTGATAGGAGGTTTATTGGACGGTAGTTCTTTAAATCTTTCCGTGCTCCTTTCTTATGTAAAAAGATCATTTCTGCATTTTTCCATAAGCCTTGATCTATCCGCCAGTGTTGACCCTCCCAGGAACTTACGCTCCAGACGGCATAGTTCTAAGCTTCATTGTCCTATTTAAACCCCTTTACCACCATATATATATATATATATATATATATATATATATATATATATATATATATATATATATATATATATCAGACAAATATCAACAAAATTAGCTGTAAAAAAATCGTCCTTGAAAGACCTTATATGGATCCTATATAAACGACAATGCAAATCCTTTTATTTTAGAGTGTAAAATTGAGATTTTTCTTCAGCAAATTTTTTAAAATCTAAAACTCATCGATTGAAAGAAAATAAATTAAAGCTCTGACAAATTTAGTGGAATATTTTAGTCTTCAGCTAAACCCTCCGCTGATTTATTTTGTTGGAGTTCGAGACATTTTCATAAAAAAAACATTACTAAAATAGATTTCTTTGTGATTTGTTTTTAAATAAATGAAGTTTTAGAGGTGTTGTTGAAAAGGGTTTTTTTTAAATAAATTGACAATCTTTCAAAGCTGATTTAAAAAAATAAATATTTAAATTAGTTATTTTTGTTAATAATAGCATATATTCTGATGTATTCATCAAAAACATGATAAACCTACACAAATTTAAATACATATGTCATATGCGTTTACATTTTCTTGATATTACCAAAAAAGTGAATATACCAAAAAGTAACATGTAGTGGGGTACAAAAAAGTTCAGTTAAGCACCCACGTTCAAACTTAAAACATACACATGACATAGTATATCGTGAACATAAAAAATATATATTGTTAGGTTTCTTGCTGTACAAAATATGAAGTGCGTGAGGCTTTTGTTACAGCAACTTATTGGATGGTTACAGAGTACGGCAAATGCGATACTTAGAATAGAGCCCAACTAGAATTGAATGGGACTTCAAATGAGACTGTTTACTTTAGTAATGGGCACATATGGTTAGGTAGTTATGATCAATGTATCATAGAAGGATAGATTAGACTTTTTTAAGGAGAAAGGCGAAATTTTACTTCCACATTAGAAATACATACAGTTGTCAGTCCAGGAATTTTGATATGGGGTCTATATACTTGATGGAGATAATGTAAGGAGCATACGACAAACAGGAGACAAGAAAATTTTAAGACAGTAAAAAACTTCCGCCCTAAAGAGACTTTGATCAAGGATGCAGATGGCGAAATATTAACCAACATTGAGGGCACACTAGAGAAATGAAAATAGTTGGCCAGTTGTCACTTATTAAGAAGAGTACTTTGAAACATTTCTGGTGCTGTTAATGACAATGGAAATTGGAGGAGCATGGTAGAGTGAGTTATATGAGCGGGATACATGGTGAGAATGCCAAAAAACAAAATACCAAGGAGAATCATGGAGGGACGAATAGTGGGTAAAAGAAAGATAGGTAGATGAATTAGCCTTCAGGGCAGGATAATGTAAGAAGATATGCTGAAGAACCTCTGCACATAAAACAAGGAGCTACTGGATCGATCTAGATCGAGGTGAAGATTGAAGGGGGTTAAGGTTCACTGATGGGTTGTAACACCATAGAAATAAGTCTATATATTTGAGAAGAAGATCAGTCTTAATAATAACTAGAGGAAGATATTCTGGAAGACTGGCATCGCTCTGTTCGTCCTTCCAGCACTGAAGTCGAGCACGGATTCCAACACTGAACTAAAGGCCTTAATAGCCGAAGATTCACGCACTTAGCAGATAAGGTAAATATTATAAGCAAATTGATCATTTTTTGACAGTTCCAGAAAAAATACCGAGCGCATGTGGCGTCACAATGTTTATTTCTCCTCAAAATTACAGAGAGCTGATATGCTAATCTAAAAAATTATCGTGACCGTTTCGTACTATTTTGTATGAATATTACAAAAACAGCTAATAGATAGAGTTAGATCTAAGAAATTGTTATGGCGACTCCAAATGAGAACCATAAAAATCGTGATAATACAAAAGTTTCAATGAATAATTTTAAATGATTTAATAATAAACTTGTATTCTGTTATCGAATGGTTTTTGTTTTATTTAGTATTTCAACATTTTTATATCTCGCTAGGTTATACGTTGGACCAAATGGACAGCGTAAATTGATACTGATATTCATACTTTCCGTAGTTTTTCGTTAATAATTAAGGTAACTAGTTCTATTCCCAAGTTTATGTTTTGGATATACACGTCCTTTCACCGTGCAAATACCATTTTTGCGGATAACTTGAACATAACCTAGAGCCTTGTCACCGTAACTTTCGCGTGAAACCCTACAAATTATTTTATTATATTTGATAGAAATATTTTGTTTCTTATTTACATTTACATTATTATTTTTGAAGAAACTCACATTGATGCTTTAGCATCTCGAACTTCAGCTGAATGGAACCGAATGTCATTTTTGAGAAAATCTGTGACCATGAAAATATCCACACCAGGTATATTATCAGAATTGGTTTTTATGAACCCTTTGTCACACATCACTGAATCAAATTAGTAACCAACAAGTTTTTCGTAGTCACGTGATCTTTTTTAAATTTTAAAAATTTTAATTTACTTATAATTAATTGTAAAGATTTTTTTTTAAGTTTTTCGCATTGATTACACAGGTCGACATGATTTTTGTAACAATGATGAGAATGCTCTTTTTGCGCCTCATTAAGGTAATTATTAAAACACCTTTTTACAGAAATGGCTTAACACGTCCCATTTTCAAGAACCTGCTTTTCTTTTATATCATGGGCCATTGAAATTATTTGTATCTGACTTTGGACTACACAATGTAGGAATTACCACAAGACCTGAGAGGAGGTATTTCCGCAGTATTCTACGAACCTTTAAGGGCGATTTTACAAATTGTCGATTTTACAGATATTCAGCGGTTAAGCTTTGTTATATATGCGGACGATTTATTTTAAAATCACAAGCTAGATCTATATCCGAGGAAGTCAAAAAAGCCTATTTTTTATATTTTAAGTGCCAAATTGAAGATCAAGATAAAAGTTGGGCTCCTCATGTTTGCTGTGTGAGTTGTTAAGTACATTTAGTGCAGTGAATGCATCGCAAGAAAAATTCTATGCCGTTTGCTGTTCCTATGGTGTGGAGAGAACCTACTGACAATGTAAGTGATTGCTACTTTTCTATCAGTAAAACAGAAGGGATTTCAAAAAAGCAAAGACACATAATTCAGTATCCAAATTTGGCCTCTGCACTTAGGCCAGTTCCTCATAGTCAGGAACTACCGGTACCGATTGCGCTTTTAAACTTGGACAACATGTTTCCCGGTGATTCTAATTCTTCATCAGGAGACGATCCAAAACTTCCTGAGAAGACCAGTTGTGACCCAACATTTATAACAACTACTAGTGAATCTCACTTAATAACTCAGAATGAATTAAATGATTTATACGTGTCCTGGGATTGTCAAAACAAAAATCGAAACTTCTTGGTTCCAGACTTCAACAGTGGAACCTGTTAGATGAAAATGCAAGTGTTTCACTTTTCCTAAAACGAAATGTAAAATTTTCAACTTTTTATAAAATAGAATGAGTCTGTTATGAGTCTGTTGTGTACCTTCCGAGTGGTGATTTTTTATAGATTCGTCGAAATACAGCCTAAAAGCAGTCTTGCTTCATAATGAAAACAAAAACCCATCTATTCCTTTAGCACATTCAGTGGCAATGAAAGAGGCCTATAACAACTTAACAACCACTAAGTCGCATTCAATATGAATAGTATCAGTGGGATATTTGTGGGAATTTAAAGGTGATAGGTATATTGCTTCAAAGGGGTTTTACAAGGTATTGTTGTTTTTTGTATCTATGGGACAGTATGGCAACAAAAGAACATTACAGTAAGAAAGATTGGCCTCTTAAAACTTCTTTTGAACCTTGTACTTTGAACCTACAAACATAAAAGTATGCCCCCCTTGTTAACCCAAGCTATTAAGCTTAGACTAATAAAAAGAAGTTAATGTTTTCAAGTACCTAAAAGAAATATTTCCTCAGTTAAGTGATGCAAAACTAAAAAAAGCATTTTAATTGGACCTCGAACAAGAAAGGTGATTTCCGTTTTCAAGAAAAATTAAATGAAAAGGAATTGCCAACTTGGAAGTATTTAGCAAGTGTAGTGAATTATTTCAGGACAACAAGAAAGATAAAAACTACAAAAACTTCATAGAAGAATTCTTGCAATGAAAACTAGGTTGTCGTATGTCCTTAAAAAATATTTTTTTACACTCTCATTTGGATTTTTTTCCAGAAAATTTGGGTGCAATAAGCGACGAGCAAGGAGAGAAGTTTCATCAGGACATCAGGACGATGGAAGCAAGATACCAGTGACGCCGGAACCCATCTATGTTAGGCGACTACTACTGATGTTTAAAAAGAGATGATGCTATAAAACACAAGAGAAAAAAGTGAAAGTTTTTGTTGCTGTATAACATCTCATGTAATATATTTTTTATTCACACAATCCTCAGTAATGTTTTTGCATAGATTTAACACGTTTTATATGTTTATATTAAATACATATTAGATTGTAAAAATATGTCGTCCCCTTTTTCACGCCACCATCGACCCCCTGTAACAAAAAAACTGTACCTATTACGGTAATTAGCTTATCATTTTCCGGATTTAGAACTACAAAATACTTTATATACACCTATTTTCATCAATGTTACATCAAAAAAGTTTAAATTTGTTGATATGATATTTATGATATGAAATTTATGATAAAGTTTAAAAAAAGTAAAAAAATCGATAATTATTTTTTATTCAAAAACCCAATTTCCGGCCTTAATTAATATTTGAGAAAAAAACGACGAGCAATCAATTATGTTAAAATGATTTCGAAATCGCACTAAAAGGTCTCATCTGAATAAAATTGTGTCGGTTTCGGACTTTCTTTCCGCAAAACCCATTGGTGGGAGACCCCTTTCGGGCGTTCACAGTCGAACAACGTCGATCTCAACCCAGGTGAAAAATCTAATCTGGATGTTGAAAACGAACCGACAAAAGAAGGCCGCAAGCTGCAATCGAACAGACAAAAAAAAGTTGGGGAAATTTTTAGCTAAAAATTATTCCCGCGGGACTGCAATTATTCCGACCGTCGTTTTTGAATTGGAAATTTTTTCTTACCTGAAAAATTTTGGTTTGAGAATATTGTCCATTGCCCATTAATATAAATTATCTAGTTTTAGGATGAAATCGAATGACTTAAAACAGTTGGCGCCCGTTCCGAATTTATTATGCTTTTCGTGACTGATTCGAGATCTATCCACGCGGTTGTTTCGGTTTCGGAGCCATTTATTCCGCCATTCAACCCAAGTGATTCAGGGATTCGAATGCCGATTCCGGGCCCTTTGGAGATTTCTCATTGTTTCGCTAAACACGACGGTCTGATTGGAGTATATCTGAAGATTTAGTGCCATTACTAGACGTGATTAATTTACCCTTACCTAGTAGTTTTGAACTGCATATACTACTATGATCAAAAATATTTTTTAAAACAAATATCACCTTATATTTGTTTTAAAAATTCGAGTGCGTTAGGCATCCATACAACGATTTGTTTTTTAAAGTTGGCATGACTGTTCCAGTGGCGGCTCGTGAGCGAGGGCGTTGGGACGCCACCCCTCCGGCATTTATCACAGTAAACAATTTATCAGAGCAAGACACCATATTTTATTTCCGTTCAGTTTCTTTCGTTTAACTCATTTTAAGGTAATATTAAAAATGAACATCTCCAAATGTAGAAGAACGTCTGTCGACCCATCACACCAAATAATGAGGATAAAAATTCCATTCTCTTGCCACAATTTTTACATCGTTGGTCGGACCGTACGTACGCCACGTCTGTCGTCCACGTACGTACGTCAAGACCGTACACCACGTCCATTTATCTCGTCGTTGGCGTTACATGTTTTGTTGGTTGCCAGAATTCGGGGGTTTAACGCTGCATGCAAAACATGCGATTTTGAAGTAGATTCTCTGCGACCGAGCGTATGGGTAATTAGTTTTAAACGCTGATTTGACGGGTACGGAGCGGTTGATATGTCTCGCGTCGCGTATTTCGTTCGCCTCGCGAATACTTGTTTTGATTTGAGATTTGCTACGTGCGTACACACTGAGTAGTGCTTTTTAAATAAAAATAATGAACTTTTAATTGTAAACATGAAGGTGTCTGATTTAAGATAATTAATAATGACTAATTTAAGTTTTTTTTTCGAAATTTTTAATATAATACTGTTTAATAAAATAAACTGTTTGAATGGTTAATTTTCGGGAAACGGTAAGTACCTACTTATTCATTCCTTTATCTGCGCAACAAGCAACAATTCATCTCCTGTATAGGGTTTCAATTGCACGAAAAATAAAAAGGAGCAAGGGGAAAGCATACAAAAATCTTCAGCAGCACTATTTTCTTCAACGCCCTCCCGTTTTAAAAACCCACGAACCGCCACTGGACTGTCTTTGACATTTGACAGAAGTTTTATATAATTTCTTGTATTTAGTTACAATTATCATGTCTTTTGTAATTGTTAAGCAATTTAGTTGGAGATTTTTAAAATGAAAAAAATTATCCAGCAAATAATATAAAAAAACGAAATTTCTTGTGCTGTTGTATTAAAAATATTAGGACAGTGTTGTAGCGATGAAGTTATGCTAAAAAAAAGTTTATAAGTGTTACAAGGACTTTAGTGATAGTAGAGAAGCAGTTTAACCCTTTGAGGTCTAATTTATTTTAAAGCGCGATAAAAAATCTTTCGGTGTAAATAATTAATTAATTTGTATTTATAAAGTCTCTAGTTAGTAAATTTAAACTTTTTTTTTGTTTAAAAAAAATCCTGTGCATAATTATGTACAAAATGTTTTAATAGACATAAAAAACATATTACATACACATATGTCCAAAAGTTTAGAATATTTAAACATTTCACTTTTTTATTGATATTAAGTTTTTCTTTTACTTGTTTACGTAATCAGCATTTTATTACAATTCTTACTGGTATCAAATAAAATTAATCTTAATCAGTTGGCAAAGAATTGCGTGACTGCAACCGATTAAATCTAGAAACCGAGAGGAGTATTTCGACTTAATATTTCCTGTGTGGCCTTTATTAGGCAGATTGTTTTAGTACGTTTAACAGATGTTTTTTCGTTACGTAGCTAACGTAATGAATATAGTATAACTAGATTTTAGATATATGCTATAAATATTACTTAGAGGTGATACTAATATCACCAATATTATTCGTAATTTAAATATCTTTAAAATAAAAAGGTGGTGCATATGGGTAAAACTGTTATTTTTAAGTAACAGTTTGAACTGTTATTGTTATTTTAAAATAACTGTTAAAAATAACAGGTTACTGTTATTTTTGTAATTTTAAAAATATTGTCACATTTCGCTTACCTTTACTCTTGTAATAGACATTTTCTAAATATATTTACGCGCTATATACCATATAATTATAATTACTAAAATAACATATACACGTCCATACACGTTTTTGCACTAAACTGCATAAAGATGGCATTCCAATGAGACCAGTCGTTTCTTATGTAAATGCTCTTGCATATAAACTTTGCAAACAACTCAACAGTGATCTACCATTATTTATCGATTTCAACTCGCCCAAAGCAATCAAAAATACAATAGAACTAACAACAAAATTAAAAAACATACAGATACCTCCCAATGCAAAGTTAGTTTCGTTCGATATAAAAAGCCTTTTTTCCTCCGTTCCGGTACAAGATCTTAAAAATATCCTCACTGAAAGAATTCATGAATGCAATCTTGAAATCGTACACAAAAATGCTTTTATAGAAGCTTCGGACAATACTCCAATTATTGATAGTGTAATAAATTTAACGAGATGAAAAAACCGACTTCCATTAGACAGCACTTTGAAACTTTAGTTTAGTTTATACATAACTCTCTTTGAGAATGGTCGCGAGGCCGAAACATGTTAGAGAATATCTTGAATATATTGTGAAACAAATACCAAGTGTTTTAATTATTATCATTATCTCTCATTTGTTATTTCATTTAGAAGCGGGGACGCGGCAACAGCGACTACGAAACTCCATATAATATTAACAGTGTACCTGTTAATTCATTGCTGAGTCAACTAGAGATCCCAAAAAATTCCCGAAAAACCGCTCCTGGGGTCAATCTAATAAAATAAAAGTAGAAGCCGAAAAGGCTAACTTAAAAACCAGGCTGATAAAATAGAAATAGACCAGTTATTTCTTCACATCGATAAACGTTGTTAAATGTTAATATGACATAACAGTTATAAAATAACAGATCGTTTGATCATCAATCAAAAAACAACATTAAAGTTAATATTTTAATCTGATATTTAGTAATGGCGGAAAGCATTGAATATGGTTCGCGATTAAGTCCATCAACAATAGTTATAGTATTTCAACCATATTTAAACCTAATACATTATTGTTTGAGGTAGCCGATACTTGACGGAAATTCATTTTAAATAAAATGTCTAAATTTCCACCAAAAATATAGTGGAAATTTAGATATAAGTCTTAGTTTCATAATCATTCGAAATGATCGTTGTATCTGCTAAGTTCACTGAGGAGCTCACAGCGCGCAAACTACGTGTTTTTGGCTAGAAAATGTTTCGAGGTGCATGATCATCCCCATATTTGCCTGATTTGTATCTGCGCAACATATTACGAAATCAAAATGAACAGTTTCAGAGTCCTTTTGATTTTTTTTCAGTTAAAAAAGTTAAAAGCTGGAGATGCATATAAAAAGATATCTATTGTGTATGCTCTGATCGACCCAGCTAGATAAATGTTAATAAAATATATAGTGATATTATATTGATACCGATCTTCACATAATCGCACGCGAGGTAATGAGAGTCTAAACGCATCAAAAATATAGTTGATGGCTGCTTAAAAAGTTATACCAAAATTCGTCGAATATCACGCACCAATAAAAGGATTGATAACTGAAGATAAAAAAATTGTACACATTGTACTTTACAGTAAAATTGAACTCTCGTCAAGGGTCATATATCGCTCACAACACATCACTCAAGAAATGTACAGAGCAAACTTGATGAGCTAATTCAAAGGATATCGAAAAAATTGGAAGCGCTTTCTAGACCAATGAAAAGTTTGCCATTTTTAAAATGAACGCATATAAACCACTTACTTGAGTTTTGCTAATACAAGAGATTTAGTGGAATGAACAACGGGAACCGCACCATGCTTGTTTCCATTATGTAGCAAAGCACATTTCAAACTCCGCTTGGAACTGTCCATAAAAAGTCTTCATTCATTTGGCTGGTAGTTCAAGAAACCCATTTTTGATAAAAGATTACTGCATCATTACAAAAAACAACATCATTTTCTGAGCAAAAAAATGAAAGTAGTGTTTTTTCTCGAGTACGATAACATGTAATTTTAGTATCTGGAGAAAGTTAATTATTCTCTTTTAGTCTGGATACAACAGTACTGATTTTTCTTTTGGAAGGTCGAGGTCTCTGATAAGGTTACTTAAGGCGTCTTAAGTAAAAACTAGGGGTTTTGACGACATAGCTTCAAAATTATCACTTTCTTCGGTAGTATAAGCTTGCCTATCTTCGGATGTACTACATCTGTATCTGAAAGATCAGTCAGACCACGAAAAGTTAGAACAGGGACTCCTTCTGAATGAGAAACAGGTCTTTTAGCAGATACCAGATCGGGATGGGTCATTTTTTTTCGATTTATACCACACACATTGACTAAGCAAAAATAACAGTCATCGTAGTGATTTTTTGGTTTCCTCCAAATCATAGGCACACCAAACTTCAATTGACATCTTTTATCATTCATCCATTGCCTTAAATGTTCACTACACTACTATTTTGCAAACATTGCTTGGAATCCATGGTTTATCAACGTCTTTGATTTTCAAGTTAAAGTAAGAGAAATACGCATTTTGCACAAATTCGGATATAGGTTTTCGCAACTTTTTCACTGTATACTCGCCACAAACTTAACAAAAGGCATTTGGGTCGTTTAAACCCGATCGTTTTGACGATGACATCTTCCAGGTTTTATTTACTATCTTTTTTAATTGAACAAATGGGACAAATAAATAAGGTTAATGGCTACTGAGAAGAAAATGTTATCAATGTGACGTACTTTTAATAATTTAATGTTATTCAGAGTGCTGCTAGACACTGTATTTCAAAATTACGTTTAAATAACAATAATAATAATAACAATAATTATAAGTTTATTTGATGTATCAATGATTAAAATACAATAACTAAAAAATATACAATAATACAACTATAATAATTATAATAAAATATAAATCCTTTATTATGCATCAACATCTATTAATGATAAGCAAAATGGAACTGAAAGTAATTAAAAAAAGATCTAGTCCAGTTCCAGTTTTTTGTTTTAATTCAAACATAGTAGAAACAACCGAGTATATACAAATTGTCTATAATTTTTATAATTTGTTGATCAATATAGTACAAATAAATGAGTAAACAATAACAGTACCAGAGAAAAAAGATAATAAAAAAAGAACACCATCTGCTCACAAATAGAAAAAGGAAACCAAACAATCCATTTCTCTATTTATAGCCCTTTATACAGTTGCTTCGATTAATTTGTGCGTTATCGGAGAGTACTTTTTGATACTATATATATAAATATATATATATATATATATAT